>CM028750.1:46973780-47443083 GCA_016801395.1 Leptodermis oblonga | reverse complement strand
CCCGAAAACCGAAACCCTAAACCCGAAACCCGAAAAACCCGAAACCCGAAAACCGAAACCCGAAACCCGAACCCGAACCCGAAAACCCGAACCCGAAAAACCCGAAACCCGAAACCCGAAACCCGAAACCCGAAACCCGAACCCGAAAACCCAAACCCGAAACCCGAAACCCGAAACCCGAAACCCCGAAACTGAACCCGAAAACCCGAAACCCTAAACCCGAAACCCGAAAACCCGAAACCCTAAAACCCGAAAAACCGAAACCGAAACCCTAAACCCTAAAACCCTAAAACCGAAAACCCGAAAACCTAAAACCCTAAAACCCGAAAAACCCGAACCCGAAACCGAAAACCCGAAACCCGAAACCAGGAAACCCGAAAACCGAACCCGGAAAACCCGAAACCCTAAACCGAAACCGAAAAAAACCCGAAACCCGAAACCGAAACCGAAACCCGAAACCCGAAACCCGAAACCGAAACCCTAAACCCGAAAAACCCGAAACCCGAAAACCCGAAACCCGAAAACCCGAAACCCGAAACCCAAACCCGAAAACCTCAACCCCGAAACCCGAAACCCTAAACCCGGAAACCCGAACCCGAAACCCGAAACCGAAACCCGAAACCCGAAAACCCGACGAAACCGAAAACCCGAAACCCGAAAACCCTAAAAACCGAAAACCCGAAACCCGAAACCCGAAACCCGAAAAACCCGAAAACCCCGAAACCCGAAACCCGAAACCCCGAAACCCGAAACCCGAAAAACCCTAAAACCCGAAAACCGAAACCCGAAACCCGAAACCCGAAAACCGAAAACCCGAAACCCGAAAACCCGAAACCCGAAACCCAAACCCGAAACCGAAACCCGAAAACCCGAAACCCGAAACCGAAACCCGAAAACCCGAAACCCGAAACCCGAAACCAGAAAACCCGCGAAACCCGAAACCCGAAACCCGAAACCCGAAACCCCGAACCCAGAAACCCGAAACCCGAAACCCGAAAACCCGAAACCCTAAACGGAAACCGAAACCGAAACCCGAAACCCGAAACCCTAAACCCGAAACCCGAAACCCGAAAACCCGAAACCCGAAACCCCGAAACCCTAAACCCGAAACCGAAACCGGAAACCCGAAAAAAACCCGAAACCGGAAACCCGAAACCCGAAACCCGAAACCCGAAAAACCCGAAACCCGAAAAACCCGAACCCGAAACCCGAAACCCGAAACCCTAAAACCCGAAACCCGAAACCCGAAACCCGAAAACCCGAAACCCGAAACCGAAAACCGAAACCCGAAACCCGAAAACCCTAAACCCAAACCCTAAACCCGAAACCCGAAACCCTAAACCCGAAAACCGAAACCCTAAACCCTAAACCCTAAACCCGAAAACCCGAAAAAACCCAAACCCTAAACCCTAAACCCCGAAAAACCCGAAACCCTAAAACCCTAAAACCCGAAACCCTAAACCCGAAAACCCGAAACCCTAAACCCGAAACCCGAAACCGAAACCCTAAACCCTAAACCCGAAACCCAAACCCTCAACCCGAAACCCGAAACCCTAAAAACCCGACACCCAACCCTATAACCCGAAAGAAACCCCGAAAAAATCCCGAAAAACCCGAAACCCCGAAACCCGAAAAAAACCCGAAACCCAAAACCAAACCGAAAACCCGAAAACCGAAACCGCGAAGAACACGAAACCGGAAAATCCCGAAACCCGAAACCGAAACCGAAAACCCGAAACCCCGAGAAAAACCCGAAAAACCCGAAACCCGCAACCCAAACCCGAAACCCGAAAAACCAGAAAAACCCGAAACCCGAAAACCCGAAACCCGAAAAACCCGAAAACCGAAACCCGAAACCCGAAACCCGAAAACCCGGGAACCCGAACCTGAAAACCCGAAACCCGAAACCCGAAACCGAAAACCGAAAACCGAAAACCCGAAAAAAACCCGAAACCCGAAACCCCGAAACTCGAAAACCCTGAAACGCCCGAAACCCGAACCCGAAACCCGAAACCCGAACCCGAAACCCGAAAACCGAAAACCAGAAAACCCGAAAGCCCGAAACCCGAAAACCCGAAAACGAAAAACCCGAAACCCGAAACCCGAAACCCCAACCCCAAACCCGAAAACCCGAAACCCGAAACCCGAACCCGAAACCCGAAACCGAAACCCGAAACCCGAAACCGAAAACCCGAAACCCGAAACCGAAACCCGAACCCAACCGAAACCAAAACCCTAAACCCGAAACCCGAAACCCGAAAACCCGAAACCCGAAAACCGAAACCCGAAACCCTAAAACCCGAAACCCGAAACCCGAAACCGAAACCCGAAACCGAAAACCCGAAACCCGAAAACCCGAAACCCGAAACCCGAAACCGAAAACCGAAACCCGAAACCCGAACCCGAAACCCGAAACCCGAAACCCGAAACCCGAAACCCGAAACCGAAACCCGAAACCCGAAACCCGAAACCCTGAAACCCGAAACCCGAAACCGAAAACCCGAAACCCGAACCCGAAACCCGAAACCCGACCCGAAACCCGAAACCCGAAACCCGAAACCCGAAACCCGAAACCTAAACCCTAAACCCTAAACCCGAAACCCTAAACCCTAACCCTAAACCCGAAAAAACCCTAAACCCTAAACCCAAACCCGAAACCCTAAAACCCGAAACCCGAAACCGAAACCCTAAACCCTAAACCCTAAACCCTAAACCCCTAAACCCTAAAACCCGAAACCCGAAAACCCTAAACCTAACCCTAAAACCCTAAACCCTAAACCCGAAAACCGAACCGAAACCTAAACCCGAAACCCGAAACCCTGAAACCCGAAACCCGAAACCGAAACCGAAACCCGAAACCCTAAACCCGAACCCGAAAACCGAAACCCTAAACCCAAACCCTAAAACCCGAAAAACCCGAAACCCCTAAACCCGAAAACCCTAAACCTAAACCCTAAACCCTAAACCCTAAACCCCTAAACCCTAACACCCGAAACCCTAAAACCCTAAACCTAAAACCCTAAACCCACCTAAACCCTAAACCTAAACCCTAAACCCTAAACCCTAAACCCTAAACCCTAAACCCTAAACCAAAAACCCTAAACCCTAAACCTAAAACCCTAAATACATTCCTAAACACAGTACCCATAAGAATTTACAACACCCAACACATTCAACTTTTCATTTCCTCTACCAAAAAAAAAAAATTTTCTGACTCACCGATTTGTTGAGCCAGACCGACGAAGAAGAGCGATGGAGGTGAAAACCGAAATCTCGATATGGAGGAGAAATAGAATTGCAGTAAAATTGATTGAAATCAATTTTGCTACATAAGGTAGAAAAGAATGGAGAGGCAAAAATGTAAATTCACTTCTTTAAAAAACGTCCTACTTTTAGTAAACGGTGTCGTTCAAGTAACAATTCCGATAAAAAAACTTCACTATAAATTTTCCTAAATGATAAAATTATAATAATATACTATATTTATGTATGTTTAAAAACTACGATTTTTTGGTTAACCACCCAAACCGCACCAAATCAAAGTTTTCGGTTGGGTTAACCAAAATTTTTAAGTAAAACCATTAACCACATTTTACAAACAGTTTGGTTGAAAGACCAAACCATTGTAACCGAACCATTTAAATCAAAAATGGTTTTATTTGGACAATTTTGTTATTTGGGTAAACCATGAATACCCCTATCTTTACTTTAAACCTTTACCCTTACCTATAAAGTAAGAATATAACTTTAAGTAAAAATATATATCCTAAGTATTATACCTTACAAACCATAATAAGTTACACATTTTTTAAATTAATTCTCTGAATGGAAAGGAGGGGGTAATAGTTATAGCACCTAATATAATGGGTCCAATTATAATCCCTTCAATAAACCATTCAAGCACTAGAAGATGGTCTATAATGCAAGACTAATGCAATTGCATATGCCATTTTCTAATGGCTGAATGGTTCCTTGAAGGGATTACAGTATTTCCTCCTAATATATATGTATACAAACTCAAATCTACCAAAATTGCTGAAGTAAAAAATATATATATTATAGTTTACGTGTTTAAAAACAATCACTCTTGAAAGTGACTTAACCGTTATGGGGCCCGAATCAACCATTTTCAGACACAAACTTTAAACTACTACTGCTACTTTTCTTCCTCTTCTTCAGAAACTTCATCCTGTTCTGCTCCCTCGGCTTCCTGCTGCTTTTTTGCATCAGAAAGTCCTGAAAGAAACAGGGGAACCTTGTGAATTGGCAATCAAAGAATCTTCCCCGTATAATGGCGAAAATTTCTTTTGCAAGGCAAAACAAACAAAGCAACACAAACAGAAAAGTATTGGCATTAGTGTATCCTGAATTCATAGATGCATGGAACATTGTGGTCTAGTGCAAACAATTTACAAGTACTAAGGCTTAACAATGACAAATCATAAATAGAGTTTATCTACAGTACAACTCTAAAACACAAGCAGCACTTTAATCAACAAATGCTCGCCCACAGACCAGCAGATGATGCAGAACTTATATTTTTTCAATTTGTAACCTTCAATTAAATTTAATTTACTTTGCAAGTTGAGCATAGAATTTCAACAAAGTAGGTTTTAAATCAATCAATGTCTCTTTTGAAGCCACTGAGTTGCAAATGGATCACTCATGTAACGTTTCAAGCAGATAGTGAACAAGGGTTGGATACTTCTCAAAGATACAGTAACATTTAAGAAAAGATGTAAAATAAAGTAAATACCATGTTCACTGAATATGACTACGCCAGAACACAATCCTTCCTCAATTTTCATGAGCTGAAGTGTCATGCGAGGCCCAATCTCTTGGAGCTTCACAGCGCTTTTTGTAGATACCCGATTTATTCTACCAAGATCAGTTGCCAGACTTACAGTGGCTGCCTCATCATCTGCTTCACTTTCTGATCCATAGCCAGCCCTTGAAGTATAGGCAAGGGGTGGCAGAGAAACAATAGAATCAATGTGTTTGTATATTAAAGAACACTTATTGATTTCATTTAGTCCATTCTATTTCAGGTTTCTACATTATTCCTTATTGATGAATCTAGTGCTTAAGAAAACTACTTAGCCCCCTAGAGGATCGTTAATAAAAATTTTAAAAAAAAAACTACTTAGCCCGGTGGCTCTGTTCTTTTCTGGCTTGTCTTCGGGAAAGTTTGGTTTTTTCCTGGAAATTTTTGGAGGGAATTTCTTTTGGGAAATTATGTAAGTGAGAGATAAAAAAGTGTAATGATTCTGTTATTTTTTGAATTTATGTGAGTAGATATTTAGAGAGAATTTTTAAATTTTACTTTTGAATTCTTGGGAAAATGAAGTTTTTTTATGTAAAGTTTTGGAAGAAAAAAGTGATGATTCTTGGGAAATAGACACAAGAGAACAGAGCCATCATTTTTGTTGGTCTAACTTGTCACGTCCTCACATTAGTTGAATATGCACAACAGACACGCATGTAGGTAGGTGGCAAGATAGATACTTAAAAACTAGACACGATAGATATCTACAAATACAATAGATAGAAAGATATATATCAATAGAGAGAGAGAGAGAGAGAGAGAGTGAGTGAGAGAGAAACCTTGTCACAAAATCACTGACATCTTGAAGACTTCTTAAATCAGGCGCTTGATGGTTCTGCACAAATTTCCTAATTCTGCGAGAAACACCAACTGGTTGCAATCTTATCGAGTAATGCCGAAAATCAATAAGCTTCGTCTCTTTATTGTAGTTAAGCAACACAATCCTTTGGCAGGACGAAAGCTTAACCTGCAGTCCACATATTTGTGAGTATGAGAGCACTAAAATCAATGGCAAAAACTTTATCATAGTACTTCTTTACATACAGTGTTTATGTCAATGGCAGGAAAAATGTTCTGGAACATAATTGTTGTAAGCTTTAGATGCTGCTCACCAGTACCAAAACCAGATAGCACAATCTGCACATCAATTCAACAAGTTTAGCATGGAACACTTCATGAATAACATGATCAATTAGAACACACATAAATGTAGGCAATCCTTCATACAATATTGACTAACATAACACTTGGAAGTTTACCAACAAGCAGCAGCATGCAATGTATGCAGTCATTATACACAATCATATGAATAAAAGAAACGTACCAAGGGAGGATTCTTGAAAAGATCTTGAGGGCATCTTGGGCGAAGCTGAGATTGTGTAATATCAGCTGCCAATGAGTATTCATGTATCTTGAAAGTAAGGGTTGGTCCCTGCGGAGTTCTTGCAACCCTCAAATAAGGTGCAGATTCTGATTTAGATACGATAAGGAAATGCGTGACACCCATAGGCCCAGCAACATTCAAAAAGTCCTTGAGATTATTTCGTTTCTTTTCCTATATCAGAAAAGTAATGAAACTAGTGCCATGTTATTCACCCATCCATTAAATCACTATTAGGTGTTAAATAGAGCAGACAAAAATTGGAAACAAGTCATGCACCTAATATCAATACCCAAAACTGACCTTGAGTTTGAGAGCAGTAAAAGGAAGCATTAACTTTCTCAAGTCCATCTGCAAATGTCTTAGAGGGGCAGGCAACTTTCCTCGTGAAAACACAAAGCTTTTAGGAATCTTATCTCCGGTAACATGATCTACACCACCACTTGGTTGCTTCTTCACCGTGTTCTTCACAAATCCTTTCTGTTTGGTATCAAATTCCCATTATCGGTAAGCAAATTAAATCATAGATCATGAATGATTATGGAGGAACAAGATGGGTACTTACATTATCAAAGATATTCTGTTAATTAATTAACACAAAATTCCATTATAAAATTATAAATAATCAAACAATTAAAAAATTCAATCAATACTCAATTTCAATAGATTGGTAATCTTGGTGCTAGGCATAATAATGATGGAACTATATAATACAAATATTGCAAGCATATTCTGAAAAACGAGGAAATAAACAGGGGATTCATCATTTTAAAATTGGACAGGATGCAAACCAGCCAAGCTAGCAGGAAATGGTCAACCGCTTGAGCTGGAACCTCAGCATAGAGTCATATACATATATTCATAAAATATAGAAAACAATTAAAAACTCCCAGTCAACATCAAAATCATGTAATATACTTCTAGATACAAATTGCAAGGATCAAAACTAAATCAATTGATAACCTCATCTCTTGTTTTCTCCCAGGCTTAACTTCCACCAACTATCCTATATAACCCTTTCCCTTTTACCTAGACCTATCTGCATCTCAAACATTAATCAGTTGGGAAACAGTCTTTGACTTCCACCAACTCCCATCAAATTGTAATCAAGCTAAGCATTCTACCAGGTGAAAATCATACTAAAGAAAGTGTTGACCAAAATAGTCACAATACTATATACCAATAAAAACTGTATTCATTAGTAAATTTCATTTTCACAGAAAATTTTGCATATTAGCACCACCAATCTACGACAAGCATACTCACAGGAGGCACAAAAAATAACTCACAAAAACAGAAATATAACAAAGGATCAGTAGCAGAACCAGAACACAATTCGAGGGGGGCTCAGAAATACAAGCAAAAAATTCATGTTATTTGTATCAGTGTTGCAATTTTTGTTATTTTGCTATGCCTCAGTCTTGTTACTATCAAAAGTTAAGAAGCAGGATATCAAAAGGCAACAGGATAAGCAATATAGACACCCAAATCAAAAGTCTACACCTTAAAATAAGTTACAATAACATTCATCTCAAGAAACACCATTTCCGAATATACATCAACCAAGGAACATAAGTAAATCATTAATGGACTGCTTCCCAACTCATGAGATATGTGGTTGTGGTACAAAAGCATTTCTTTTCTCCAAGATCAAATGAAAAACTCAATTTATTAACCAAATGAAGCAACTCATTAACCAAATGAAAATATTAATCATGCACAACTCATTAAGGGCCACCCCCCCTCTTTTTTATTTTTTGCCAATACCAAATTAAGATCTCCTTAGAATCTAATTCATAAACTAGGAACCTTTTGGATTCTTTTCGCAAAATTCTACATAATGTGGACTACATCATCACAAGCTATAAGTTAGAAGAAAGATAAAGGAAAAATACATAAATTTATTTGATAATGGAATTAAAAAGTCTACGCTGCTAGAACTTTGATGCTACTGTTGTCCCTAAATACAGAAAAATGTATTTCCTAAAGTATTATAACTTGATTCCAGAAAGGTGCAGTGCATGCATTTAGGTAGATATGCAGGTTACAACTATTCAACACACAAAAGAAAAACATTGAAACATACTTAACACTCATTGCTACACATTGAAATTGCAGGACCTACACGAACCATGTTTAGTAAAACAAAGTAATGCTTCCAAAATCCATAAGTGAGCACATAAGCCAGCACATTAGCACATTAGGAGAAAGGAGGTCAAACTATTCCCTTACAATTAAGTAGCTGCTCGTCAATAGCCTCCACATGGACGACATCAAACAAAACACTTGTATCTATGATTCATAACTAAAGTTTTCATCTTTCCCTCCCAAGTTAACTTATCCATCTTACAGAACCTTTTTACTAATAGAAGAGTTGGTGCATAATTCTTTAAACTCATTTACTCATTTTTTACCCTGGAACTACAATAGGTTTCACAAAATAAAAACAACCTTTAGGAATTCAATCACTCGCTGTCCTCCTTTCTCCTTCAGCTTTCTCGAAACTCAGAGCATGAACGCAAGCAATAATCAATATTTATCCCTCACCGTCATCATAGTTCCTAACAATAACAACTGAGGAAGAATTCAAAAATAAAAACAAAACTACAAATAAATTGGACATAGAAAAGTAGAAACCTGCTAAACAAAGTTGAATGCATAAACCACTGGCGGATCTAGAGGGAGGCGAGCCGGTGCTGCCGCCTCCCCTTTCACCGGAAAATTAGAGTGGTATTAGTGTTGAAATTTTTTGGTACCTGTAAAACCCCAACCCGCAGCCACCCCCAGACCCCAAGAAACCGCCCCTTCCGTGCTCACAGGTGCCGTATGTAGAGACTATAGCAGTATCGTTGCCTGCAACTTTTTTGGGAAGAAAGTAGGGAAGAAGACGGCCGTATGAAGAAGACGAGTGGAGTAGCTATTTTCCTTTATTATTTTTGTTTTTTCTTTTTCAATTAAAACTAAATGGGAGATTTAATTAAAGAACAAAAACCCCTCTCCGAGGCCCATAGCCAAATGGTCCAAATATATTTTCGTTACATTCTTTTCACATGATTACCCATTTCATATGGCCCACTTTCATTCCTTCAATTCTTATTTTCTCTAATTTAAAATTTTCTGTTTTAGTTTTAGTTTATTTTTATTTGTGATATTTAATTTTGTATAATCTATTATTTATATTAATAAATTATTTGATTGTATGTTTATTAATAATTTTAGTTGTAGTTTTCGTCTAATTTTCTTCATTGAATTTTCAAAAAATTTTGATGAAGAAAATAGCTTGAAAATTTGTTGTAAGAAACCAGTTATCGAATTCTGACAACTCCATGTGATGACAACCTTTCCTTCAAAAAAAAAATTTTCATTGTATGTAATTATAGTAAAATAATTTTTCAATGATGTATAACTACACAAATCAATTAAATATTTGTATTATAAACTAATTTTTTTAAAGGCCTTTATCAACCATAGTTATTATCAAAAACAAATAAATTAATTTGTTTACTGGGTTAGGTTATTGGGCTAGGTTTAATTTCTATTGGATTGGGTTTAAATTAAATTTTTTTTATTGGATTGGGTTTAAATTAAAATTTTTAATTGGGCTAGGTTTGCTGGTTCACCGCCGGTTAAAACCGGCACAACCGAAAACCGACCGAACCGGTACTCACCGGTCGATCTATCGATTCTACAAAAAAAATTTAAAACCGGTACAAACCGGAATCGATAAACCAGTAGACCAGTAAACCGCCTGATTGAACACCCCTAAACATGAATGAGAATATTATAGGGTAGCGTGTTAGCTAGCCAAATATGAATCCACATGCTTGAGTGAGGAATGTAATTGGGACTGACTCTCGCCTTTTGGCTATCAATTGGACGATTTATAATGCCGTTAATATATCTCTTTGTCGAGTTATTACCACTTTTGTTTTATATATATTTATTTATTTATGATTAAATTAAATTTCCTCAAATCTTGAGGAAATCGGTAAAAGTAATGATAAAATGTTAAAAAATGTAAAATTGTTATAAAAATACTACAATATTATAACTATAAAGCATGTAGTAAGTAAGAAACAAAACAATAAGAAGACGAGATTAGAGAAAAAAAAAATAGTAGTAAACAATTCTCTTCATTTCATCCTTCACTTATGCCTCTATATATAGACTTACATTTCTTGAATATAATACAATTTCAAGAGTCATATCAACTACATGAGATATTAAGGGGGTTCATGGAGTGGATGAAGAACCATAGAGTAATTAGGGGATAAATTATATTTAAAATACAATGAGACAAATTATAAAATTGATAATAATTTTAAAAGTCAAATAATGTTGGATATAGTAAATGTAGAATTACTTGAAGTCGTGTAGTACTAATTTAAAATGGAGACCCCAGGGCGTGAGGGGTCGCCGGAGATGGAGACGGAGAGGTCGCCGTAGCCGCTTAGCGCCGGAATAGAGGAAGGAGGCGCAATGACGGGATCGTTGACTGAGAAACAGGGAGAGCTTAGTGCTTTTTCTTTTCAACGAGAGCTGAGAAACAGCGAGTGTTTTTTCACTGACCCCACTTTTGTTAATGCATTGCCCTTTTCTCAAAATAAGAAAAAGAAATTAGTCGTCAATAGGAGTAGGGTCCATAGGGGCAACAAATTATGCAGCAAGATTTTAGTAGTCAACGCCAACCTGCTTTCTATAGTAGAGAGGAATGACCTCTGTTTCCCGTTCACCCAATATTTTGCACTTGATCCTGCACAACTTTAACATAGAAGTGAACAATGTAATTTTTTTTAATGTATGAAGCAAAAGCTAAAACATCATATACTGTAATTTGGTACCACTTCTTTTAATTACATCCATGTGAGAAAGAGAAACAATATTCCATTATGACCGCCTAATATATCATGATTCTAGGATATCTACAGTATGCTTGCCTACTGGTAATGGTAATATTCCACATAGGTACACAAGGATAAATTCACACTTCACACGCCTCTCGTCACTTATCGATCTTCAGGTTGTTGCATAGGTGGCCAAGTTCAGGTCTAGCATCCATCCAGTTTGTGAATCTCATAGCGCTTGCACAAGTGCAGTACAGGTAAGATCTAAATGTTATCAGGAAAAAATAACGCCTGAAAATGCACAAATGAATTTTGTTGGAACAACTTTCCTAAACCATCAACAGACCAAAATTTCCTACATCCAATCCAATTCATCAAACTCAATAATAATAATAATAATAATAGTGTCTAACCTCAAGGCTTTCACACCCAGGTCAGTATGGTATGCTCGAAGCTCATCATCATCATTGGGTAGTTTCTCAAGTTCTTTATAATAGTGAAAGATATCATCACGCAAATGTCCCGCCCCAGCACACCTTTCCAAGAAGAAATGGAATGTCAATAATTAAGGATACGCAACTTTAATAATACAAGTATGTCGACCATCACACGCTTAAGTACATTCCATTTGTCAAGTAAATGGAGCTGCCTACCTTTCTATTACATTGTCAACATCTGTCTTGCTTTCAGGACCATGCATAAGAACTCGTGTAAGGCTTAATATGTCCCGATAATCACCCATTTTCCGTGCTTCTTCATCAGAAGTGCGGGAAGCTATATTGTCCAAACATGGAACTGACGGAGGATTACTTCCAAATGACCTAGAAGGATAAGATGCTAACTTTGCCTCTGCTTGAAGTTTAATACAGAGAATAGCCATTGCATAGGCAACCCCACCAAATCCTGTGTGTGATACAAATAGATAAGACCCTGCAGAACTTTTTTCAGCCAAAAGAAAAAAATAAAATTAATTCAGTCTGTCCAAAAAATATCTATTAATATGATGAAATCATAGTTGGAGGGCAAACTATGGCTGTCTGAATTACAAAAATTGGATGTTTTAATAAACTTAAGACAGCATACACTGAAAATTGTCCAAACACATGAACACATGCTCAGCATGAGCAAGCTCCACAGCATTGTAAGTGTTTACAAACATTTACTAACCCAACCTATAATTTCCATGTCTTAAGTCATTAATTTTGAGAATATTGTTGATAATTTTATCACTACCACTTGAATGGCCTTAAGAAGTATTTTCTTGACACCTGTATATCCTTTTGAAAATAAATTGACATGTAAGTCACTGAAAACCCAAAACTTCTAAATGAATGTGGTAGTTCATTGTCTTTGTAAATCGAAATAACTACTACTACCCAGTGCAAAGCAGGACAATACTGACTGAACACCCAAAAATTAACACCACTAAGTAGAAGTTAACATTAAAGGGGAATCATTGATACAAAAGGAAGGGACCAAGATAAATATGTAGCAACATTTACTCTATGTAGCAAAAGGTTTAAATGCAATCGTGATGCACGAATGAATATGCAAAACTTTGTAATTCAAAAGGTTTAATAATCATTGATACCATTAAACAAGAAGGGAGGTGATTGATATAACCTTAAACCTTTTCAGAAAATATTCTTTCGACACGTAAATCAAGCATTTCTACATATAAATGGTTTTCACTTATTCAAACTAGAATATCACAAGCAATGGAATTTACATTCAAATGTATCAAGTGAATGTATTTTAAGTTATTAACAATAAATTCCAATACTAGGATTATAAACCACCAAAGCACAAACTTTTACATTAAATTGGACCGTACAGACTAATAATAGGTAGCTAAAACCGCTGGTTTTCATGCATTGAAAAATTTGCAATACTTACTCATCTTTGCAGTACTGAATTGCATCGATATCGGAAGCAAAAGCTTCTCTCTCTCGTGTTAATGGTATCCTCCTGTACGATATATTATATCCTTCATTTTGCAGAGCTGCATACACCTCAGCAGGAGTCTTAACATCATCTGCAAATATATTCTCCCAGTATCCAATAACACTGATCTGATTGGATACTGGGCTATATTCTTCTCGGTGTAGAAGCATCCGGCCACCAGAGTGGCTAATCTCTGCTATTATGTCTTCTTTAAGTCGTGCTTCCATGTGTTCTACCTACATGGTGGGGAGAGGAAAGAATATAGGATACATTAAAACACCTACAAGTACCTCTGGTCTAATGATTGCACGTACATCAAAACTGGTAGGAAAGCTGAAAAAGACGTACAACTGCACCAGTAATTCCAACATGTTTAAGTGTGTCAACAGACTTATTGAGTTCCCTGAGCACAAAAGGTGTTTCATTGATATAAACAACTGCTTCCTCCCTCAGATCAGAAACAATAACTTTCTGAGAAGTGCCTCCAGTAGCAGTTTGCTTGGCACCAAGGTATTCCAGCATTCCCTTTGCTCCATCAATTGTTGGTGTAGCCATACTATACACAGGATAACTGTCTACCTGAAAAGGTAAAAGATGAGTTTTTATTTTCCCATATGTGACAAAAGTGCCCCAGTCATAGTGTTCCAAAGCTAGTAAACAAGGGTAAGTAGTTTGCGATATGAACTTTATACAGTATAGCATAGAAGCAATCACTTGTTTAAAGAATTCTTCAGTTTCTCCCATTTACAGTTAATGAAGCATACCTGATAGACATGTGGTGCTCCATGAATCTGTATGTGGCTTGAAGTTCTTTGGCCAGGAAAAAAATACATCTTTAGAATAGATCCTTTACCCAGAACTGAACCATTGCGGTCCTTGACAATGGCCTCCATTACTGCATCCCCATGTTGAGATTCATGTGGAGCTCTCAGTTCCTCCTGAATGTAAAAAGGGCCACAAAGTCAAATGGAAGAAAAAGAAAAATGTTGACTCTCCAAAAAAATTTTGTAATCAGAAGCTTTACAGGGACAGTTAAGAATCGTCCGGGCCTCAATCGAATCGACCACTTCATTGCTTCGACTTCAGGCCGTTGAACCAACCAGTTCTTAAATGTAGTCTTTGATCCTCCCTGTCCACAAAATCCATCAAATGCTTCACTACCAAGGTATGCTGCAAAAGCAATTAAACGAAAATAGCGCTCCAAGTACTCAGCACCACGGTTTAGTGCCACTCTCCTCTCCCTAGGCTCAATTTGTTGCTGATTGAATAACTTCCTATACTGCAACACAGCCTGGCGAATGTTTTGCAAATCCGAACATCTATCGATAATAGCATCTAAGGCATCTCTGCACTCAACCCCGTTATCAAACAATCTTGTTATCTTCCAAAGTAGAAGGATGTCATCTATCCCAAATGCATAGATTGTATATCTTCCAGTCTTTGCAATCAATGATGTAGATGTCAGACCATGATCTTCACTTTCATCATCACTTGATATACAACTATTGCACTTGTCTTGCTGGGCATTATCACGTAGTATTCTAATAGGTCTTCCATAATCTATTCGAAGCTTCATAAGACAAGCAATAACAGTACCAGTAGTTGTTCTTCCTATACCCATCTGTGTATGGTGAAAAAAACCCAAAGGAAGTTACATTAAAACTAATCTATAGAATTTTCCAAATAAGTGTCCTCACAACAAAGGGTAAGAAAAAGACAAATGTCAGATACTTCACCTAAGGTTTGGGCAAAGGACAGATACCCTTATGTCTTCGTAACTCCCGAATACCCCCTTGTGGTTTGGAATATACTGGAAATTACGAAATTTTCCCACATCAACATAGATCATGACATGTATTTTTTACCAAAATACTCCAAAACTCTTTACTATAGTATAACTTAGCTGGTAACTATCAAAATGATGAGAAAATCTGTTAAGATTCCAATATAGTCCAACCATAGGATGAAATGTGGGAGTTTTAAACCATAAGGGAGTATGTCTTTTAGCCAAACCAAAGGGCAGGTATTTGTCATCAGCCCAAAAAGAAAAGGTGAAAAAAAGGGAAGAACTTCTGCATCCACAAGTAAAGGTGATTTCTACCTGACAATTAAAAACAAAAGCTGTTTCCTTGGATGCAGATGCAATATTCTCAGCCAATATGTCAATGTCAGAACTTTTGGGAGCTTTGCCGTCGGTGATAGGCACCCGTGCGTACTTGATTGGGAAACCATCAGTCTCTAGGGAACGGAAGACCTCTAAAGGGGTCTGAACAGCACCAGGGCTAACCTGTTCCCATGCGTCAAAAATTTGCCCATCATCAGTTTCATGAATAACCATAATAGCACCTTGGTAAAGATCAGCTTCTCGCAGTATGTCATCTTTCAGACGCGCTTCCATTTTTTCTACTCTTTCACGACCAATTCCCTGAATGCAAAATCATAGACTATTAACTTCAGAATTCAATCTCCCCAAAAGTATAACTGTGTACGCGTGAAATGAAAAGGAAATAATCTAAATACTAGTGTTTCTGTAGTTAGTACAAACACAAGGTTATAGACTGTGTAGATTAATTATTAAAGGAGTTAATCTCCTGATGTAGGCTTATTGTAGTAAGTGTAATTGATTTGCTCTTATCTTCTTTCCTAGAATAGACTACCCTAAGTGTATATATCTATACGGAGGATAAATAGAGAAACCTACTAATTCCTTTCAATATAGTATCATAGCTTACACCCCAAGAGTTACATATTATAAAATTGCAACAACAGAAAGGAAACTCTTCTGATTAACAAGAAGCTTGATCTGTTTCATAACAGTGATGCATGCTCCAGTGACTTCATTTCTATGTGACAGTTCTCGAGTATAAAGGAAGGGACCAAGACAAATATGTAGCAACATTTACTCTTTCTAGGAACAAATAAACAACATGTAATGAATGAAAAACACGCACTGCAACTCTATAAACACTCAGAAAAGACATCATTGACATAGAGACAAAAGAAAATATCACCACAACAAAGACCCTGAGATTGAAAATTCAACCATGACACTATGCAATCAGCCAACTCACAATTTTCGTCCAAAAGAAGGAAGAAAGATCAAAAAGGACCTAAGAAGAACAAAAGATAACGTCATATTGGAGGTGCATGAACTAGCATATTTCACATTAACAAATACCGTGTACTCCAGCATGTTTTTATACGGCCTTTCAACTTCTCGGAGTACAAAGGGTTTTCCATTGATGTAAATAACAGGTTCTTCCCTCATGTTGTGCCAAAATATAGGGCGTCCACCTTTACCACTGCCAATGCGTTGAATAACAGATCGTATACCATCAGTAGTAGGGTTGGCAACACCATAAACTGGAAAACCAGGAATCTCTCTAAAATTCGGGGCACCATCCACTCTTTCTGGCAAACTAGAGTCCTGACAGCCAGGATAGTGATCGCTTTTAAGAACAGTTTGACTACCAAGAACCTCCCCAGTTCTCAGAGCCGCAACTTGGTCCATGTCATGAGGACGGTCATCACAATTGGCAGAAAATTTTGTCAGAGGTGGCTTCAAACTTGTACATCCAAGAGCTCTCACTGGGTCTCGTCTTAGCAACCTGCTCAACCCAAAAAAAAAAAATATCAGCTTACTGAGCAGCAGTGGCAGATAAGCATTGTTAGATAAAATACACAGAAAATGTGAAGCCGAAGCTGTCAGTGACAAGCCAGTCTAGGATTACAACAGTGTGCTTCGGCTGTCAACAGCATTTAGCCTCTCATGCTGCCATTTAATTTAGCACCCAAGGTGTTGTTTTGGATCAGGGAAAATGGTAGGAAGAAAAGGTAAGGATTGGGGTACTTAGAGAGTATTGTGTTTCGATAATATAGAGAGGAAAGGAAAGGAGACATGAGATCAGAAAGGAAAGAAGTAACATTAATTAGTACTTTAACTGCACGAAAACAAAAACCTTGTATGGGTCAATTATGATCTTTCCTTAAATGTCATCAAGCAGATATCTTTACTGTCTAAAAGCAAATATATAACCCCCAATCTTAAGTTGGGTTCACCCCTCAGTCAGTTCTGTTCTCTAAAAACATGCACCTTATATGAATTTCAAGCCAGATTCATGTTCGAAAATACGATAAAGTCTACAGAGCTTATTCATCTGCAACACAATCAAACAATATTTAGCCTAAATCTTACTAACAAGCAAGACAGCATAAAGCAACAATTGTTTTGTACATGTCATTTCTACCCAAGATAGGAAATAAAATAAAATGCAGGGCAGTTGAGTAATGGAGTTCTTATTACCTTCGAAGTATACTATACAGTTCTGGCCGCGCTTTCATCCAGTCAGTGAAACTGTACCGATCAGGGAGTCTAGTCTGGAGAATGTCCCTTTCTGTATGGAGATACACCGCAAAGCAAATAAGGAAATAATATCTTTCTAAATATTCCACAAAGAAGGAGAGTGATGCTTCCCTCTTCATCTCATCTGGTTCACGCAATATACTGTTGCGATAAGTGGCAATGGCTTCACGTAGGTTCTGATTGTAATCATGCATAGAAAGTTTAGAATAGCAGAAATCTAAATTTCTAAATGAAAATGAACATGACAGCAAGAAGGCAATACAATCTTCGAGAAGAATCCATGAAAATAACTGAAGCAACAATTTCCTTAAAATCTCAAATATACAGACAAGTCAGGAAAGAGATAAATCACAATAAAATCAAAAGAATCTTAAAGCTTAAAGGCTTTTGCTAGGCACATTCAGCCTTCTTGCACAAGCAAGGAGTTTGTTGCGTCTCAACCCATCATTCCCAAAGAAATAATAACGCAACCTAGATAAGGACTTTCTCTGCAGCCAAAGAGATACTATGGGAAAATCCTAAATGAAACAAGGAACTTGAAAGAAATTTTGTACCTGCATGGAAGAACATTTGTCAATGACTTTATCGACTTGTCTTTTGCCTTCAACACCACCCTAAATAAAGATATCTAATCAATACAAATTTAATGAAATCTTTGACTAATCAAATTACAGAAACTAAGGGTGCAACTATTGCACACCTCTAAAACCCGAATGAGGCTCCTTATTACAGTATATTCTCCCCTTAGAATTGCTTCTTCTGAATTTGGCAAATAGTCTGTAATGTTTGAGTCGCAATCAGATACTTTTCCAATGGAATTGGTCTTCTGAATACCTATTAAACGTTGAATGTAAATTCAAAAGAAACGACAGTAGACACGAGGATAGGTGTCCTTGAAGCCCACATGTAATGCACACAGAACAAATCTAATTGCATATGATAAACTTTAAGAGACACGGAGAAATCTCACTGTACACTGGATATCATAATTTCAAAACTAAAACCAACTAAGGAGAGATTTTTAAGGTTAGTAGTGCTTATACGCAGCACATTAAATGTGGTCAGACCCTAAGCATTCAAATTAACAGTCATAAGATGCACCAGAAATGATTATCAATCGGAAGTGAAAGTTCAAAATATTTTATTACTACCTGAAACTCCTAGTCGATTAAGATACACCAATGTTGCAATCACCATCCCAGTTGTTGTCCTTCCACGCCCCATTTGGCAATTAAACACTATCTCTTTGTTTATATCAGCTTGTGAAATCTTTTGCACCTTAAGTACAGAGGATATAATGTGCATGTCAGAGTGAGATAATGACATAAACAAAGAAGTTACAGAAAATAATTAAATGCATCGTACAATATACAATATTCTCAAATATTTTCTAATTAAGTTGCTGGAAATAACAGAAAGGCAATTTTGCAACACTTGCACATATTTATATTCATCAGTGATCTGAGCACATTGGCAATACTATGAATCTTTAAGGAATGACAGAAGAATAGATTTGTGGACCTTCTAGTTATTACGCTGATGAGATTTTAATATAACAGTTGAAGTAAAGTACTTTTATGTCTTCAAAACTAAGGGTTTGAATAGCTCTACTGTTGCTCTATGATGAGTCAACACACACTAAGGTAGACAAATCTAATTGGGTTTCTTTTGATATTAACTTCATTATTTCGTAGGCTTGCTTACTAGGAAGTTTTGTTATAGCTTAAGAATCCTTCAGCAAGTCTTTTGAGTCCTTCAAATATGTAACTTATAATATATTTTCAATAACATTGACACTGCACACTGTTTAACTCTTGAATCCTAAACTCATTACAACTACAGTTCTGAAAAAAGTCTTCGGTTCCAAATAATAATATCTGTGTTTCATCACTACAGATGAATTCACACAGAAAATTCCTTTGTGTTCTGATGAGGTTGATGATCACGATGATGATAAAACTAATAATAGAAGCTGAGTTGAATATAGGAGCATAAGATAATAGAAAAACAAAGTTTTCTCTGTGACAAACAGTTTAACCCTAAACCGTTATTCTATTTGATAAAATAGGATCTTTTGATAAACAAAAACATAGGTCTCTAAAACTAAGTGAAATTAACAAATTTAAGAGCAAGTAGGAAAATTTCATATAGTCTCATAGTAAACGGTAAAACTAAGTTGATTGCATGAAGCATTAGATATTGAAAACCACTTTTCTTTCAGCAAGCCATCAAGTAAAACCACACCAACTGTCGATGTGACTTCATGCCAATAAGAGAAACTGAGAAATAAATCTTCTTACCCAACTGAATTTCATATGGTCATCCTAAATTACTGCGGTAGCAATGACTCATTGAAACCACCAGAAAATATTGAAACATCCACTTCTCTACAGATATAAAATAAGAGCACCAACTGAAAATACAAAGCGAAGAAAGACCTAAAACTTATATCTGTAAATGACCCTTATTTATTTAACGAAACTATGTCCAATGAGCAGCCAAGTGAAATCTAAATTAGACACTCACAAGAATATCAAAATCCTGCTCTTTGGGTGATTTTTCATCCGTTATAGGAACTCGTTCATAGTCAACAAGGTAGTTGTGTTTCTGCAGTTCCTCATAAACCTGGCTTTGACATGGAGGTTTAAATTTATCACATGTAGTTATTAAATATCTCTAACCATAATATAGGAGGAAAAAATTTTAAAACCTCAAGTGGAGTTTTCACAGAAGCAATTGTCACTGGCTCCCATTGATCAACCATCTGACCATCTGGTAACTCATCAGTTACAAGGATTTTATTTCCATATCTGTCATCAGATTTATGGGAAAAATTTAAAAGGTTATCTAAATAAACAGGGAAGCAGAGAAATGTATAAGTTAACAACAAAAAAATACCTTGCAGCTTCAAGCAGGATATCTTCTTTCAATCTATCCTCCATTTGCTCCACTCTCTGCCTGTTGATACCCTAATTTCAGATGTCCATTTACATCAAAATGCTTTACATTAGATTATGAATATAGTTTCGAAGGAAAAACAAACTGGCGTCAAAATCAGCTTCACTAAGTCAACTAGATGCTTAAACACGACTCTGTTACAAGGAAAGACTTTGGCTGTGTTTCATTTAGTTTCTTTTTAGGGAATTTTCTTTTTGTGGAAGAATTTTTTTTGGAAAATTGTGTAGGAAGGAAAATAAAAAGTGTAATGATTGGGTTATTTTTGGAAATAATGTCAGTGTAATTTTAGAGGTAATTTTAAGTCTTAAAATGAAAGTGAAAGTATTTGGATATAGATTTTTTTTTCCCTGAAGAAGTGAGGCTTTTCCTAAAAAGAAATTTAATCAAACAAAGCCTTAATGACTCAAAAGGAAAACAAAAGAACTGCCAAAATGTTTCAAACAGCCTGCTCAAACAGATGATCTCCATTTTATAAAAATCAACTTGGGAGTATGGAAAAGACTAAAAAAAAAAAAAGTTAAAAAAAAAACTTCGTCAGCTCTGGTAGAAACCTTATGATGAAACTTTAAATTGAAGGTCAAATAAAATAGTTAAGTTTCTTGGAATGCCTACTGATAAAGCATGGCTATAAGAAAAAAATATCTGATACAATGCAGCATTAATTTAGAAATGTAGAAAATTCCCCGTAGAAACAAACCGTATATTCTAGATTGGAAAATGGTCTTTCCACATCCCGCAAGACAAAAGGACGCCCATTGATGTATACAACCTGTTTAATGAATCAAAGAAAAAACATGCGCACACACAAACACATGAATGGCAAGATCAGATCTCTGTGGGAAAGATCACTTATTAAAGGGAAAAAGCATAAAAATTTCCCAAATTGTAAAACATAAAGAGAATAATAAAAGAACATGAAAAGGCTTTAATTCCTATGTGTGTATTACAATGTTATTACAAATTTGGACAAAATAGCAATAATAAAAGATCTGGCAATTAAAAGTGAAGAACAGAACAAGTCAATTTAATTCTTTAAAATGTTGAACTTTCAGATAAGTTAAAATTTGGGCAAGCTCGTTAATCTCCAATACAGAACCACTAGATAAACATATATACCTAAACCTCAAGGTAGATTCTTTTAAGATAAAAGATTCCTCAAATCCAGTTCCATCCTATTGTACATTTTCTGAAAATGCATTTTCCTTTACTAGAATTCGGCTACAAAATGGATCTACTAGATATATAATTATGTCAATTGCTGGCTTTTGTATGGCACTAAAAATCTAATTTGACAATAAAGAAGAGAAAAGGGAGGTTAATACCGGCTCCTCACGCAAATTAATCCAAAGGACCTGAGTGTGCTTCCCCCGTATTTGCGCTCCTATGTGATCAAGAACATTTCTAATGCCATGAATAGTTGGAATAGCAACACCATGTACACGTGCCAAGTCAGCCTACTCCCGGGGAAAGAAAAATAGCGGCAATAAGATAAATTGATATCTCTTCATGTAATCAGATAAGAGTTTACAGGCATATATAGAAAGTGTATTTCAATATCAAAAAAGCTAGATACCTGCA
Organism: Leptodermis oblonga; assembly: GCA_016801395.1. Taxonomy (NCBI): domain Eukaryota; kingdom Viridiplantae; phylum Streptophyta; class Magnoliopsida; order Gentianales; family Rubiaceae; genus Leptodermis; species Leptodermis oblonga. The sequence continues at coordinate 47,421,190 of CM028750.1, read as the reverse complement.
TAGACAAAAAGATGGACAGTCAAAAAGAAAAAAAATAATTTTACAGATCATCATGGAAAAAATCCACAAGATCGACCACATAGCCACATTTGGACACTTGCGAAATTGGATAGAGACCACTCTAGTTGCAGCTTTTAGAATACAGTGAAACTAAAACTGAAGTGGTGCGAGGAATTAATTTGAAATAAATAAGAGTGAATAATGTGAATCTATAACTGAAGTAGTGAGGGTAAATAATCAACTACCAAAATGTACTAAACCCTATAGAGAGAGTTTACATTAATCTGGAACAATTCAGGAACTTGAATGCTCCTTTGAAATGTTACTATAGAATACATGGGTTTTTTAGGGTTATTTAATTACAGATGAAGGACATGCACAAAAAATAAAAATAAAAATCAAACAAAGGACATGCACAGATGAATATGGGGCAGTTAACTGCTAACAAAGGATGTAGAAGAAAAGTAAGGAATTGGGAGAAACCTTGCGGTAATTGGGTGCACCATCGATCTGGGGGGACAAGCGTTTGTTCTGACATCCAGGAAAGTGATCGCTCTTGAGGATGGTCTTTTTTCCCAGTACCGATCCATCTCTTTGTATCATTACCTGCTCCGGCTCCTTTGGTATCGATACTGTTCGCATATCTTCTGCTTTTGTTAAGCAAAATTTTTATAAAAAAAATTTAATTTTCCACTCTCAATGTAATGTCGGCTACAACAACAATGCCGGAAACAATATGAGCATCATCATCAGTTCCTCTCTCCCTTAGGCCTAAAACAATTTGACTAGGATTTTGCTACAGAATAGAAATGCCAATGTCGTCAAGTAACCGGAAGGTAATCAGCGATACACTCGAGCGAGCTTGAGCCTTATTAATATAGTACAACAATAATGAGCTTCCGCGAACTATTTCTTTTAGCCCTCCCTCACCATACTCATTGCATCAGCAGTTTCTCTTCGTCAAACTCGGGTAATGAGGTGGAGGTCGGATAGCTAGCCAGAGAACAACCTCCAATCCCAGCGAAACAAAAAAAGAAAAAGGTAAACAAGGATAATACCTCCGCTAACCTCTTTTTTTGTTTTGTTTTGTTTTTTTTTCCGATAACTTTATTGAATATGCCGTTTCTTCGATCCTTTGTTCGTTCGATCGATGAAAGCCCAGTTTGATGCATAGGATAGGATAAGGGGCCCAAACTGTTTTCTTTTTCAGCCCAAAATGAGTGTCCATCTCATATTTTCATTGGGCAAAGGTGTATTTTTGCCACTAATGTTTTTTTAGGTCCAAAAATGTCATTGACGTTTTTAAAAGAGTCCAACTTTGCCCCTGCCCCAAATCAAAATTATTTTGGGGCAATTATATAATAAAACAATAATAAATTGGCACTTTTGCAATTTAAAAAAATCCACCTTCCTCCATGAATTCCGGCCACTCCTTCTCTTTCTCACCCACCACCGCCCACCGCCGCCGCCATCATCTTCTTCTTCTTCTTCCTCTTCCTTCTTCTCCTTCTTCTTCTCCTTCCTTCTTCTCCTCCTCCTTCTTCATCATCTTCATCACTCTCATCTTCTTCCATCTTCTCCTTCTTCTTCCTTCTTCTTCTTCCTTCTTCTTCTCCTTCTTGTTCTTCCTTCTTCCTCTTCTTCTTCATCTCTCCTCTTCTCCTTCTTCTTCTCTCCCACCGCCACCCACCTCCGCCGCCCACCGCCGCCGTCGCCAACGACTCATCTTCTTCTTCTTCCTCTTCCTTCTTCTCCTTCCTTCTTCTCCTCCTCCTTCCTCTTCTTCATCTTCAAACCCATGTCTCATCTTCTTCCTTCTTTTCTTTTTCCCGTTCCTTCTTCATCTCTTCTTCTTCTTCTTCTTCTTCTCCCTCTCCCTCTTCTTCTTTCTCCTCTTCTTCTCCAGCGCCGGAAGTGATGGATTGGAAGTGGCGGCGTGGAGAAATGGTGAGGCGGTGGCACTGGTCTGCAGTCCGGAATTCATGGAGGAAGAGTCCAATTTTTTTAAATTGCAAAAGTGCCAATTTATTATTATTTTATTATACAATTGCCCCAAAATAATTTGATTTGGGGCAGAGGCAAAGTTGGACTCTTTTAAAAACATCAATGGCATTTTTGGACCTAAAAAAACATTAGTGGCAAAATTAGACCCTGAGAAAAACGTTAGTGGCAAAAATGCACCTTTGCCCTATTTTCATTTCAAAACCTACAGTATTCGCTTTCAATGGAAGAGGAATGGGGGTTTGGACCTGCAACGTCTTTTGTGTCTGCCATTAATCCACCCGCTCATTCCCATATATATTATATTTTCTTGTTTAGCTACAATTTGAAGAGGAAAATTATATAATGTATGTACATTTGAATAATTAATAGGTTAAATGTGTATTTCAGCTATAATTTAGATCGAATTCAAATTAAATTATTGAACTTTCCAAATAAATAGGTCACGAGAATAAATATGGTAGGTTCGACATCACAAGTTGCCGCTCTTAGTTTTTGCAACCAAATTGGGCCACTTTATGAGATGGACTTTTTGTAAACACGGAGCTCGACCCAAGACGTAGGCATGTTGGAGAAGGTCACATAGCCCAAATCAAACTAGGGTTCGCAGTTGGATTGTGTTTTGAATTGTTAGAAGAGGTTCGTTTCGAGTTGGGTCTGCTTCTGTGTCGACCCAAACCCACCGAATGTATACTGAAAATACCTTTCACAGAATTTCGACAGTACGGTACAGGGTCACTCTCAAAGGATCTTCTTCTCCTTCTGATCCGATCCGGCTCCGGCTGTGCGAGAAATATCCATTCATATACTTTGAAGCTGCAATTCGCTTAATCCCCTTCTCTTTTATTTGTTTATTTAGAGGACAATCGTTACGGTTTGAGGTTTTTGAACTGATTGATCTGTAATAAGTAAAGGAGATATGAAGGCAAAGAATTTCCGCAAGAGAAGCGCCGCCGAAGCCAGCCATGACTCTTTTCCTGAAGATAAAAGCGATTCTGAGGACGACCAAGAAAGGAGGTACCATTATCACTACCAACTGTGTTACTTTCTATTTCCTTTCCGTTTATATTTGCACATGCACGCAGATTGGCGTTAGAGGAGGTGAAGTTCCTTCAGAAGCAGAGGGAAAAGAAATCAGGGATTCCAGCCATCCCCATAGCTGCTACTCAGGCTGTTGGGCCTGGCACAGGCACCATTGCTGGTGCAATTCGCAAAGGAAATGACAAGGCTGATCTAGAAGGGGAGAAAGATGACTTGGTTTTACAGGATACCTTTGCACAGGAAACTGCTGTTATGGAAGAAGACCCAAATATGTATGCACGCACACTTCTATAGTCATGGTTCTCTAGTCTTGTTTGAAATTTTCTTCTTAACACCCATGAAGCTCCCTACTAAGATTACTTGTTGAAAATCATGCCAACAATACGTTCTGCAGTTCCAGCATGTTCCTGAGTACTAGTTTACATGATCATACCTCCCTTGCTGAGCCTGGTGACAATGATTTAATCATACCTTTATTTGTTGTCTTCTTCCAATGAGCAGGCTGAAATATGTTGAACAAGAATTGGCCAAGAAAAGAGGCAAGAATATTGATGTAGAAAATGAAGTTGAGAATGAGGTAAAACGTGCAGAGGATGAACTCTACAAAATTCCAGAACATCTTAGGGTGAGTGATCGACCTTCCCTCCCTGAAGGGTTATTTCTTCAATCTTGCCCTCTTACTATAAAGCGGTACAAGACTTCTACTTGAGTTCACTACACTTCACTGGCAAAGCAATAGACCTAGGGCCCTGTCAAATCATTTCTTGTTTCTAACTACTTGTTAGCTTCTTTCTTAACTAACTTTTATGAAATGGCTTCTCTTTGTTTTAAGCACCTGCAATCAGGATACGGAGAAGTAGCGCCAGAGCAGCATTAGTGTAGAGTTTTGATTTCAGAAGTTAGTGGTGGGCAATTTAAGGGAACATGAATGGGAAAAGGACTGAGCGAGAACTCTTGAATGAGATGGAAGAATTTTTAAGTAGAGATGAGAAGGAAAAATTAGGAGTAAGAATGAAGGTTTAGTTGAACAATTCTTCAACTAGGAAATCTATATCTGAAAAGGTTTTGGAGTCTAGTTTGACCGCCTCAATGGAGGCATCCTCTAAAAGTTTCAGTGCACGTAGAACTTCAGGTCAAGAAACCACATTAGTAGACCTGAAGACTTATTCTTCCTACATCAGTTGAGCCAACTCCAAGAACCACATAATCATAACACATCAACCATCACAAAGTGTACAATATCTTTTGCCCACCTGCTGATGGTATATTCGTTTCGTATGCACCTACATCACCAGTTTTGCAAATGAGTGATGGGTTATACTAGATGCAACGTGATAGGTCAGCATTAGGACTTTATAGTTATTGAACTTGATATTCATAGCTATGAATATTGCTGATTAAATGAGTACTGTCTACCTTCTCACCAAACTGTCATGGTCATTTAAGAGAACATCTGCTTGCTGAATTTGCCTTCTATTCATTAGCTGTCACATGTAATGTATCTTCCTTTTTTTTTCCCCTCAGGTGAAGAGGCGAAATTCAGAGGAAAGCTCTACGCAATGGACAACAGGCATTGCGGAGGTCCAGCTTCCGATGGAGTACTCTCCCATCCCTTCTTGTACCTCAACCATAATTGTTTTATCCAACATATGATCAACTGAAACCTACATATCTATGTTTGGTTGTTCACACTATCACAAATATAATGTTTAAGTAGTTATGTAAAGACAAAGCTATAGCCTCTCTCACAAAAGGAATCACCAGTGTAAAGTCTCAAATTGCATAAGTTGTGCTTATATTCTTCAACTGATTGACAGATACAAATTGAGGAACATTGAGGAAACAGAGGCTGCCAAAAAGCTCTTACAAGAAAGGAGGCTCATGGGTCGCGCCAAAGCTGACTCTAGTATTCCGTCAAGTTACAGTGCAGACTACTTCCAACGTGGGAAGGATTATGCAGAAAAATTGAGGAGAGGTTGGTTGTAATTTCTTATTCAATAAGTTTACTAATTACCTTATTCCCCGATTTTCTTCGGCAAGCAACATAAATTAGCAGGCTTGGTCTTTTTCTTTAATTTCTCAGGCTATTCCATCCTCTATTCTCGTTTTCCTATTGGCGGAAGAACATATAAAATGACACCTAATTTTTAGCTAGTGCTTCTCAATTTCAATTATTACACGAAATATATTATGTGTAAATTCCAGGATCGAATTTATATTTATGTTTGTTACTCATTTACTAATGTTTATGTTGCTGTTCATAAGATTTTTACCTGTAACTTGGCTAGGCATATAGTGGACCATCTCTTGGACATGAAAATTCAGTTTTTATTGAGCATGGTCCTCTTGAAGTGATAGCGAAATGAAAATCATGAGGGCTAACGTAGCTTAGATTAGTTGTTCTTTTGTATGAAATACAAATGTGACAATTATTCAATGAATCTTGAAATTTAAAATGAAAGCAACTCTCTGGTAGTAATAAATGTAATATGCACAAGAGTTTTACCCTTGACCAACTTTGTACTTAAATCATTACAGTATATTTGGTGCTTTTGATTTCTAGTGTTCAATGCACTGGTGCTGAGTTTTCTTGAACATTGACCAGTTGTTGTAGGATTTAAATTGTAAGGTGAGGATAGAGCTGGGGAAAGGGAAGGCTCTAATGAGGAGACGGACCCTTGGGTTTGGGGGTAGCATGACAGGTAGCTACATTTATAGCAAACCTTAAGGGAAGTACATGCATTTTAGCATTTCAATTTTTGATCAATTAAACTTTAGGTTTATATAAGTCAGCCTTTCTTGATCAGTATCTGTATGCGTAAGAAATATTGCAAAAAGTTTAATTCTAGATTCATCATACAAAAATGGCAATGAATTCCTCTCTTCCCCCCTCCCCCCTCCTCTTTTCATACTGGTTTTGTATGCAGATATTATTGGTATTTGGTATGAATGGATAAGATTAGTTTATTCCTTTAGCTCTCTTTCCCATGAATGTTGTATATATGTCCACAAGTTGGAAAGTTTATATTGTTATATTGCGTGTTTGGGTGTGATTATGGGAAGTGGGTGGTGAAATTTGAGGATAACCTTGGGACCTTACTGCATCAAGAGTTATGAATGTTGTTACTTTGTGTTCTGAATGCAAAATACCTCAATTGAGGATAGCCTCAGATGTAAAAAGAATAATTAGAAGAGAGTAATATCACATATACAAATAGGAAGAGGATTAAAACAATGGTGGGCTTGCCTGTAAATAAGAATAGGGAATGTGTAATTGGTTCCCTTGTAGAAACATTGGGCAGTAGTAGTCACTCTTTGATGGGATTGTTCTATTGCTTAAATGGTTAGGTTCTTGAACTTCCTGAACAGACCGGTAATTCCAAGCAGATCTGAACAATATGTAACATGATAAAGCTCATAGCCTGTATCTGCAAAGGCAACAGAAGCTCTCTATTTACTGTCAATTTGTTTCTCTCTCTTATGGGAGAAGATTTATATATCCTTGTTAACTTTTGTTTCATAATCTTTGAGTAGAGAATCTTCTTCTTTTCATTTCAGATAAGCAGCATGGATTTGCTTAATTAGATAAGTGTTTTCGTATTCATCTCTTATTAGAAAGCTTTGTTGATTATGGAAAAAATGACCAACTTCCCCTTGTTCTTTGTAATGAAAAGTACATTTGGTTTTGATATTCGTTATAGAGTGTAACCAAGCAAGATTTGCAGAACATCCAGAGTTGTACAAAGAAAAGGATGTGAAGAGGAACAGCCTGGAGAATAGAGCAGTTGAATCAGGTGCAGAAGGAGCAGTTCAAAGGCAAGCTGCAACAGATGAGTTTATGCTTGAGAGGTTCCGAAGAAGAGAACGTCACCGCGTGATGCGGAGATAGAATGTTGAAATGCAGATGAGATGAGATGAGATGAGATGAGATTCGATTCTCAGGAGAAAGACTTCAGATGAACCTTATTGTAACTTTTCCCCTAATGCTGATGGCAATGATAAACTAGATGCTGTAAGTAACTTGAAGAGTAATAATTCAGACGCAAATTAATTGTGGTAAAAAAAAAAATGACAAAGTTACATTCACTTCTCTCTTATGATTGATTTGTCATAATTATCGATACTCCATTTTAAACTCCAAAAATATAATAATAATACAAAAATTTTGTTGATGGTTAATTAATCATAAAACATTTATATTTTTTAATTTTTAGAGAAAGTAGATGAGGTAACCCTTATTATTTCATGAAAACTCGGGAAAAATTAATGGTGAATAGATAAATAATAGAAGTAGCGGCAAAGCGATAAAGGCGGGGGGAGGCAGAGTTCCATGACCATGAGGGTGAGGTTTCCCGGGATAAATTACAAACCCTTTTGTTATTTTTGGTAATCCATTTTTTGCCTACTTATTCAAAACCAAACCTCCAACATCCATTTTTCCTTTTCCACGCCCGAAACAGCAGCAGACCTTCCTTCCTTCCACTTCCACACCCATATTTTTATCATCCTCCTTCACAAAAACAAAAGGTGAAAATTTCCTTCAATCAATCAATCGATCAAGAGGCAGAACATGGCTGATCAACTTACTGACGATCAGATCTCTGAGTTCAAGGAGGCTTTCAGCCTATTTGACAAGGACGGAGATGGTTTTTTTTTTTTCTTCTTCTCTCTATCTCCCTCACTTTGTTTTATTATCAGAGTTTCCCCTGTGTTGTGTGCATTATCAGATCTGATCTGGGTTTTTTTTTTATATCGACAATGATGACTCTACCACATGATTAATACTTGCTGCTCCTGCTCAACACTATCATTGACCCTGTAATGGTGACTCGTGATAATGCTAAAGCTTGTTTTGTTGATTGGATATAATAGTTGTGCTTTGATCCTCTGCGGTTTTGATCTGAAAAAAAAAATCATGTCTTCTGTCCTACTCACATTATTCAGCACACGCGTGTACTTCTTCATCTGTTCCAGAGAAACGCCATACAGATTATATTCCAGCCAAAAAAAAATCTCCATTTTCCCTCATCTGTGTCCACGTTTGAATCTGAATTTCCACTCACTCCGCCAAAAAGATCCCACCTTTTTTGAATTTATGAATCAGAAAATATTCATGAGGAATTTATTTGTATACTTACACATAATATAATTTGAAATAAATACATAAATTCCTGATTGTCCTGGATAAAAATAGCAAATGATGTCTGGGATTTATGCACCATCTGATTCTGTTTATTGGTCTGGATACTTCACACTGCATCTAGTCATTATTATATCAGTAATCATGTTGATAGCCTTCAACTTTGTTACAAATTTATTTCTGAATAGGACGGCTGTTCTTGTTGGCACATCTGATTCTGTTTATTGTTCTTCTTCCAGCAAGTTATGTGTGTTTCTTAACCATGAAGGTGGATGCCCAAATGTTAATCTGAGTCGTTATGCCATGTAATTGGATATTGTCTGTGCTGATCATATCCTTTTAGCTCTGAAACTCCCTCTTGAATGAACATGATGGAAAATATTAATTCATGTATAAGTTTTAGTTGTTGTAGGTACTAGTTGACCTATGAGCAGTTCTAGTTTTGCAAACTGTGACATCATTGACCTATTGGAAACTGGCAAGTCCTCTTTCATTTGGACTGCAATTTCATGGATAGGTCGTTTTTGTAATCTGCAAATTAGGTCTTGCTTATGTGTTTATTACATGGTACCCAGATCTCTTTTGCAAACCTTATGTTCTTTTAAGGAATTTAGGTTGATGAGTATAGCTAATATTGAAGGAGTTTTTTAGGTTGTATCACCACCAAGGAGCTTGGGACTGTGATGAGGTCATTGGGGCAGAACCCTACTGAGGCTGAGCTCCAGGACATGATAAATGAGGTGGATGCTGATGGTAACGGAACAATTGATTTCCCAGAGTTCTTAAATCTCATGGCAAGGAAGATGAAGGATACCGACTCAGAAGAGGAGCTTAAGGAAGCATTCCGAGTTTTTGACAAGGATCAGAATGGGTTCATTTCCGCGGCTGAGCTCCGCCACGTGATGACCAACTTAGGGGAGAAGCTCACTGATGAAGAAGTCGATGAGATGATCAAGGAGGCTGACGTAGATGGGGACGGACAAATCAACTACGAAGAGTTTGTTAAAGTTATGATGGCTAAGTGATGGCTGGCGTAGATTGAAGAGTTTGTTAATTACATTTCCTTGTCTGATGTTTTCTAATGTAATGAATGATCTATCTATGTAGTGATGGCTGAATCTTCTATTTTGCCTTAGGGATAAAAAAAATAAAAATAAAAAAAAATCAATTTGTCTCTTGATCTGTCTGTGTAGTGATGAAAACATCATTTGATCTATTTGGACTTGTTCTATTCCCACCCATAATACAGTATGTTTTTGTATCTTGTTTTCCTTTCTCTTTCTAACTGGGTTTATTTTCCCTCCTTTGATGGCGGTAGCTGGTATCCTTGTACTTCTTCGGGGCTGAAAATTTCACCAAATGCTTACATTTAGCCATGGGCAAAACCAGCTCCAAAGAGGGGGTGTCTCTATTTGATTGAGAAGCCTTTCGACTTGAATAAAGACGCCAAAATCTTCTTTTAGGTATACGTCATTCCAAGTAGAACCTATCTGCCAAAGATCCGTTGTGGACAATGTTTCCCCCGCCTTTCATATTTGAATGAACTCATTGAGAAGATATCAAAATTTGCACTTTGGCCAACTGTTGTTTTCCTTGGAACTACTGTATTTATTGGTCGGCAGGAAAATCTGTCCAACTTCTTACATTCTTTTTTTCCGTATTTCAATTGCAGAATAGACATTTTAAAATCCTAATCATCAGTTTACCCATAGAATGTGAGATATCATACAAGATTTCCAAACAAGGGTAAAAGCACAATGGAAACACATAAACTTGTAAAGCTATGAATCTCTGTAATGGCCTTAGCAGTCCAATGAGCTCAAATTCATAGCATTTTGCAGAAGCCTTTTTCGATCAACTATCAAATAAGCAAATATCCAGGCTCACAATCTCTTTAAGCTTTTCTTTCTTGCATCCATCTTCTTCTTGTCAGAAGGAACCTTAGCAGTCAGTGTTGTTTCCTTCTTCTGCATTAACAGTGCTGCTGATGCACTAACACCTGTATCCACGGGATCAACCAGCTGTTCAGAATTATTTCCTCCTTTTGTGGCATTTGAACAAGTGATTGGATGTGGGGGTGGGAGAGCAGCACCAGATACCATATTCTTCGGGTCCACACAATAAGCTGAATTGGTCAACTGGTCAACATTCAGAGCAGTGGTAGACTCAGAAATTGCTCCAGTTTTACTCTTTGGCTTTGATTTGAGTGCATGAATCCCTGTGTAAATTCTGAAGTAGGGAAAACTTGTTAAATATCTAAACAAATTAATTATTATCCACCTTAAAACAAATGAAAGTTTGTAAGATATGCCGTAATTTAGTGAAGTATCAGACACTAAGTCTGTCTAAGATATACTACTTCAAAGGCTTAACAGTAACCAATTCAAAAAATTTGGACAACATGGAAACATAATGAATATCAGACTCAAATTCACCCCTTCCAAGAATTTGCTGGACAACTATGGTGATCATCATCCTACCCCATGTAAGCTTAGGCCCGGGGCAGGGGACACTAATGAACATAGTGGTGATTCGGTTATGCTAATCCCTGACATTTTTCAGCAACATTCTTTTTTCTTAAAGAGATACCAAGACCCTCAGCCCCTACTGGGGGGGGGGGGGGGGGGTGGTTTTGGTCGGCGTATGTTCCAGGTTGGGCAGGGGCAGTACATTAGAGCATCTCAATAAAAAGAACTACTCTCCTCATTAACAGCTTAAACTTTCATATGAGGCAGTAAAAACTCTTCAATGACTTCATTGAAAGATTAGTATAGTAGGATGCGAAATATAATAAAGCACCAGAATATGAACCCAACGCAACATGACTAATAGAAGGTACCATGCATATAATTGCACATCCTGGATCAAGATGTTTAAGCTTTCTCAAGCCATCTGCTTTCAAATCAGGGACAATGAACCAAGCCAGATTGACTCGACAATCTATAAACTAAACTTTCAGTCTCTCTTCCTTACCACAGTGGAAAAAGCATATTATACAACTACAAGGTTCTAAAAGATGACACCTTCCAAGATGACACTGACTAGATGTGAATTAAAAAACAAAATATCAAGGCTTGAGAAGTGGATAAAAGGACACAAACAAATCACCTTGCATGGCGGGCATATTCCTCATAATTTTCAAGTAGCATCTTGCCAGCCTGCTCATTCAAGGCTGATTCTGGAAACGGCTCAATCAATAAACATCGAATAACCTAAAATCAATCGAGACAAGGGTAAAAGAGTTACATAGCATACAAACAATCTTATTTACCCACAAAAAAAAACACAGAACAAAGCAAATCGGTGAATTTGTTGACATTTGCTAGGTGAACCAGAACCAACACAAGAGAACATACCATCAAAACATGTCGCAAGCCAAGGGTAGGATTCCAATCTCTTTTTAGTGCATTCACACAGATCTCGCCATTTGTTGCAATGTTCGGATGAAAAATCTTGGTAAGAAAGTAACCTACAGTAAAAGCAAGGACATAGCATGATGGAAAGTAAGACCATAAAAAAATGTGTGATGATCTAGAACGTAAAATTGTAATTCACTCAAGACCACAAGGTGGATAGAGGGTAGGATCATCTCAAATACAAAGGTCTTCTAAGAAAGAAATGTGACTGACCAAAAAATACATCAAAAATGACATAGAACACAGCATCAACAGGAAAAGGTGAAGAGGGACAAAAATCACAATCACCCAAGTAACAAATTGTAATATCCACTTTCATCTTCGTAATTAGTCACTAGCAGTGTGACATTCAGCTGTACACAAATATAATGAGCAAATCACTATCATTTGTGTCAGTGAACAGGCTGAACACATTTTGTAAGAAAATTAAAATTATATTATAAAACAAACAAGCTGCAATCTTGCACTTACTGATTTCCTTCAAAACAGATAAATCAAAAATTATATATGCCACTTTCATAGACAGAGGACAAAAACTTAGATCCAACCACCAACCTTTTGGGGGAGAATGAGGGAAATCATGGGACAATATCAACTTCATACGGAATATACCATTTTCATATGGAGTCCCAGCTGCAAGAAGGAGTGAGTATCAGCCCCAACAATATAACATACTTTAAGGAAGAGAAACTCTGAAGGATTACGAACTACCTGGGCCTTCAATGTCAGCATATATTGTTGAAAAATTATCATCATCTACACCCACTTTAATGCCCTCAGGAGGTGTTTCATCCAGATTCTTCAATTCCTTAGCAAGTTGTTTTATCACATTTGGAGGTAGATTTTCATTCGTTGCCTATTATCATGCAAAGAAAAAAAGTTTACCAGTTGGCATAAAACGAACAATAAACACAATTAAAAAGAACTCCATAGTTCTTCTTCTAGTGCAAGGAAGTGTTGCAATGAAGTTACCCAAGTTTCAGATTTGCCATTATGTTCAAGCACTGATTAACCAACCTCCAGAATTTTAACAAACTTAAAAGTGCAACAATGAAGTTCTCATCTTGGTTGACACTTGGTGACGAAAACATTTATCTTTATTAAAAAATAACTGAAATCCAGCATACTTTGACTGATCTCACTCAACCAAAACTAGGGCAAAGTTAACAGAAGATTACCATAACGAGGCAAAACTTTAAAACCAGTGCAGAAGAGCCCGTGATCTCTTTGGAAAGGAATTAAATCCCACTTGCCAAGACCTTTGTTTGCAGAAGTTCTGGAAATCCTGCCTGCCACAGAAGGAGGAAAATTGAAAATTCTATCAAGCAGTAACCTCACTCAATTTCTATCTATGGCCAAAAATCCAATCTTTATCATAGAGAATAAGAAGCCCATAACTCAGAAGCATAATAATTTTCTGGTCCTTGAGAAGTAACTCACAATATACAGGAAAAAATCCAATCCTTGGAATGAAATATCAAGAATCCGACACAAGCCCAGATAACAATGAAAGCATCTTTTCATACACCTAAGAAAGATAAAAACTTATTTCCAAGGGAAGAAAAGTGCAATAACTACATGTATGCAAAAATAAATATATGTCAAAAATTGAAGACCGGATAATCCACACTTGCAGAGCAGGCAAGGAATCTAAAACTGAAGTCCCATAATAGGAATAATAACAAGATCAAGAAAAGAAACTTACAAAGTAGACACAAATTTGAAACAACAAGCCAGTGGTCGGACAAATTATTAGGATCGGAAAAGAGAGAAGAAATGAGTGGGTTAAACAAATAAATTTACTGGTAGTAGTGCGGTGCTGGAAGTTTCTTTGTTCTTCACTATTGGGGACTCAGGAAGAGTCAAGTGAACCACAACCACCTACACTCCACAGTCCAGAACAGAAATAAAATGGTTGAATTCCTATTCCTGGGTATTTTTGAGAACAGAGGCAAGAGGGGGGGAGGGGAGGAAGAAGAGAAGGGGATCTTATACGGAGGAGAGAGAATGGGTACTGATTGATGAGAGAAGAGAAGATGAATTATGTGGTAGTTGTGGGGCCACATCAAAAGGAAATTTTGAACTCTCGAGTTTAGGGCGAATTACATTTAAACCCTTATATTTGGAAATAATTACGAAATAAATCTGTTGGTTTTGCAAAATTACAAATACCACCACTTTAAGATTACTTTAAAAAAGCTTTGAAATATAATACTACAATTTATATGTTTTAAATTCTCTACGTGCCTTAGAAAATTCCACTTTATAACATTATTTTCAACATCAAATCATGACTGATAAAATACTCGTAATTGTGGTATTGGTCGTACCTATCTGAAATAGCATTTCGCTCTTAAGGCTTGTTATAATAGCTTTGTTATTTTGTGTTGTAATTATACCTAAACCTTGTGTGATAAATATGTTTCACCCAAGAAAAAAAATATTAACGCCTCTATATTTTTTAATATTATTAATAATTTTGAATCAATCAAATTAGTATCTCACGAGTTTTGAATTTTTTTACTTTTTGAAACTTCTTCTTTCTTCTTTTCCCTTTTTTGTCCTTTGCATTTTATAAACTGATCGTTTTGATCCATTGACCTGTGGTAGCTCATTCAGGAAATTAAAATTAATTTTAAAAAATATCATTGATCTCAATTGTGAAGACTAAAAAGTACATTTAAAGAAGTAATGGACTAAAAGCAAAACTTTGGTTACTATTAAGTCAAATAATAGATGATTGAAAACATGATGTAAAATTCAGGTTCATATGATGGTTTTTCACATGAGTTTTCTACATATTTTAAAGTGAAACCAAAATAATAAAAAAATAACTTTTAATTACTAAATATGTTAACACGATCTGCCACTTCTCCATTCATTTTCAATATTGATCATGAAACACCAGAGCAGCAGCTTCTATTACAGGATAGTCGAAGTTAAGTATAAAAATTGGATGGAAGTATTAAATAAGTATCTAACAAATGGTAAGTTGAGATTCTCCTAATCAATTTTATTTTGCGAAATAAGCTGAAGGTCTTCAATTAAATAAAGTAATTTATTAATTTCCAATCACCATTTTATTGTGTCAATTAGGTATTTGGTATTAGGTACAAATGCCGTTTTATATAGTATTTTTCAATTAATAATTGAAATCCTTTTCTTTAATGAAAGTTTTGTCGGGTTTCGATATTTTATGTATTATTGTGTGCTGGTGCTGGTGCATGGGAGCTGACCGTTGGAGCGTCACGTCTCCAGCCTCCAACTAGCCGTTAGCGGCGCCAGCTAGAGATTTTTCTCTCCACAATACGCTCAATTTATTGCCAAACTATTGTTCCATTTTCACTTTTTTTTTATACTCACTTTGCCCATTAGTACTTAGTAGACTGTTAAACTCTGATGCCCCGTATGACAATAATTATTTTCATCTCATTTCACTCTTACTTTTATTTTATAATATTTTATCATCATTTTTCAAACACCTTTTTACATTTTTAATATAACTTTAATAATTTTAAAATCCAAAACACCTTTCAAAATGCATACCATACGGGGGCCTAAACATTTCATGCACACCATGGTATCATTTTAGGATGTAGTTTGGAATATGTTTTAACATATAGTTTAAACCAATGTTTGAAATGTTGTACTCTTTCATTCTTATTCAAAGAGTCTACTTTTCAGTAATTCAAAGCGAACTCTTTGAATGAGATAGAGGAAGTATCATATTTACATTTTATCCTTACTTGAGAATCAATGTTCATAAATGTGGTTCGAAACTCGTAAGTAAAAAATTAGATGTCAAACAAACTTTCACAGTGAGTTCTACAAATTTCAACCTAGAATGCAATTCGAGATTCATTATCATACACGTATGATGTACCACATATATTTTAGAATGTATTCTAAATTACGATTTAAACTAATGTTTGCGAATGGTATTATATTTTTGACTAAGTTAATAACTAATATTTAGAAATATGATTCAAAACTTATTTCAAATTGTGTAACTTTTAAGGGCCTGCTCTTTTCAATATTTTGAAGTTAGGTTTTCAAAAAATGTATTCAGATAGATTCAAAGAAACAAGTTTTTTCAAACTATGGGCCTATTTCAACCACAACCCACATTCGCCCACCACTGCCAACCACCACCTTCGCCCACCGCCCATATCCGACCACCATCGTCGGCAACCACCTCCGATCACCGCCGACCAACACCTTAGCCATTGCCCATATCCGACCACCATCATCAGCAACCACCTCCGCCATCGGCTGCCACCACACACCTCCATATACATCTGTCCCGCCACCGCCGACCACCACCTCCTACAGTAGCCGTCGACAACCGCATTAAGCCTCTGCGTTGGCGATGGTCGACGGTGGTGGAGGCGGTGGGAGTGGGCGTAGTGGCAATGAGCGGTGGTGGGCGACGAAGGCGGCAGTGGTCGGTGGCGGCGAGGGGAGGGGGGCGGTGATGGGTGATAGGGGATGGGCAACGATGTTAGTGACAACAGCGGCAGACGACGTTGGTTTTGGAGGAGGGATGAGTTTCGTGTTTTCTAAAAATGTTTTGAAAACCAGTTTTTGGTAGCCAAATCCATTCTTAAAACATAAAAAAGAACCCCTAAATGAGATGTCAAGTAACATTTAGTGACAACAGCGGCAGCCGACGTTGGTTTTGGAGGAGGGATGAGTTTCGTGTTTTCTAAAAATGTTTTGAAAACCAGTTTTTGGTAGCCAAATCCATTCTTAAAACATAAAAAAGAACCCCTAAATGCGAGCCCTATAAATTTGAAGTCAAAATGCATTTAAAGATGCAATATCATACAGGGCTCAGTGCAATGCATGGAAAATTGTCTTATGATTAGTGTTGTATTTGAATGTACCATCACTAGTTATACTTAGTCCAAAATAAATCTCATTTTAAGTTTTTTTATTTTAGGGCAAATTCCTTAAAATCTCCCTGTGGTTTACGAAAGTTATTAAGAACCTCCATGTGGTTTAAAAAGCTCGAATAACCCCCCTGTGATTTTTCGATATCCGTAACCGTTAGGTTTTTGGTTAACTTTAACCGTCAACCTAAGAAGTCAACCATTTTTAGAAGGGATAAAATTATGAAAATGCCCTTATCACCGTTAAAGTTAACCAAAAACATATCGGTTACGAATATCGAAAAACCACAGGGGGATTATTCAAGCTTTTGAAACCACATGAGATTTCTTAATAACTTTCGTAAACCGCAAAGGGTTTTTTTAGGAATTTGCCCTTTATTTTATACACAAATTAAGAAATTTTAATAAAATAAGTATAATTTTGTGTTATTTTTTTACTAAATAATGAATATATAGAGTTCTAAAATACCACAACTACAGATAATAGTAATAGTTGCATTGAAAAAATGAAAAAATATTAATATAAAAGAGAATAAATGATAGAAATTTTGAAGCAATATGCACATATATATATATATTTATATAGATAAATATATTGAAATATTAACATGACACTTATTTTATGAAAAAATTTAAAAGATGAAACGACACTTATTTTATGCCGAGGTTAATAGTATTTTTTGTTGACAACCTAAACTTTGGCCATTAAATTAACAAACATGCAAAATAACATTAATGTCCCTACCGTAAATGACATTTGTCTCCCTAAAGATCAAAACCTTGGTTTGGATTTTATTTTTATTTTATAATAATTTTTTATAAATCTCAATGAGCCTTTTAAAGGATAATTTTTAAATAATATTTTTGAAAAATAAGTTTTAGACGTAAAAAATGTATGAAAAAAATAAAATAAGTAAATATAAAATGAAAAACATATACTCCCTCCGATTGATTAGAAGAGTTTATTTTGAAAAATATATTTTTGTTATATAGAAGAGTTCACTTTCTCATACCCTTAGTAATATAATCAAGTGTGGTCCATAATTAATTCATACTTAAATGAAATAAAGTAGGTTAAATTAACTATTTTAGGTATTGAACCTTATTATCCTATTATCGGTCAAAGTGAAATTTTCTAATGTAACGGAACACATGAACTAACACTACGCTGCACTTTATTATAGGTACATTTTATGTTCTTAGGACTGTTTCTTTATCACTATTCAATTGTATTTAAAAAGGAGTCAATTTTGTTTGATGTCCGAAAAAGAAAAAAGTAAAATTTTCTTGTAATGTCCTAAAAAGAAAGTTTTTTTATTTTATTTTATAAATTTTATGGAAGTTTTCACTTTTTTCATACCGAAGAAAGATACAGTAAGTAGGTTTGAGACAATGTAAACTCTGCGTGCTCTAATATTTAGGTCAGTTGAGCATCAATAGAAAAAAGGAAAAAAGAAGAAAAAAGAAAAAGAGGGTAAATTAAAGAAAAGAAAAGCAGGCAGAAAATCCACGAGAGAAGAGAAATGATGATGGATGACGCAGATGAGTGATGAGTGAGATAGAGAGGGTTCTTTGCATTCGAGTGTTGTTAGGGAGAGAGACAGAGTGACTGAGAGAAGAAGAAGAAGAAGAAGAAGAAGAAGAAGAAGAGGCAAGAGCTCCCACTGATCCAGTTATCCTTCTTCTACTCTCCTACTCCCTGGTCATCAATGGAAGGTAAAAAGATACAACCTTGCTCTACTACTTTACCCTAAATTTTGACCCTTTTGTTTTACTGAATTTCACTGTTTCTTTTGAGAGCGCGATCTCACTCTAATTAGTATTCCATATTCCATACAAGTTGTAATTTGGGTTCATTTGCTTGTTACTTTTACGTATTTGTTGTGATGGGTTGGCCTAGGTAGCCCTAAATTTGCACTCAAAATTTTGTATTTTTGGTCAATGAAACTGTTTCAGAGCTAGGTTGGGTGACCAAGCAGCCCCCATAATTCTATTTCTATACACTTCACTGAATTCAAAATGATGTACTATATCCCTTCTGGATGGGGTTTGCCATTGGTTACTCTACGGCTGATTTGTTGGTGTTCTAGATTTGATGGACTGCCTTTTGCTTTTGGGAATTCGTGATGCTATCTACCCCCGTATTGCTTCCATTTCCCCGGTAGTATTATCATGTTTCACGAATGCAATGTTCTTGACAGGTGGGTCCACAGACCGGGAATCTGTTGAGTCTTGGACAAAAAAGTCCAGTAAATCATTAGGTGGCAGGGCTCAGGATCGCAAAGAATTTCTCCGTAGGTTTGTAGATAGTGATGTTTTTAATGCAAACCTTGGTAACTGGCTTGAGGAAGTTGCTGAACAAAGATCTCCCAGCTTTGATGTGCCTTTTGAGTTGATAGATCTTCAAAAATTCGACTATGCATTAGAAGGTGTTCCCTTCCAGCAGTTGATTCGGATGCCTAGTCCGATGTATGCTTCCACATCTGCTGCTGCTGAAGCATCGGCTTATCTTGCTCTTGAAGATTTTCTCCATGCAAGTGTTAAATGCTTATGGGAAGCATTTTGGAGTCAGGATGAACCTCTGCCGTTTTACGTTTCCTCTCTATACAGTACAAATTTAAGGTTTCACCCCACTGAGAAGGCAATAGCCAAAGGGAGATTCAGGGACCTTTGTGCTACTGCTGTAATGCTTAAGAATCCTAGACATCCACAGGGAAAGTGGGACGACATTCTGCAATTAGCACTTCTTAGATCCAATGTTGGCAGCCTTGCTGCCCCAGACAATGACTCTAAGCCTTCTACTGTAGCCATAGGTGAAGCTTTGTTCTTTGCTTTGCGTGTATTGCTGGCGAGAAGCTTAAGCAAATCAAATATTCCTCTGGGTTCGACTTCTGCTTTTGTTCTTCTTTTGGATTCTCAATATGGCGGGGTTTTGAAACTTGAAGGAGATGTGAACAAGCTAGAGGTTGATGTGAGCAATGTATACGAGTGTGCCACTGAATGGATAAAAAACCATTCTAGTATTGCAATTTCTCCAGTTGATAGGATCTGGAATAAGCTTGGAAATGCCAACTGGGGTGATATTGGTGCATTGCAGTTGCTTTTTGCTACATTCAATTCTATCATGCAGTATGCCGGAATGCCCAAAAACACGGTTGAAGACTTAGCTGCTGATCATGGTTCTCGGTTACAAGCCAGGAGAATAGAAAGGCAGATGGGTGATAGTAGGGTCAATGGAAATGGCGTGTTCCGCTTCCAGCAGCCTAACACTTCACCTGAGATTGTTGAAGTGCAGGATGAATCCATCAGACTGGACTCTCTAAGGTCCATGAATCTGGAAGTAGGATCTGTCTTGTGGCTGGAAGAGTCTGACTGCAACAGAGGTTACCAGATCAATGAAGTTTTAAGTGATGGTGAGATATTATCCTATATTGCCTCTTCTCTCGAAGATCCCGGGAGTCCTCTGTTTCTGTATGTTGGTTCTCCTCCTTCTCAACTGGAACCTGCATGGGAGGATATGAAATTGTGGTATCAAGTGCAGAGGCAAACTAAGGTATTGGGTGTAATGAAGCAGAAGGGTCTGTCTAGCAAGTATCTACCAGAGTTAAGTGTATCTGGCAGAATAGTTCACCCTGGTCAGTGTCGGAGACCAAGCTCAGGTGGGAATTGTGACCATCCATGGTGTGGTACTCCTATCTTGGTAACTAGTCCCGTTGGCAGAACTGTGGCTGACATGGTGAGAGTTGGTGAATTTGGGGTAGGAGAGGCGATCAGATGCTGCCATGATTCCTTATCGGCCCTTCATACTGCTGCGTCAGCTGGAATTCGGCACGGGGACATCCGGCCGGAGAACATTATTCATGTATCCGGTGTGGGGCAACCTTATTTTGTTGTGATTGGTTGGGGACATGCGATCTTAGAGGAGAGAGATCGGCCAGCAATGAATCTTCATTTTTCCTCTACATATGCTCTTCAGGAGGGTAAGTTGTGCTCGGCTTCTGATGCAGAGAGCCTGGTTTATATGCTGTACTTTTCTTCGGGTGTGGAGTTGCCTGAACTTGATTCAGTGGAAGGGGCACTGGAATGGAGAGAAACCTGTTGGTCAAGGAGGTTAATACAGCAGAAGCTTGGAGATATCTCTGCTGTCTTAAAAGCCTTTGCCGATTATGTTGATAGCTTATGTGGAACACCATATCCTATAGATTATGACATCTGGCTAAGAAGGTTAAGGAGACATATTCATGATGATAATAACCACCAGGTTAAGGGAACTGACTTGGCCAATTAAATTATGTCAATACAGAGGCCTGTGCAATGCTCGTTTCTCAGCTTGGGAGAGCTTTTACGAGCTTGTGAATACTATTCAACACTCGCGGGAAGGAACACGGTACCCCAGCCTTGAGGATTGCAAAAGTGGTTTCGGATGCTCTGTTGCTGTAGGACTAGGTGTTCCCGCAGCTGGATACGGTTGGGGTCTTCAAGTCTGATATTAGATGGAAGGATCTTTGGTGTAAAAATGGTTCTCTTATCAAGTGTGGGGTATTTGTTTCCGCAGTTGAGCTAGCAACTATCAGATTTTGTGTTGTGTTTTATATGAACTCTCGCCTCTCATTCACTGTAAAGAATCCAAAGATAACACTGATCTAGTGATATTGCAGATTTAGCGTTGGGTTGGGGTATAATGAACACAATTATAAGTTCTTTTTATTTATTTATTTTCTTTTTTTTGTCCTTTTCAACAACGTACGTGCATTATTATATTTACCTTTCTTTGGTCATTCATGAAAGCACACGATGACAACTGAAACCTCCAATTGAGTTTTGAAACTATTAATTCACTTCAAACTTCCTTGCCCACAAAACTAATAAAAACACAAGTATTTTTGCATCTTTGAGTAATGTAGCCTTTAGTTGCAGAGAAAATAGAAAAATGTCAAGTGTACAGAACCGTACATGTAATCCATAGAAGACGGTGGTAGGGTACATTATAAAATCAAAAGCAAAACTGTCGTCTTAATCTGCATCCATTTCCTCAAGTGCGGCTTTAGCTGCTGCTTTGGCTTCTTCTAGAAGATCATCAGGAACCTACACATAGGACAGTAGTGAAATATAATTATTTCCAAAAATATGTAATAATGAAATAGAAACAACACTATCTATGTAAACCAAAGCAGGAAAGCAACAACAGAATACAAACACATAAGAATCAACAAATTGAATTAAGCCCATCCCATGACAAGCTATGAAATATACATGAAGAAACACCATCTCTCTTTAACCACACCACACATCCATATTTATAACTTTCTAGGAAAGGTATATAGGGTCCTTGCATTATGGGCTCAAACTTTCCCCACTCTTGACATTAATGGGAGATGCAGTTAGATAAAAAAATTCCTACATCTCTCTCTGAGATGTGTAAATTTTTCCAAAACTCATGTCAAATGTTATGTTTCACAGATTCACTCCGCTCTGACGCATCTTACATCTTTCTTTCTCTGTTCTCTCTTTATTTTCAATGTAAATCTCAAAGTCAAACAACTTCCAAACACCATAATATGCAAGTCAGTTCATTACTCAATAGATAGGCCCCAAACACTCCATAATCATATATGTTCTAAAGATACAATATGCTATAGAAAATGTAAAACAATTGAATGCTGTTTCATTAAAAACAATAACATAAGATTCATGCCATTACAAACATATAACTGGGCTGATTTTAATTTAAACACCAGTTAATCAAGCCCCCAAACGAATTTCTATATGTAAGAAAGACAGCTTCCCTTTTTTCTAATCCAACAGTCAGAATTCCAACATATCCTGAAACCTATGAGCTCTTTCAAGACTGAGATAACCATGCCAATTAACAAGAAACATCATTATATAAAAAGGAACATGAATTACCTTCTGATGCTGACGATTCGACTCATCACATACCCAACTCATTTCTAGTTCAAAGGCCTTGTCCTTTGCTTCATCATGCACCCCATAAATTCTGTATGGAATGAGCATAAATATCAAATCTGAAAAAGAACATGATCTTTTGATTTTATCCATCACTATTATTTTTTGGTTGCGCAACTGAGGCAAGTAATTGATTAAATCAAATTACAGGAAACATCGTAGATTGACCAACCCAACTAAAGACACCATGGCTTCAAATCTAATCTAGAAGATGATTAAGTTTAACAAAAGCCTCAGTTTAAAAATAGTCAAATGTTTGACAAGCATGGAAGTGGGCATCAGATTAATGTAGCTTCCATGTGCCTGGAAAGTGCTTAACGCCTGCAGTAGTTATTGGAATTATTAAACTAAAAATTCACTCGTGAATTCTGTCACTTTGCACTGGATGCAAACCGAAAGAATTTTCACCAGTCTAGAATTTGAATTTAATATTAAGGTCAAGAACTGATGTAAGATGACACTTACATCTTTGCTACCTCAATCACCCCTTGACGGCAAGTCATTTCAGAAAGCTTCAGTTTTTCAATCTCTCTGTAGAGGGGAGAAAAGAAAACAACAGGTAAAAGTTAATATTTCTACTCAAAATAATAGATGAAAGAAAAATGAGAAATTAGCAAAAATGTCAAAATAATGAGCGTTGGTTGGCTCATAACCTGTGCCAATCCATTAAGATATCTGATACAGATTGACAGTTCAAGTTAAGAATCGTGCGAAAATAACTAATTATGGTCCACAGAATCATCTTAGCACAAGTAATTAAAGGTAGCCAATGTACAGGGCTCTTGATACTGGATGATGATCTAAAGGGAGTAGGTGAACTAACCACGTTCTAACAAGTACTGTTGTTTCTAGATGTATTAAACTCAAAGAGTCATAACTGACCAACATCCATGACTTCCCAAGTCCCCATAATGGGGGGTAACCTCTTATCATCACTTCTGCCAAGCACACTATTTATTAAAGATGCAGACAAAAGAACAGGGTGATTTCCCAGCTTAATGATCATGCAATTTGAGCATCATAATCAGAGAAACATTGAAAAAATTATGGCCAAGGATTCTGGCCATACTTCCCAGTCCTTACTGAGCAATATATGGATCAGACATAAATGCAATTGGGGTAGATGAACACAATCAGACATGCACAATTTCACATGAAAAAAAATTAAAGATTACTATGCAAGACAAAACAAATATGCAACAGTAGCATATGAATGAAGACCAAGAGAATAACTTCACTTTGGATTGACAGACATAAACAGCAGACAAGAGGAAAAGAAAGAATCACGACATTAAGTAAGTCAGGGATGTTAACAGGTAAAACATCAGGATCTTTGCCTTTGTGAGTGTGTTCTTGGATTCTATAGAGTGGGTTATGGGGAACACTAAAGCAAATAAACAACACAATGGGGCATAATTTAAGATTATGAAATAGGCAGAATTACTTACGTCTTAGCAGCCTGCCTTCCTTTTCCAATTGAAGTGCCGAAATACCTCTACAACACGTTCCGCAAGAGATCAGCAAAATGACAAGCATTTCAACAGACAAAACCAAAAAAGTCAAAAGCAGAACTACTGAACAAAAACAACACAGCCTTTGTCCCACTATGCATGGTCGTCTATATGAATCATATTTCACCATCTTGTTTGATCAAACACATTCTCATTTATATTTATCTATAACATCTTAGTAGTTTCTTTTGCATTCTTTTGGAGTCCTGCCCCTCACATTTTAATCTGAATGAATGTTTTCATAGTTTCTACATGTTGTACTAGGGTATCTAAAGGTCTTCTATACACATCTCCAAACCATCTCAAGCATGTATATCTTATCTTCTTAGCTATTGGGGCTACTCAAACCTTCTTTTCGATGCATTCATTACGTATTCTGTTCGGTCTAGTGTGCCTGGACATCCATTTCAATTGTATAAATTACTAATAAAGCCGCAAAGATACATCAAAGTACACTCAAAAAAATTGTTCTTAGTCTTCCATTGATCATCAAATATATGAACTCACATGCGAAACTCCAGAAGGTTCAACCATGTATAGTTGCGGCCCATCTCTGTCATAACCACCTAGTATCACTCCACATCCAAAAGGCCTGCAGCAAATCATAATCTGGAAAGATTCAGTTTAACATGCAAAAAGAAGGTGAAGGAAATAACTTCAGACATAACGTTGAAAAGAGCAAAAACGGACCTGAGCCACCAATAAAGTGTGCATAGATGCACATAACTTGCAACTCGATCTGCAAGCTCTTTCACCGGAATGGGCTCTCCATAAACACTGAATGGCACCCCCATCGGCAAAAAATGAACTATCAGTGAGTAAACTGAACAGCTTTGTAGCATAATACGGGGCAGCTATACGATGAGTACATCAGTTACAAGGAAAAAGGAAGACTTAAAGAAGAAAAATAGAAGCAAACCTTTCATAGTTGGTAGCTTCAGCCTTAGCTCTTGCGACAATTTGCCTACCATCAGCAGCTAATCCAGCAACTGCCTAGAATTGGAGAAACGGGTAGAATTAATTCAAGCCTATTTACAACAACAGTACATCCAATAAAGTTAATCAACAGCAGCCGCGACCACGGAGAGATACGTTTCATATCACCTCCCTACAAGCAGGTTTGATTATAGTATTAAGGAGTACAGAGATGAAAAATAGTACAAGAATAACCCTAGACGCACATTTGTATTTTGGTTAACCTAAGAAGGCAGCATATTTCAAGATAACAGTAACAATAAATGAATGCGTGAGGGGAAATTAAGTAGACTACCATGCCGGAATGGCGATGAACAGCGTGAATTCTCCTATTGGAGCCGGGTAACATCATCTTCGATGCTATTAGCTTCTCCACTCCCTGATAGTTACGAAAAAAAAGAAAAGAATAATTTTTAGTGGGTGCATGAATAGCCCTAATTTCACAAAAGGAAAATGTTAAAATAGATGAGGGAAGGAGACCAGAACAATGCCGTCCTTGCACTTGATGCCGACGACAGTGCCGCTGTTGTCGACAGCCTTGGCGGCATACTCGATCTGAAAGACACGACCGTCAGGGGAGAAGGTGGTGACAGAAAGATCGTAGCCGGTGCCTATACTGCTCATTCTTCTTATTCCAGCGAGTCAGATGCAGTAGTATTTATTAAAACCCTAGAAAACAAAAGATCAATAAATAAACCCTAGATTGATTAAGGGGATGAAAGGAAACAACAAACAAATTAATGCAGAACTGATATGAAATGTATCACTCTACTTACACTCTTGAGAGAGAGAGAGAGAGAGAGAGGAAATTGTTTGTGTTTGTGTTTGTTGATGGGGGAAGGAGAGGAATCAGGAGAGCATATATGATGAGGATTTAGCAAGGAGGTTTCTTTCTTTCTTTCTTTCTTAACAAGACAGCCCAAATGAATAATTTGGCTTGTTTCTTCTTTATTCTATATATGTACGAAAAAAGTATTTATTTATCACAATCAACCCCAAAACAAGTGTTCAAATTTAATTACTTCCTTTGTTCTACTAAAACAGTCCAAAACAATCTCCCACACATGTATAATATTTTATGAATGTCAGTGTAAACATTTAAAATATGAGTACTCAACAACAAATCATAATAAGTTTTTTATAGTAATTTATGTGACATGCATTCATTAGCCAATTATGCATTCATTAGCTAATGACATAATTTGTTCTATTTATATACTTAATTATAAGTGTACATAAGACCACATAGCAATTATATTAGTAAATATATGAGTGGTAAAAAATTTGAAAATGAATTTTTCTATTTAAACAGAACATATTTTTGAATATGGACTTTTCTAATAGAATGACAAAGTGAGTAATTATCTATGGCTATTCATCAATTAATTCTTTATTACAAAGGTTAACTTTCTAATCTTTTATTTTATTATAAGAGTTCAATTTTAATTTTGTCCCTTATTTACTTGATTTATTGTACTTGTAATTTAAATCATAATTGTACAAATTTGAGATGTCATAGAAATAAATTAACTTTTGATGTAATGTAAAATTAAATCACTACCAAAATTTCCATTAGTATTAATTACTAATAACAAAAATAATTATTCTTGTATATATACATACATTTAGGGGGTGTTCTTTATGATATTTTAAAGACGGTTTTGAAACATGTTTTTGGAAAAATAACTTTATAATGTAAAAAATGTATTGTAAAAAGTTATATTGGAAATGATTAAAATATATTAAGGACATGTTCTTTTATATTTGGTTTTGGGTTTAGTTTTAATAATAAATTTAATATATTATATTATTTTTATTATTTCAATACAATTTTTTATTATTTAGCTATATCTTTTTATATTTTCAATAGACTTTTTACAAAATTATTTTTGAAAATATGTTTTCAAAAGAATAAAAAAGAATAGACACTAAATTTAGAACCGCCCTTCCTTAAGGGTTGGTTGAGCTAGAGGTGACCACGGTTCCAAAACCGTTGCACGGTTTTAGAACCGCCGGTTCCCGATTCCAAAACAGATGGAACCGTGACCGAACCTTTATAGATGGTTCAGGTTCCAAACGGTTCCGGTTTCGGTTTACGACGGTTCTAATTTTAAAATTAGTAATACTTTAAATTTATTTTATATAAATTTTAATTACAAAATGAAGTTTAAAGAGAAAATAATATTAATGTTCACAAGATTCTCATTTTAAAAATAAATTATATTAATAATAATTTACTGAACAAGCAAATTTTAATACATTCACTACAAAATGTTATAAATATAAAATACTTATAGATATGTAACTTATAAATATAAATTATATTTATGAATAAATATTATATTTGGACGGTTCCGAACCACAGGTTACGGTTCTAAAAATTAAAAACCTAAACCGAACCTCAAATCATGGTTTTGGTGACGGTTCCAAGAACCGTCCTCCACGATTACGGTCTTGGAACCGGAACTGCCGGTTCCGTGGTCACCCCAGGTTGAGCTATAATTACTTGGAAATTCGTGTACCATATAAATAAAGTGAATTGACAGTGTCCATTGGCGCTAGTTTTTCAGGTCAAGAATCAGAATAAAATTGAAAGTAAATCCACCGGACAGGAGGCCATCAAATCAATGAGCTGAGCCTCCTTCCATGTTCATCCATCCAAATAAAGTAGGGAGTACCCCTTAATAATAATAAACAAACAGAGAAGACCGGGCTTTCAATTCTTCCATTCTTCCATCCCCAGCCCGGATTGGAAGAACAACGAAATGGGGTCCCCGGGAAGGACTAGATTGCTGCTTGCCGATTTCCTCATGTCCTTCATGTGGGTTTGGTCAGGTGTGTTGATCAAGATGTTTGTCTACACATTTGGGGACCCCCATCTTCTTCAAGGTGAGATCTTGAAGCATGCTTTGGCTATTATCAACATGTTCTTCTTTGCTTTCTTGGCTAATGCTACCCAAGGCGGGGCTTACAATCCCCTCACCATCTTCTATTCTGCTATCTCTGGCAATTTTTCCCAATTTCTCTTTGTTGTCGGCGCCAGGATTCCTGCTCAGGTAACCATTTTCAACCATTATCATTATTTTTTACTCCCATTCAACCAGTTGAAACTTCAGTCTTATTTTCTTTTCAAAATTTTGACCTCTCCTTGCCATGCAAAATTATTTGCTGCTCAATAGGATGGTGGGTAGACGTGTAATTCTAAATTGTTTTACTTGTTGCTTTTATATGTGGGTAGGGGAGGGAGGTGATTAAAACTCAGAGGTTGCTAGTTAGAATCTTTATTTCATTTAGGTTTGAATTTCATGAGTTAAATAATCCCAAGTATGGATGCACAAAAGAAAGTCCTATTCTCAAGATGAAAGTACAAACTACGTACATCATATGTTATTGCCTCCACCGGGCATCTGGGCGATTACATTGTATGATCAAGTTTCATCCTTTCATTCCGTGGATCCAGTATATTTGGGGCTGTGCCTATAGTAATTCTTGAATGCTTATTGTTCCACCAGTAGAGTTTGTGGTTATAGAACATGAAAGCACAGCCTTTCAATAGATCTTTATTTCAGCTGATATCAAAACCAATTTTGTCTACGGACTTCTTTATTTCATAAAAGCTTGAAGCTAAAAGACTACTCTGTTCAACTTTTATACAATGAAGGATATCCTTTTATGGCTTTTCGGATAATTAATGTTCAATAAGTAGGGTTGATTATTATCTCATCTCAACTGTTGAGTTACTTGCTATGGGTATGGAAAGGGTGGTAGGCTGGTAGCTGTGGGTCTGCTAGAGCCAGCACGGTGGTGCAATCTTGGGTATTGAGGAAGGTGGTATTTACATGAGTCTAAGGTGATTTAAAGTGTGTTTGAATGGCTGGAGTGCATTTCATTTCACTCTGTAGATGGACACCTGTGTAACGATATCATACTCCAATGTGCACCGTGGCTACTCTTTGTCTCCTGTGAGGATGGCAATCTTCTTTTGTTGCATACATATATAGTTGGTCCATCTAGAGTTGATGCCAGAAATACCTTGAATTTGTTTGGTTTGACATCATATTTTGAATGCTCTTCTCTTATTGGATATATTTCCGTTAACATCAATTCTCTCATTTGTGCTGGTGGTTGTTTTTCTGATCGAAGGTCTTTGGGTCTATCATTGGGGTTAGGCTCATCTATGAAGCATTTCCTGCAATTGGCACTGGGCCAAAACTTACTGTTGACATCCATCAAGGTGCATTAACTGAAGGAATATTGACATTTTTAATTGTAATGGTCTCACTTGGGCTCTCTAGGAAGATTCCTGGAAGTTTCTTTATGAAAAATTGGATTTCCAGTGTCTCCAAGCTTACCCTTCACATTCTTGGCTCTGATCTTACTGGAGGATGCATGAATCCAGCCTCTGTAAGTAATTTCCATCAAATTGAAGGTGTACATTGTTGCATTGAAATAATTAAATCCAGGAGTTGTGTTCTGATTCTATTTTATAGGTTATGGGCTGGGCTTATGCTCGTGGAGACCATATAACAAAGGAGCACATACTCGTTTACTGGCTTGCACCTATAGAGGCAACTTTGCTTGCAAATTGGGTGTTCAAATTTCTGGTACAGCCACAGGAAAAGGAGAAGACATTGAAGAAGACCGAGTAATCAGACTGAAAGTAGTTGTGTCTGTTTGTAAAATAGTTGGAACTTGTAAGTATGTCAAAAGCCCAAACTTGTAGAACACTGGTTTTGAATTGAGAAGGGAGGATTTTGGTATTCCTTCTGATTCTACTCTGGTTTAACATTCCACTTATTTTTGTTGTTGTTGTACAAGATGAAAGAGTGAAAAAGTGTGTTGGTTGGCCATTGAACTATTCGTATTGTTGTTACCTTTGGCCTTGTTGCTGTTTTTGGTTTCAAATCACCTAGAAAACTGGCAAAATGGTAAACTTTGTTGATTCACCCATTAGATTCATTGAACTGTCACATGTAATGTGTATAAATTGCTAATTCACAAATTGGAATCCTGTTTTTTTTTATCAATCACTCAAACCCCCACCCCCTCCCCCCAACTATCCATGCTGTCGCTTCCAACTGATGTAGCTCTGATGATTACCCTGTTTTATATGCAACCTGTATTGACAAACCAAAATGTCAAATTCAATGTTGGTTCTTGAGAGTGAGTCTGTGATGATTGAGATAAGATTAGAGTATACTTTTCTGTTGCTATATTGCAAGAATTTGTTAGTGGGGACTGTTAAAAGAGTCCAAAGTCATCTTGTAAGTTGGTTCAGGCTTGTGGAATTCCCAATGGCTAGATTATGGAACCAATATGCGTACATTAATTATTGCTCTATTTGGCTTGGTTTTCCATTACACAGTTTATATTATTGAAGAAATGGCTTGTAGGGTATATTTGGTTATGTTGCCGTGCGCATCATTCATTCCTTAATGTCAGTGTTCATATTTGCACTTTCTTTTCTTTGTATATTCATATATGACTGCTGTAATTGTAAGTGTTTCTCTCTTCCTTGCGATCACCCTATGATCCTTATTAATCAATAATGATGAGATCAAGTAGGGATGGAAGTTGATCATGTATCTATAAATTTGTCATATGAGAATGATAGGATTGTTATTTCCTTCCTTCCAGTATTGTATATTTGAGTTCTCTTGGTACATTTCTTGTATTGTTACTGAACGATGGCTCCTTCTTCAGTCTCTAATTAGTACATAACTACATTGGCTGGAGATCTGATTCTGATTCTGTAGTATTAGTGTACTTATACTATGTAAACATGAACATGATACAATACAAAAACCTTGTAATTAATTGTAAACTCAAAATGTTTCCTCTATCTCATTATTAAGCTTTTAAGAAGGAATGAAGGAGTAACAGACAAATGCTCCCTCCATGGCTAATCAAGTAAGTAAGAAAAGCTCACATTACATTACATGGCTAATTAATAAACGAGTTGTGGGTCGAATTCTGCAATGTCAACAGATCCAGATTCAATGGGTTTCATGAGATATGTAGCCAATAATTCAGAGACTAGAGCTGCAATAAGGGGGATCCTCTTCAAATTTTTCACAAATGCCATGTCTTGGCTCTCCCCAACTGCCATTATCTGTCGGTTAATTTCTACCATCCTGTCCAACCTCCTCTTGAATTCAGGGTTCTCAACATCTAGAACAGCAGGGAAAATTCTAGCTGTTGTGCGGTTTGTCTGCAGCAGCAGAAGAAGAAGAAAAATATGTATTCATTATTGTATGACTATGAATGATAAGCGGTGTAATGAAATTGGTTGCAGAGTCTCACCTCTATGATGACATGCATGTCAAATTCTTTAGTATTAAGCCCAATGCCTTCATAAAAATCGCTTCTTTGGCAATCATTCAGATACATAGTCACGTAAACCTGCATTTTTGCATTACATAGATATATTTGATACAGATGAGAGATATGAGTGAAAGGCGACTCAACTGAACTACAAGATGAATGATTTACCGAAAGGCAGAAGAATCTTGCCCACAATTTGGCCTTCCAGTCATTGAGGAACTGTGGCTGTGCTTTCATGAGCGCAGAGAAGAAATCCCCATGGCGGTTCTCATCCTGGCACCAGTTCTCAAAGTACTTGAAGATGGGGTAACACTGGTACTCAGGGTTGGCCTTGAGATGGCGGTATATGGTTATGTACCTCCAGTAGCCAATTTTCTCAGAGAGATAGGTAGCATAAAAGATGAATTTGGGCTTGAAGAAAGTGTATTTTCTGGCCTTTGTGAGGAAACCCAAGTCCAATGCCAAATTAAAATCTGATAAACCTTTATTCAAGAACCTGCAAGCACAAGCTTTGTTATTTAAAGTTGAACCCCAATCAGATAGACCAGACCAGACCTGACCTCACTCATGTTGTGTACACATGAAAGAAAGGTTTACCCAGCATGGCGAGCTTCATCTCTAGACATAAGAGAGAAAATCTCAGCCACCACAGGATTGGTTTTCTGCAGAAGAAAAGAGAATTTGAGTGAGTGACCAAATACATGAAGATTAAATTCATCAACATAAGAATGAGATAGTGTGTGTGAGTGTGTGACCTTCAGCCTTCTGCCTAGCTCCTTGTAGAGAAGGAAACCGGAGAACTCGGCAGTGCAGGACCTCTCGAGAAACTCGACGAAGATTTGGCGGAGAGGGCCCTGCATCTTATCGGCGGCCTCCTTGAATTCCTTGTTCCGGACAAAGTGAGTCTGGTTGTAGTCGGTCTTGAACTCCTGGAGGAGGGCGACGAACTCGTCCTGGTTAAGGTTCTTGTTGATTTCGGTGTTGAACAGCGTCTCCATCTCGTCAAAGTCGGTGGTGTAGAATCTGGGGGTCAGCAGGCTCTCCTTGATCCCTTGTTTGGAACCCTTCTTACTATTACCAGTACCAGTGGCAGCAGCCATTGATCTGATGGTGATGACAACACCCCCCTTGCTTCTTGATGAGCATATCCTTGGTGATGGGTTCTTGGCCAGCTGAAGCCCCACTCCCCCTCTAGGAATGGCGGCGCCGCCAAATTTAGATGAAATGGGTTTAACTAAAGCCATTTCTTTCTTTTGGCCAATTTGACAAGCAAGCAGGAAGTTGTTCTTCAGTCCTGCAGAACTGAAATAACAAGGAGGCAGTGACTAGTATTAGTAGTAACGAGGAGGAGGAGGAGGAGGATGAAATGAGGGAAGAAGGATTCCGATAGATTATTGTTAGTGAGGGATTCCCACTCTCATCTCATCTCATCCAATGAAATCTAGGGGCTGAATTTGGATTTGACACGTGGCTGGTCATCACCCTTGGATTTCGTTTCTGTCCATGTCCATTGCTACAACTAGTGTAAAACTAAAGAGTAACTCACAACTCAAAAGAGGCGCCGCTGATTCACATTCACATTGAATGTAAGGTCCGTATTTGTCCATAACTCTTAAGAGATTCGATTTTTCATTTGTAATTGTTATTTGCAGTAATATTTTTACTATTTGTAGTAATATTTTTTTATAAAAAGTTTAAAAATAACCTTTATGCTTGAAAAAAAAAATTAAAATAGAAAAAACTTTATAAATACTCCTGCAAAGAAAAGGGAAGCAGAAACATTTTTTCTCAAAGTTCTCTGCTTTGCTCTGTGGAGAAAAAAGGAAGCCCAAAATCGGTCAAATCGAATAAAAGTCCAGACAAACCGGATCGGCAAAGTTGAGTGACTACAATTAATAATTGTTTCTTTCATGTTTTGTTCATTGTTTTGATAAATTTGTGTATAATTTGTCCGAATTTGTTTTTTTTTTTGCCTTGATTTGCAATTAACTGGCCTTTGTTAGCCGGATCTGTAAAATTTCAGCCAACTAGACGATCTCCTCGGCCAAATTTCGACTGAATACCGCTGATGACCGGCGATTTTTTCGGGCAGAAAACCGCCGGCCACTGACGGTATTTCTATTGGGAAATACCGCAGAGCGGTGTGCCGAATACCACCGTTCTCTGGCGGCCAAAAGTCCCACACAACTGCTAGAGAGCAGCTGTATTATGGGGAAAAAATACCGCAAAGGCGGTAACTCTCTTGGAAAAAGCCTCCGGTGGTTAATTTCCGGCTGACAACGATTTTTCGCCCGAGATGTGCACAATTTTTTTTAATTTTTTAAACTTCAATTGTGTTCTTGTTCCTTATATATTATCAATTAATTTTGTATTTATAATTGCGTCTTTATATTATTGCAAATGGCAGAAACGTTTAAAAAATTAAAATTAAAATTAACCAGAAGCAAAAATGATGGCAATTTGCGAATTGACGAAGCCAATGAGGCAACAAACTCCGCCCACTGCATCTGAGCGCCAGAGAAGGGTGTTAGGAAAAGCGCAAGGTTCTTTTTTATTTTCAAATGCGGCGGCAGCAAGTAACAGTGATTACGGTGAAACTGAATTTGCACCGCAATACATTGGAGATGCGGAGGAGGAGGAAGCTAGGGAAAATGCTGAACGAGTTGAGAGGGAAATGTCTCAGTCGTAGGGGTACATAGAAGGTAATTCGGGGCGAATGGATGATGAAAATGAATAGGTAAATGACCCCAACCAACCAAGGAGGAGTGGAAAAGGCTTAATGCTCTCCTCACGTAGGTCAGAATCTCACATGCACATGGCAGCCCGCAACTAGTTCGGAGTTCGCAACTACACAACCCACCACCTTCCCCGATAAACCCAATTCTTTTTGTATATTCTTCCTTTACCATTGTAATAGCAGCGAAAGATAGTCTACCGTTCAGCCTACTATACAGTAAGTAGTCGCTCTTCCTGTATGTTTTGCTCCGAGAAAATTCCATTACAGTCCGAATTTTATGAAAGTGCGCCTCTATCATAATATTAATGTCTTGAAAAATACCTGGAAATGCCTTTCTATCCGTCCTAACTGCCTTCTTCAATTGTGCATGTGCACTCTCAACCCTGAAAGCCAATTAACTTTGAAAATCAAACTTTCACATAAAGCATTATATAAAGTATCATGTAATTATACAGTATACAAATTATAAATTAAAGCTATAATTAATTTACATGTTCGCAGTGCGCCCTCCGTAATGCTTTATATATTTCGTCCAACAAGACACAAACCTGTCCTTGTGGGGATCCAACCATGTGTTTTTCAAGTATGGAATCACATTTCTGAATTTGGATTTACTTCCATATGTAGTATTAATATAATTCACAGCTTCCGTGAACTGTTCATATGTCAATGCTTTCACCACTTGCCCCCAACGATATAGAAATACATCCGTTGTCTTCTTGTCGTTGCCAGCCTCTACTACATGTTTATTTACATCCATTTCAATGTGTCTCTTGCACAGTAGTTGGGTAGCATGTGGGAATACTATTTTCACAGCGTTCAGTAAGGCAATCTCTCAATCAGTGATGACTACATGTGGGAATTTGTTGCCCTCGAATGAATTCCTCAATTGAGTCATGGTCCATAAATAATTCGGGGTAGTCTCATCCCTCATGAAAACGAAAGCAATATGAATATACTGAGATGTGGGTACATGAGCAACTTCTGCAGTAGATGCATGTCATACCTGTTTATCTTATACGTCATATCCATAAACAAAACGTACGAAAACAAACCAAGTAGACAAGGCGTCTTCTTGTGTGCGAAGAAGATGTGCCCGATTGCATTACTATCATCTTCACCTGTGTGCGCATAGAAATATTCGTGATTGTGCAAAAGTTTGAATAAATACTGCATGTTAGTCAAATCTCCCATCGCCTCCCTTCTACCTTTTGCTTATTCATTGTACACCTGTTTTATGTGGCTGACATTTTACAGATCATCCGCTTGCAACTGGGCCAATATATGCTTCGCCCTGATGTTAATACTTGACATTTCTGCAATATTCTTCTTCTCCGATCCCGTTAACCATGGGTACGATGAATGCCAATTTTGAACTTCTTGTAGTTCATGATTGTGCTTATCATTTTTGGCCTCTAACTTTCAATTTTTCCTAGCAATTTCTCTTCCCACAAGGTGAAATGGCGTTTTGTCAATTTGTTGCTTGTATTGTTCCGCCTGCTTTTCCCTTCAGGTAGGGGTAGCTTATCTCTAACTATTCCTGATCTATCGCACCCTATCTGAACTCGCGCTTTTCTCCCTCTTGTAAGGAAAAGGCCCAATGTTTTGGAATAGGACGTAATTTTTGCAGTCATCTTGTTTTCAATTGCTGTAGCTTTAACCCATGCAACAAATCTTCCTTACTTCTGAAGTCTTCGTCCTTCTGAAATACATCCGTGTGATCGGCAAATATGTCATCCCTCTCTATATGGATATCCTGTTAATACAAAAAGATAGGTCAGCATACTTAAACCTTAAAATTTTAGCTGGAACCATTAAATTTTGGAATAATCTCGTCTACGAGATGTGAGAATGTAACAAAATTTCTACATACATAGGGGGCAGGGAGATTTCCGAAATCTCTCCCCTTGGAGAAAATCTGTCCCATTTCGGTTGACAAATCTATAAAATTACCGCCGTCCGCCGAAAAAATCGCAGGCGGGCTACGGTTTTTCAGGCAGAACACCAGATGCCTCCGTCTGTGTTATGACTGAAAATACCGCCGGATGCCGGCTGTATTTTCGGTCAGAACGCAGCCGTCTGCCGGCGGTGTTCTACCTGAAAATACCTCAGGGCGGTATTTTCTCCATATTGGGGAAAAATACCGCCCTGCGCCAGGCAGTATTTCGCCGGTCAATACAGTCAGTCTCTGGTGGGATTTCTGTCGAAAATCTCAAATCCCGGCCGAGGAAACCGTCTCCTCGGACGAAATTTTACAATTTCGACAAAATACGGCCGGATAATCGCAGATTCGGGGCAAAAATCCCGCCCACAGGGGTTTTTTTTGGCAAAATCAAGGGGCAGACAGAGATTTTTTTGTTAAGCAAGCAAATTTCACGTAAAAAAATGTATACAATTGTTACTTACCGTGTAATATGAATCGTCCTCGTGTCTACCGGACATATTTGAATACACGTGTGAGTGAAAAATGAATTACTGTAAATATAAAATGTAAATAGAAAAAAAGAAGCAGGAATGCTGAGAATAACTCTCCTGCAAGCTTTATAAAGGTGAAATGAATATATATATATATATATATATTTTTTACCTAAAGGGCAAATTAGACAATTCACAGAAAAATGTTACTGTAAATAATAAAAATGTTACTGCAAATAGTATGCCTCTTCATTTTACATACACCAGTGGAAGTAGTGTAGTATCTTCTTTTCACCTTCACCCACAAAGAAAGAAAAAGAAAAAAAAGAGAGCATCTTTAATGTCACTACATGTGATGGGAAAAATTTTCACTTACCCTCAGGGTCAGTGACCCTCTCCTATATGGACGTCCATGTCAGATGATAAGTCAGACAAAATCCAACATGAAAACCCACTATCTTCAGATCCTATAATATTTAATTTCTTGTCGTCTAATCCGTGCATACACAAGTTTCAACACTTGTTGAGCTCTATGTTTAAATTCTGTAGACTCACAATTTAAGTAATTAATATTAATCAGTTTCGAAGGATTAAAAATTATATCTTTTTATATATAAAATAAAAAATAAAATACATTTCGATATCTCTAAAATGATTTATAAAAAACTCATATATCTCTATAATTTTCTATATCTCTAGATAGAGATGGCCACGGTTCCGGAATCGCCGATTACGGTTTATAAATCAGTAAAATTGGAATCGGAATCTTGGGAGGACGGTTCCAGAACCGCCGGTTCCGGTTCCAATTCTGATTCTGTCAAGGTTCCAGTTCCAGTCTGTCATAGTTCTGGTTTTGTCACGATTCCCGTTCTGATTCCAATCTTTTCCTTTTATTTAATAATTTTTTTCTTTTATTTAACAATTTTTACTTATAAATGTTATTTTATTTTGACTCAATTAATAACTCAATTATTTATAAATAATTAAAATTACAAAAATAAAATAAAATCTGTAGCGACGGTACAGACATTTAAATAATTAAATGATTTATATAATAAAAGATACAAAAATAAATTATGAAAAAATATATATAAAGATGAATAATACCTCAATATATTATTTTTAAAAAATCAAAAGAGTGATGCCTTGTTATAAATCGTGAGAAATCAGAGTTTGAACTTTGAAACGATGAAACTTTTACAAAATAAACACATCTTGAATATTAAATATAATTCATCTTCATCATTTGCGGAAATTGCGGTTGAATCTAATTTAATTTAATAATTAATTAATTTTAATTTAATTTAATGCCTATTTATATTATATTAATAATATATATAATATACTATTAGTTTATATATTATTATAATATATATTTAAAATAGTTTTTATATATATTATATGTTAAACATATAATATAATTATAATTATAAGAAAAAAGTTTAAGAAAAGTAAATAGTTGAACTGGTTAATCAACTTTGCTTAAAGCCTTTCATTTCTAGCAAAGGGTTGCGTGTTCGAATCTGTTCAAGAAGAATGGTAAAATTATTATTTTTATGGTT
This sequence comes from Leptodermis oblonga, assembly GCA_016801395.1. NCBI lineage: Eukaryota > Viridiplantae > Streptophyta > Magnoliopsida > Gentianales > Rubiaceae > Leptodermis > Leptodermis oblonga. The sequence continues at coordinate 47,383,209 of CM028750.1, read as the reverse complement.
CTCACATTAGAACCGAAGGGTTGGAACTGGCGGTTCCGACCCTCCGGTTCCCGTTTCTCAGACAAGAGGAACCGGGGGCCATGGTTCCGGTTCCAAAACCGACGGTCCGGGTCCGGTTCCGGTTCCGTGGCCTTCTCTATCTCTATATAACTCTCAATAGAACTTTAGATATCTCTTATTTAGTATTAAAATTGTTCTATGTCTCAAAAAAAAGAAAAAAAGAAATAGAATTGTTCTACAATTAAAATTCAAAATTCTACCATATCTAAATGTCTCTTTTCCCATATCTGAATATCACTTTTATAGAATAATAATTCCTGCATTATTAGAATTCTATCTAAATATCTCTTTTCTAAAATTAAAATTCCTGTACTATTAGAATTCAAAATTTTAAAATAGTGATTGATTTGGATATTCGAATAATTATAATTAGTAACTCACACTCCTTGTATGTTTTCTCTACTGCCTTAAATAACTGTATTTCAAGAAAAATATCCTTATTTAGAGATGTTTTGTATGTGAATTCAATGAAAAAAATAATCCTTCAATTTCTTACATTTTTATACGTTCATGTTAAAATTTGTTACATAAAAGTAATTACAAAATATATTATATTTCATTTACATAGAAAGACCTTCTTAAAAAAAATGTAAACTACAAATTTCAAACTTATAACATTAATGTCAAAAGTTGTTCATTTTATCACTTCATGAAATTCTCTTCTACCTAGAAAAACTACGTATGTATACACTTATATAAAAGTAATTTTAACATTCTTAAATTAGACTAATATATATATATGGTGTGCAGAAAAATAGGCCTTCAAATGATAAACAGTTAAAAAGGTAAAGATATCTGAAAGGTCTAAAACCAAGTTTAGGTCGGAAAATTCCATAAAGCCGAGCAAAAGACATAAGCTTAGATCGGTTTAAACCTTAGGTCGGTCCCATTAAGTTTTCCTATATTCATCCCAACGGTTCCATAAAGCCGAGCCAAAGACATAAGCTTAGATCGGTTTAAACCTTAGGTCGATCCCACTAAGTTTTCCTATATTCATCCCAACGGTCATCACCACCGAGCCATAGAAGTTAGGTCGGAATGAGTAAGGGCACTGACACAGTAGGTAGAAGTCATAATAGGATTAGACATATATTTTGAATGCATGCATAAATCACTCAGAACGATGGCGTGAAGGAAGCCATAAGTCAGATTATGATGACAGGAGCAGTTGGAAATACTGATCATTACATTGCAACGGGCATAATCTGAGTCTTGATATAAATACTAAGTTTTCAGACTTAGGGAGGTACGCAATCTTTTACATTTGAGCTCTTAGTGCATACTATTTACCTTCTTCAACCTTACTAACTTGACCGTCGGAGTTACACCGGGGGGAAAGCCCCGCATTTCTCCTGCGCGTTGACATTTGTCATCAGAATACTCCACAGCCTTCAGTTTCCCCTTCATCTGAGTTAATCCGAGCCATCCAGCCCGGTTTCTAGCGTTGCTTCCTTTCTCTTTGGTTAGCAGCTACAGGAGTGGACCTTGCCACACAAGATTTCCTATTGGGCCACAAGAAGCATCCATTGACGGACGATTTGTGTCATATCAATATATATGAGAAAATTTATAATGTATTTTTTGTTTTAGCTACACATTAAGTTATTGATTTAGCTACAACTTAACTTAATTTAGACAATTGCATTACAAAGACTCGTTATATATGATCAAACTATAATCCTTTCAAGACACTATTCAACCATTGTAAAATGATCTATGCAATTGCATTATTAATGTATCATATGCTATTTTACAATATTTATATATACATATAATAAGAATGATGATAATAATATTAATGATAAGAACCATAAAATTAATATATGTGTGTGTGTGATTGTGAGTGCATGAATATAAAATTATATATATTATTTAATTTAGAAATATGAAATGATCGAATTATAAAATTACTTAACTAAAATAAGATAAAGAAAGATTTTTGTTACATTTGTATACATTCATGTTCGTTCTTTCGTAATCAAAAAAAAAAAAAAGTTCTTTCTTTCGATTATGTTGCACCGGAGAAGAGGAAGAGATTGTGGATAGCAAAAATTAATTATGGATAGGAAGAGATTGTTCAGATTTGCTAGAGGATAAAAATATGAGAATATAAAGGAGGAAAGAGAGTATTTGTATTTAATGAATTGATAACATTAAAATTTGTATAGTTTCAATGGCTTATTTGGCATCTGACATGGAAGCGACATAGGAGAAGGTCATCGATTCTGGGGGTAAGTGTAACACTCCCCGTTTGATGGTAGGTATTGCGTCTTCACCTCACTCATAATTTGTAAATAAAAGTTGTCTTTCAATTCAATGAGAAACAAGAATGAGAGGACCTTACGAATTCCCACACTCCCTGTCTCACAAACTCAAACTATTATTTATTGTAGTCTCGTAGATATGAACAAATTCAAATTAGTTTTCATTCCTATGCAATGCTCATTCTGACTTCCCCATCATCAAATTGCAAGTAATCCTTTCCTTCCTACTCTTTTCAATGCCATGCCCTATACTATACTGTTTATTCTCAGTTGATGATGTCCCTCCCTAAACAAAACATGACTCACAATCACAACTTAATGCATACATTTTCTTTTTTAAAAACTGTCCTTACAAATTGTCACCACTTAGCGTCTATTATGAATACATACAGTATAATTTTCAAGACCAACTGATTGCGTGTGTGTGTGTGTGTGAACAATTAATTAATTAATTAATGCACACCCTTGATCAATAACTGAGAGAGAGAGGGTGTTGTCATGTCAAGCTTCTTTCAAATTCTTCTCCTTCAGCTGGAAACTTTCTAACTCATCATCGTCTCTTACAGTGCTTGAACAGCACTCCTTTGGTTCTACCTCAAATCGAAATCTAATCACATCACAATCTTTCTCTTTCTCTTCCTCTTCCTGCACCTCCTCACTTTCATTCCCAGGGATGTCTTTCTCAACCAGGCCCAAACATGGTTCACCATCACTTACACACCCTCCCTTCAAAACTTCTGGAAATCTATAAGGATATTCAGGACCATCAACCTTATCAGCAGCTACCACATTGTTCTCAAACTCATCATCGCAATTCAAGTCTCTGAAAATTTCAGGAATTATAACCCCTCCCTCTTCCACAACCTTACTTCCCATCTCAATATCAACTTTCTCTTTTGAGCACGCACCAACTTCTACATCGTCCAAATTCAAATTTAGGGGGGGCATATCTTCATCCTCCGCTACTACTGCCCGGAAATCATTCATTGATGGAGGGATCTTGGAGAAGAATACTTCTTTCAAATTACTAAGCATCCCCTTGTTATATGGATTCTCCTTTGCTTCATATCTATATCGAAAGTTTTCATACGTTGTCTGCAACATAGTAACCCAGTCTTAGAATATTACATTTGGGAGACACAAATTTTCACTCTTTAAAACTATACACACTAGGTAGGAATCAGAGGAGAGGTACTCACCTGGTTTGTCTTAATCAGATAGAAATGGAAACCTGTTAGGCCACCCACAAACCACACCGCTACAAAGCAGTACACAATAAGAAAATCTGATAAAAGATCATCTGAAATAGCCTTCAACACACCGCCTTCTTGTTGCAGAATGTTGATCCAAGAGAACCCGAACACATAAAGGCATAGGATGCTTGATGTTGATATGAACATGTAAAAGAATCGATAATTACGCTGAAAAAAATGTAGAAAAGACAGGTCTTTTGAGCGAAAATGTGAAAGATTAAGTGTCAAACACCTGCAAGGAAATACTTTAATAACCAAGAAGCAGATCCTTCAAGTCCTGTCAATCTATACTCCACAATGGCAATTAATCTCCAAATTAAAGGTAAACATTTTCCAGAACCAGCAATAGTTGATAGATACTATATGGAGCATGAATTTATGCATGTAATTTTGATTCTCTAGGTCTCTATGATATCAGAAATCAGATCACTAATCTCCACAGAAACCAAAGATGGCGATGAATGAAGTTTTCCTCAATGTGAAAAATTCAACTTTTGGAAATGATAGTCATCTAATACTCAACCATCATGTCAGGCATAACTTGAACATGTTATTCAAATATTGGCTGAATGACAAATAGTGTAGTTAATCAGTTTATTTGTGCAGCGCAGCTAAAATTTAAACGCAATGAATAAAGGATGAAAGATGGACTAGTATACATAGTGCTCTGTGCACAGAACACAGTTCATTTCAAGAAGAAGCAATCACGACGAAGTTCTGGATGGAATAATGAAGACAAGCTCAATACTTACCAATCCAATGCATTGACCAACCCAAGGACAGTGATGATCAAATTTCTGGACACAGTTGTTGCATATGGAGCAGTGAGATGCACGGGGAGGTCGATATAGTAGGCAAGTATCGCAGTATTTTACCTTGACAGCATGGCCATTTACAAGCACATCCATTGATCGAGGGAGTTTCAAATGAGGAGTTCGGCCATTGACCCACTCCATTGAGGGAGTATGCATATCATAAGCTTCCACAGCTTCAGGCGGATGAGTGTTTCTGGGGACTATTCCTGGATCTCTGCTTGACGTCAAGAAGAGAAAAGCTAAATCCTGCAAGAGAATCAAATGTCAAAATGCAAAATATAACATGAATGTTAGAAGAAGAAGATCAAGAGACATTACCAAGACAGTGAGAAGAGATCCTATTACAAGCACAGGATACCAAAATGTGGTTGGCTTGCCTTCTTTCATGTGATGTCTAATAATGAAATATACTTTAGCGCAAAATGCAATTGCCGGACCAGCAATGAGGACCATGGATAATATCAAAGATGCCGCATCAGGTCCAAAGATTAGTCTTCCTCCCCAAAGGAATTTCTGAGAATACAATTTATAAGGATCAGAAAGACGAAATGATTTTAATCTCAAAAATTGTAGGATGCAATCAAGTAGTAACAATTTACATCATCATCAGAGAAGAAAAATCTGAACTTGAGACACATTTCAAAGGGGAATAGCTGAAGGACTAAAAGTAGTTTTTCAAAAGCAAATCACTTTAAAAGAAACAACACCATGGGAAAAGCAAGCATGAATTTGAACTTGAGCTTAAGAATCAATGGATTGCAGGTGAGCTTGTAGTCCTAAGTTTGACAGAAAAGACATAATAGCAGTTTAGCCCCAACACAAGATTAGGAAGCTAGTAGAGTAATCAAGGCAATAATCAAACGTTATCAAAGCTTAAAACTGCTAATATTATCATCACGCAACGGAGACTAACCAATCACGCAAAGAAGGAGAGGGGGGATCACACACAGTTGTAGTAGTTTTTTTGTACGCATAATAATGAAAGAGAAACTTACGTTGTTTCCCTTCCAAACTTGATAAAGCTTCTTCCTTGGGAAGGGGGTTTTATCTTGGGCCATGACTAAATACAATACTCCTCTTCCTACTCCTATGGAAGGAAGAAAGGGAGGAAAGGCAAGCGATTAACGACAGCAGGATATGAGAAAAGGGACGTGGAAATACTGAATCATGATTGATTGATTAAAAAATCCCAAGAAGAGGATCAAAAGGAGGGAGGGTTCAGAGGGAATGTGAAAATGCAGCAAAGCAATAGGATTAATCCTTATCCAATGCAGCCTAGAGTGAAGGTTGCATTGGAAGGATTCAAATTGATGGCACTTGGAATGTTGTGAGGTGGGGAGCTACAAAAACAAAGCAGGGGAGAGAGAGAGAGAGAGAGGAGAGAGAGAGAGAGAGAGAGAGGATAAATGGGGAGTCGTCCTCGTCCTTGTCCTTGATGATGATGAAGATGAAGAAGAGGGTTGGTGAAAGAATCGGTGGTGGTGATCAAGAACCAGCTGCCTCCCTGGTTTTTGTTTTGTCTCTCTTCCCCCGGCTTTGCGTTGGACGGAATTTCCCAGGAGACAAATGCTAATTGTTTGTAGGAAATAGATTATAAAATGTTTTGGCATTGGCCAGTTGGCCAGTCCTCCTCTATTTTATTTTATTTTATTTATAATAATTAGTTTTCTGTCTTTTAGGCATTATTATTAGGATTATTGAATTTGGGTTTGAGAAAAAGATGGGAATTTGGCAGATAGATAGATATTCCATGACAGACAGATGGATAACGTACATCATAAGTAAGTTTGTTTGGGAAGGACACTATTTACTAGATATGTTTCATTTCTCCTGGATCAATCTTACAATATGGAATCTGCATTTCAAGTTGCAACAAAAATATGAACTTTAAACTTTGGTAATTGGTCTCAATCGTACACCTATGAATGAAGAGATTGATTGATTAATTAAACTAATTGTTTATGCAGTGATTCCATCCAACGTAGTACGTGCAGGCACACTCACAACTAGAAGCAATGTAATAGTTAAACCTAAAAAGAAGGTCATGTGAAATGGAAGAAACAGCAGCAGACAAGACTCTTCTGTTACTTCTTATTGGAATCAAGTTTTTGTTATTTGATTTTCAAGAAAGTCTCAACAAAGAACTTAACTGCATGTTCTCTGTTGGACCATCGAGAGGAGAGGAGAGGAGAGGAGAGGAGAGGAGAGTTATGACAATTGGCGTAAATGCGTGCACCCATGATCTCTAGGCCTATTACCAAACCAACAACATACATACATGATTGAGCAGTGAGTGGATCATCTAATCATACATTATTTCATTTACATTTAACTCTCACTCACTCTTTCTTAACTTCAATATTAATATACTTTTATCATCAACATGAAGAAGAAGAAGAAAGAAGAATCATCTTTTTTTTTTTTTAAAACAAAACAAAAAACAAAAACGTTACAAGTACTTATAATTTACAAGTAGATAGATGGCTACACTTTTGGCTCTTTCCTTCTGCTCAGTGCTTTCAGTCGGACTTCATTTCAATCCTGTTTGTGTCCTCCATCTCTCTCTCATTCTCATTCCTACATTAATTTATTTACAGTCTCGCCTGCCTTCCTTGAGTTGTATGTCCAAAGTATCACCAAAATCGGACAGAAAAGCCAAATTATATTTACTTGGAGAGCCTGAAACAAACAGAAACCCACATACACATAAAAGGTCCAGAGAAACACCTTTAATTCATTCAAACTTTAAATTCTGCCTGTGCTTAATCAATCACCAACTATGAAATAAACAGACAGACAGAATTTTACTACCTCTCTGGCTCTCCCTCTCTCTCTCTCTCTCTCTCTCTCTCTCTCTCTCTCTCTCTCTCTCTTTCTCTCTCTCTCTCTCTCTCTCTCTCTCTCTAAGAAGTATCAACTATCAATATGAACTATGATGATCGAGTAGTCTATCTTCTGTGGGAGCTGTCCTCAAACCTTTCTTGTTCTTTCACTTTTTGCTGAACAACAGCAGCAGTGGTGGAAGAGTAGAGAATGGGATCCAACACAATATTTCCCCCTGCTCCCTGATCCTTCTTCAAGCTATCATTTATCCCATTATAATCAATCTTCTGCAGCATTTCTGCATTATTATCTAATTTCATGCTGCTAAGTTTCCCTCCATCATTCATGTCCATCATCATATTCATATTCATACTCATGGCCCCCTTTGGATTCATGAACGAATCTCCACGGAATCTATAGGAGAAGGATCCACCCATTGTGCTATCCCCTTCATCGTCAACCACCCACTCTCGGAAGTTTACCAACGCTGCTGGCGGCCTGGTCAGCAATATTTCCTTAAGGTTGTTCACAATTCCCCTGTTGTATGGATTTTCCTTCTTATCATACCGGTACCGGAAGTTCTCGTAAGTTGTCTGATTGGTGGACATGAGATAGAAGTGGAAAACACTGAGTCCCCCGACAAACCACACCGCAATAAAGCAGTAGACTATGAGAACCACTGACATGACATCCTTTGACATGCAGCTCCAGACGCTCCCAGGCTCCTTGATCAAGTTCAACAAGGAGAAAGTGAAGACATATATGCAGAGAGTTGTGGAAGTGGTGACGAAGAGGATGAAGCAGCGGTAGTTACGAACCCCTATGCACTGGCCAACCCAGGGACAGTGGTGATCGAACCTCTGGACGCAATTGTTGCAGATAGAGCAATGAGAAGCGCGAGGGGGCCGGTAGAGGAAGCAGGTGTCGCAGTACTTAACTTTGACAGTGTGACCATTGATGAGGACATCCTTGGTTCTTGGTAATCTCATATCAGAGGTTGAACTGTTTATCCATTCCAGGGATGCTGAAGTGCAGGATAATTGTTCTTCTGCTAATTCAAAGGGCCTGGAGTTGCGAGGGACTATTCCAGGATTGGTTGCAGAGGTCATCAAAAGAAAACACAGGTCCTATATATATATAGTGGAACATCTTGAATTCAATGAAATTGATCGATTATAATTAATATGATTACAAAGCTGAAATGAAAATGATTACCAGGACGGTGAGGGTCAATCCCACAAGCAGCACGACATGTCCATATACATATTCAACTTGTGATAAATTGAGAAACATCTTGACGCAGAATGTCAAAGCTGGAGTCCCTATTAGGAACGTTGATAGAAGAATCGATTTCCCATCAGGACCGAAGATCAATCTCCCACCGCACAAAAATTTCTGTGAACAATCAAATTCATTCATCATGCATGCATGATCATGATCTTGATCATATAGAAGCCAGATCGATCCTGGAAATTAAACAGGTATATATATATGATTAAACAGATCATGATCAAGGATGTACGTACATTTCGGCCTTTCCAAACTTGATAAAGGCGTATCTGGGGCTTGGTAGCCTCAATGAATGCGGAGGAAGCAGCCATGGATTAATTTCTGGCTGATCCCTCTTTTAGTTTGTCCGCGATCGCAGCAACGCAAAGCAAAGGAGAAAGAGAAAAAGGATGATGTACTCGTTGTTATCTTACATGCAAATAAACAAAAAGTAAATAGAAACAGAAAATTGCATGCTGACAATAATTAACGTTGGTAAAGGAAAGGAAAGGAGGGGGCCTGGAGATTTGAAGGAAGGAGAGAGAGAGCTAGGAAGGATGGGATCGATGATGATAATGGAGAAAAAGACTATCCCTTTCCTTTCTCTCTCCCTCTCAGGTTCTTCTGGTTCTGGTTCTAATGAACGAATGAATTTCCAGCCCCTACAGAATGAGGAATACAGACATTGACACAATTTAACAAACCCCCTCCCACAGCCCTACCCGCCTATTAACAGAAAGATATATAGACATAGACATAGACACACATCCAATGCTAATGTTAAATGTAATGTATTTATTCAAAATAAAAGTAATATTCTTCTTCATGGATGGATCGATCACTTTGATTTGATCAACCGAAACCGAAAGCATATGCATAAATTGAAATCATTAGTTAGCTCAAGGGAGAGCCCCTCCTGAATGCCCTCCCCTTCCCTTGCTGGCATCCTTTCTTTTTTTCTTTTTTTTTTAACTTAATACTCCATCCCGCATTTTCCGCATTAACAATAAAACATTCTCTCTTTGTTTGTTTAGACTAAAAGGGCCATCATCTTTCTATCTTCCTTCTACTTCGGTTTTGGTTTTGGTTTTGGTTTTAGTTTTACAGGGATGAGTATGTTTGTTATCCTTATTCCTTCCCATCTCTTACTAGGGCTCTCTAACCTCATCTCTCATAACCAATACTCAGTGTTTGGAACCTGATTGCCAGTTTCCGACTGTAAACTCTTCATTCAAATTCTCTCTTCATTTCCCTCTTTTTGAAATGGGGAAAAGAAGGAAGGAAGTTTGAGCTGTTGCACTTTAACTGCGTAGCTTAAGGATGATCAATGGTTTAACTGCATGCATCACCATCAAACTAGCTCAATCATACTTGATATATCATGTATAACACTCCCTCGGAAAGTCAAAAGACTCCACTTTGTGATACTGTTTTTAATATTACAAAGTGGACGCTAATCATAGTAGCAGCACCTGTTTGAACCTACCTTGCTACTAATCAATCCAACACACACACACACACACACACACAGAGACAGAGACAGAGACAGCTGAATACTGAATATTTCCCCCATGACAAGGATATATAATGTCATCAGAGACTTCATTCGAAACAAGTCTAAAACTAACTAAGGAATTATCAGGAGGAAGCTTCGGAAACAAACAATTTGCAAGCAAAAACATCCACTACTGCCACGGTAGACATATGCAAAAGTTTATACAACATCCAAATAAATAGACAACCCAAAATATCAGAGCTTAATCACTACAATATCAGAGCTCCACCCCCATTGAGTTGCAATCTCGCGTTCCAAAATACAGGGTACATTACACAAAATACACAGATGTCTGGTGAGCTCTAAACCTATACTACACAAGAACCTGCTGCTTCAGTTCCATCCATACCTGCGCCGCCACATAAGCTATATGCCTTCCACAAAATGTGCTTCAGCCCATCACAGCTATTCATCTGCCCAATTATTCCTACCATCAGCTAATCCTTAAACAAGACAACACTCATCCTGCACCAAAGTTAACTGCTTTCAGTCTACAAGATTTATCTCAACACGCACCACCATAAGGCAAGCAATCAACACAATTTGCATACATAGTTAACATACTTGAGGAATGAAGCATAGTGGCAGATAACATACCATAGTAGTTTCATTGCAGATCATCAATAGAAGAAGCCCCTGCATTTTACAGTCCCGCACATGCACTTCTTTCTCCTGTAATTCACCTGGCCAGATGCAACCATTCCATAATCAAACGTCAGCTCCTGCATTGGAGGAATGTGCCTGAGGGAAAAGAAAGCAATGTGGAGATATGACTCATTGTTGCTTTCGCGCAAGACTGGCTGCCAGTAAACATTTGGCGAGCAACTATGGTTCATGAAGCGAGCAACATTCCCACTATTCTTTGCGTTAATAAAAAGTGGAAATGGGACTCTTGAAGCTTCACCCGCAGCATCTTGCACAGGTTCCATTGGTTCACTAAATCGAGTAGCATCAAACAGATAACTTCCTTCAGTTTCACTACCAACCTCATCAGCACTGGATGATTCAGTTACCTCTCCTGCATACTCGCAGATAAATCCACCAGCACGAATTGGATCCCAAGACCTAAGTCCCCAACCTCTATCCTTTGTTTTAAACACTTCTAAGCGTAATTTCAAACCTGCCTGAGACATTCGATTCCGGCAATTAGGCGGACATGAGCAGGTTGGGCCACACTCATATATCAAAGATTTGTAATTCATCCGGACTCCGAGAGAGCTATAGGGGAGATAACCTCCATTTCTCTGACTGCAGGGGCAACTGGGATCACCAGGCTGACATCCACCAAGGCAATGACAACCTGTAGATGGCTTAGGCGCAGAGAAAGGCTTTGAGTACTTGAGACTTGGAATATATGTGAAATAAGCAGGACCTTTCTCATCATCAACATCATTAACAAGAGAAACAGGTTGAGTTTCAGTCCCTGAGGTTAAGTCTGGCAGGATAACTCCAGCTCTCGAAGTAACCCCATCTTTCCACTGCTGAATTGATTTCCACAATGTAAATGCTGGAGGCTGGCCAGCCACTCTGTGCAGTTTGTATTTGAAAACACTGCAGCCAGACCTATTTTTCTCCGTCCACGATTCCTGAATTTTGTAAAGGCCGTCATAAACGTATATCTTGCCTGTCGTACCCCATGTATCCTTCAAACCCCTAATGACTCTTATTTCATTGGCACGATGCACACTCTTTTCCATTGCAAGATTGCCCCTTTCCAGTTTCTGATCGAACATCTGACCATCTCTCCTCTGTACCCCACCCTGGCCACTGTAAATCAATACGTCCCCATCGTCACCATCATCGTCGTATCCTCCAGATGAAACAATGCTGACTGCCAGAGGTTCTTCGTCCATGGTAAGTTTAACACTCATATAATCAATTCCAGCCATGCTTGGAGCATGCAACCCTATCAAGCACAGTTCCATCCTAAAGAAGAAAATGTCACCAACATCAACCCCAGGGACACTTCCAATCCTTTTCAGAGCATTTGTGCGAATACCTTTATTAGTCATCAAGGTTGTAGCTGCCTTCAGATCTGGGCGCCTATTGCTTCCGGGATTTGGATCTCTTACTTCTTCAATTTGGGTAAGTTTTCTCCTAAGCAAATCATAAACTAATAATATTCGTTGGACAATCTCCCTGTCACCATTAGATTTTCTATCAGGATTCAACTCCACAGTATGAAACATTTCGAGGAATCTGTGAGCCTCTGCATCCGCATCAACATCTGGGAGAGATTCAGCCTGATGGCCTCTCCTTGTCCTTTTCTGAGATCCACCCTTCTGTCTCCTACCACTACTACCATCTTCTACATCATGCATGCTAAAGCCACCACCAGAATCAGAGTAACCATCATCTTCTATGACTATACCTTGTGTTTTCCGGTGGCCTTTCTTTGGCCGTCCATTAGATGTTGGAGTCCTAAAAGCATTCAAGGGTACTGCAGGTATATAACCTGGTTGGTTGGACGCTCCTCCGGCAGAGGAACCACCTGAAACAGAAAATGGGTACAGAGGAGCAACCCCGGGGGGAAATGGACCACTAGGAGGAACACAAACAAAAGGGGTAGCCTGGGGATTTGAAGGACCCATGCCGGAGGATGAAGGAAACATAGGAGCTAGACATCTCAAGGGCCTTACATCCAGAACCTTGGACTTATCAACAAACCCAGAAGGAGGAACAGAATCAGAACCTAAACCTTGCTCCATTATTCCACAATTACTATCAATCCTCGGATTTAAGAAACCAAAAGTGAGGTATCTGCTGTTAAACAACTGATGATAAGAGTACCACCAACCCAAGAGCCTAGTTTACTCAAAGAAAACAACCCCTTACAACAAACAGTTAGCAGGTAAAAAATAACAACTTCACCAGAAATGAGATCCGGAAATAAGCAAGCATCAACCTTCTCCAAGCTGCAACCTTTACCCCATATACAAGTCGGAAAGGTATTCTGCACATACAAATAGAGGGGTATGAGATAAGCCAAAGTCGAATTTGAACAGAAAACTCCTAAATCTCTTAAGCCCTAAAATTGAAATGCACAAACAGCAAGACAAGTTCTTTCAAAAAGCATAAAGATGAAGCGTATACCTGCAAAGATGGGATTTTTTCAGAACCCTAAATGGAGATGATTGAAGACAAAGACGGAATCTTTTCAAGGAGATCGAAATGATTTTTTTTTTTATACTGAAAAGGAAGCTCGGAGATTGTATTATATCTGCTGTTTATTTGCGAAAATGAAATGTGGGAGTGGGGAAGGCGTGGCATTATAATAAGAAATGAATAAAGCTTTTGTCTTTTAGATGGATCAAAGTCGTCAAATGTTAAAAGGAAGGCACACAACACAATAGAAAGCCTGGATTTCTCAAATATAGGGGAAATCTTCCACACACACCAAAAAAAAAAAAAAAAAACCTATATAGGGAAAATACAAATATTATACAACTAGATTACCTTCCAAGTCCCAATGTTTAGAATGTAGAAGAGGAAGTGTGGATGTCGTAGATAAAAAAAATTCCTTTTGTTGTCTTTTACAGTTTGAAGACAAGGTGATTAAAATGGCAGAATTACCACTACCTTGTACACATGGCATGACATGGGAGTTTTCGAACATTCTCTTCCATCCGACCATGCATGTATCATCTGTTTAGTATGTCTCACTTAAAATCTCCACTTTTATAATTTGGTACATATGTTTTACTTATATTATTACTTTTAAATAAAAATTAAAATGTAAATAATATGTTATTATATTAATAATAATATAATATAAATAAATTCAAAATAACTATTTTAATAAAAAAATAATTTTATTTGAAGGTAAACTTAGAGAAAGTATGCAGTATGGAAAGTTTCACTTTTACTAGTATATAGATATGTAAGCTAAAAGTTTCAATTGATGGGACAAGATTTTTTTAAAAATTTTACTTTTTGAATGAAACAAAGAGAATTAATATTAATTGTGAATTATATAGTATTTTGTTGCTGAAAATATGTAACGTAAACAGATAGAAATTATATACTTAGAGCCTGTTCTTTATGTTGTTGTTTTGATTTTAACAGTAAATTTAAAATATTATAATCAGTTTTTATCATTTTCAATACAACTTTTTATTATTCAACTATACCTTTTTATATTTTTAATACATATTTTACATTATAAAATTATTTTTTAAAAATCAATTTTCAAAACTGTTTTCAAACCCATAAAAAATACGGAAATGTTATTTACAGGCCACAAATTACTAAATAGATGCCACTTTTTAAAATTTTAGAGTGTAAAAAGACCGAAAAGCCCCTCCCCCTTATAAAGTAAAAAACATTTCTTTCCCTGGCCAAGACATTGCAAACTCGTTGCTTGCTGCTGGTTGCTTCGGTCCGTCTCGGTGAGTCTCCATTTTCGGTGGGCTCTCCAATTTCGGCTTCTCCATTTCCGGCCGCATTCTTCCAGTTCGTGCGGAGCTCCATTTTCGGCCATTCCACGCTTACGGGGAAGCTTTAATTAGGTGCGTGGAGTTTTTTTTCAGTTTTTAAAATTTGTTCCAAATGTTGGAATTGAAGTGAATTGGTTGTTGTTTTGTTTATGGGCAAGATTTTGAATGCATGTTTGCTGCGTTTTTCGGCCATTTCGTGCATAATTAGAATTATTGTGCATAATTGGATGTGTAATTGGTTCCATTTTGTGAAGTGAATGGAAATTTTGGTTTGAAACTTGAAAGATTGCATTGTTTTGGTTGCTTAGTAATGTTTTAGTTCCTAAGTTGCGTTACCGGCTGTGATGTTAAGAATAGTAGGGAAAATTCCGTGGTTGAGCTTCGGGAAAACCGTTCTCCCGGTGAAGAACCAGGGAAAACGCTTCCGGGAGGCGTCTGTTCCAGAAACAAACGCCCCCCAGAGGCGTTTGTTTTAGAAACAAACCCCTCGTGGAGGCGTGTTTTTAGGGAACGAACGCCTCATCGAGGCGTCTGTTCCCGAAAAACACGCCTCCACGAAACGCCTGCACGAGGCGTTTGTTCCAGTTCTGTTTAGTTTTGAAAGTTGTTTATATATAAAATGTTGTTTGTTTATGATTTTCTTTTAATGCAGATGGGGGACAGATTTAAAGGTAATATATTCCGTCGGACGGGAAAAAGATCCAAGTCCGATAAGAGTAGTAATCCGGAACCATCCCGGGAGAGTGTTAATCCGGATAAATCAGGGGAGCCTTTTATTCAAGAGGCGGAAAATGCCCCGCGTATTCATCCAACGGCATCTGAGCGTTCGAGGAAGGTGGTTGCACGATCGCGTGCATCTTCTGCGACAGTGAATGTCATTGCTCCCATAACTGAAGACTCATTTCAACATTCAGTGTCTGGACATGAGTACATTAGGGCGTCCTTCACAGAACAACCTTTCGCCCCACCCTTTTCAGATGTTGAGATGTCCCACGATGATGGTGACGCGCGAGGGGGCTTATGAAAGAAGTGATGTTGAAGGGGCTAATACAAGCAGAGAACCAAGTAGGAGAGCTGGGAAAGGACTCATGGGCAGTGAGGCTAGGGCAGCGATTGCAGGGTGGAAGGAATACAGGGAGCTGGACCATCCGCTAGAAGGTGATCCTGTAATCCCTGAGTTGCTTTTGAGTTTCAAAGGCCACACTGCCTACCACGTCTGGCATGGAGAGGTAATTCTATTATATTGTGCACGTTCAAATGCGATGTTCATTGAATTAGTACTTTGCTAATTATCTTTGCTTTGTTACTTGTGTTCATTAATGGCATAATAAAGAAAGGTTGCAAGGTTTTTATTTATTTATTTTTTCAAATTAAATGGGTTAGGAATTGTATCCCTTGGTTTTATTTCGTTGTTTACATTGTGTAGGAACGGGGGATACTGAAATGTCATAATGGGGCCGATCGATTGAAAAATTGGTCCGCCGATGAAGCGATGAAAAAGCTGGTTGAGGGGTCCGGATTGGCCCATTTAGTCCATTGCATGCATGATGAGTTAGACGCCGCTTTACTATGTGCGTTTGTAGAGAGGTGGCATCCTGAGACCAATTCTTTCCATTTGCCGTTCGGGAATATGACAATCACATTGCATGATGTTGCATACATATTGCGCATTCCGCTGGGGGGTAGGCCCATTTATGGCAAAACAAAGACTACACAAATAGCGACAGATGTTGCAGCTGTGTTGGGGAATGATGAAGTGAAAATAGATAGGCCTGGCTTTGTGAAGTTGACAACCATTGAGGCGAATTGTGCCGGGAGATTTAACAAAGTTAATGCTGCCTCGGGTTATTTATTGTGGGTTTTAGGGTTTTTCCTGTTTGTGGACAAGTCTAAAACCCACGTTTCTGCTCAGTATTTAAGTTTCCTTCGCGATATCGAGACAGTAAGTGATTACTCGTGGGGAGCTGCCACATTGGCGTACTTATACAGCCAACTTGGGAAAGCGTCGAGGGGAGTGCACAGTTTTCTGCTTGTTTGACTTTGCTTCAAGTTTGTCACTTTACATGTTGCTTTCCTTGTCATACTTTGATGATTTCGTTACAAGATATGTACTGATTGTTCTTCTGTTCATTATTATTAGAGCTGGATATATGAATACTTCCCAACATTCAGCCCACCGAAGAAGCGGTCGTGGAATACTGGATGGCCGGCGGCAATGAAATGGCAAGTTGGTACTAGGAAGAAGCGTGTTGCAAAATATGATTTGGAGGCATACAGGAGGGCCCTAGATGCACTGCAGCCGAACGAGGTAATATGTCCATTCTTTGTGATTACGAACAGTTCTTTTATGTTATTGTGCTACATTTGGTGATTTATTTCATAAACTGCCAGGTTAATTGGGTCCCATTTGAGCCCAATCCGGCATTGGTCCACAAAATCTCCTTGTATAGGGGCCTTATATATTCCGTTAACGTTGAAGAGCCCTATATGCCGGATCGGGTGTTAAGACAGTTCGGATACGCCCAACAAGTTCCATTTCCTGTCTTCAAGCTGAAGAAGTGCTATAGAGGCCCAGAGACAAAGAATTATGTCTGCAAATACGTTGCGGATCCAAGTGGTTGGGAAATCTCGCATACAAGGCTTCTGCGAGACATGAAGAGGGCAGAGTATACTGACGAAGCAAGCGAGGATTACATTGAGTACTTCCGGTCGCGTTCGCACATCCGCGTCAGTAGTGGTCCTGTCGAGGAATACACTCCTGATCTTACCCAGTTGTCCCTCAATGCAGTGAGTTTATGATGATGTATTAATTTATTTTATTCATACCTATATTTGTCTTCCTAGTTGCTGATTGTGAGCGTCATTTTACTTGTTACAGCGACTTCAGTATTTAGTCTCTCGGGCAGTCCATTTTCATCCAAGGGTTGAACACGCTGTCAACCCTGAGACACGTAGGCAGGCTATTGCAGATGTTGCTTATCATTTGGAGGGACTGATGCCGGGACTGGAACAACTTGCGCTGCGACCTCCATTTCAGCCTTAATGCATTGTATTCCTTATGTTTGGATGATGTATAATGTGATTTTAGTGTAACTCTGAATGATTTTTTTTTTCACTCCCTAATACAATAGAAATGTCGAATTATTGCCTTTTATTGGGTGTGCCGTTGATTGAAGTGCAGAAAATAATTTAGTGATCCATTATGTGGTATGAACAGGGATTCAGGTGCTCATATACAGGGAAGATTCTGCCCAAATTTCATACAATTTAAACACAGTAGCACTGTATTAGTAAGTAATTTTGCGTTACCGGAGGTAGGTAACATTGTTGGGTTCAAAGCGCCGTTGTTTTTGTATCAAATCGCACGAGGAATGCGACTGAAAGCAAGAACAACGCCCTAACCAGGCGTTTTTCTCCAAGAAAAATGCCTAAGTCAGGCGTTTTTCTTGGAGAAAAACGCCTAAGAGAGGCGTTGTTATCCAATATAAACGCCTCTGTCAGGCGTTTTTCTGGAATAAAAACGCCTGACAGAGGCGTGTGTTTTCCATTCAATCGCCTAAGGTAAGCAATTTTCTTGGATTTAAACGCCTACCTCAGGCGTTTTTCTCTGCTGACAACACCTCATTCATCCAATTGTCACTTCAACAACAACCCACATTCCCAAACATTTTCACAGTCCATACGATCCCTAATACAATACTGCAATTTAATATTTCTAATGAAGTTAATTGACTTATAATAATTCTCATCGGAATGTAATTGACTATACACACCTAACCACAAGCATAAACTATTGCAATCATCAAAAACATGACAAATATATTCTAAATATACAATACATCTATATGTCAATACAAACACAACCGAGGATCCCATAAATTTGAAATCATAAATCCCTAAGCCCTAATCGATAACTATTGTGGGTTCCCTTTCTACATTGCCTAAACTAGCAACGTACAAGCTCTGATATCTATCCAATCGAGGTTTTAACATTTTCTCCAAATCATCCATCAGGTCGTCCTTATGGTGTCTCCACAGCACACTGACAGGGGGCAACAATATTTCACCTCTCGTCTCCAAACAAATGAAATGGTTGCCCCGAATATGTCCCATAGTGATATAAGTGGTCGGATCATCACTTAACCCGGACTCCCGCAATCGAAGTGGAAGGAAGGTGCAACACTCTGCTCCGTAAAAAGCGACTACCCTCTGGTACCTCGTGGCGACAAGTAGTCCAAAAAGATAAGTATCAAACCAGAAGTCATCTGTTGCCGGACTTATGTGGTAATCCAACACTTGAATGGCTTTATAGTACATAGCTTCCCCGAGGACGCCAAACCATAATGATGCATACGCGTGAAGTTCATGTAACATCTCCCGTCGGACTTGCGACCAAAGTGAGTCGTCACCATGTACAAATTTAGAGATTACTCTGAACCCACAATGGCCATCCCCCAATACATTTTTATAATCAACGACATAATCGAACACGAACTGTTTAACCAAAGATGGGAGGTTGAAAGGCCAGTTGGATTCGTTATGAGTCATTCAAATACTCCTGGATGATGACCCACTTAACCTGCTGCGACCTGCACATAGTATTTGAATGCATGAACAATAGATGCATCATAATAAATAAGTGAAACAAAAACCAATTGCAAAGGATATGACAACTATATGTACCTCTGCCTCTTGACCTGCCTCTGCCTAAGCCGGCTTCCCTCTCGGCATGCTCGTAGCCAGAAAGGTCTCGCTGCATCGAGTTGTTCCTCAGCCTTCCCCTACGTGGCCTTTGAATGGGATCTGCGAGGTCAACAATCTCTGGATGCAAAGTGCTGTGCATGACACCCGCTACCCTATAAATGTCCGCAGTCGGACGCTGCGAGGCTTCCACATACATCTCATGCAGTCGACCTTGTGCTGTCTACCGTTCCTCATCGCTAGGCATGTTCCCCTCATCCAAAGATAGGGTCCTCCAGAAGAGATCCACATCCAAGGGATCAATAGGTGTGTAAGTCCTGGCCATTTCAACCATCTGATGCGCACACGACAAGCCATAGCTGGTTCGCAGTTCACAACCATCTCATTATTCGCCCCATAGACTGCACCTCACTTTTTGTATTCTTGTAACAGCAACAGTATGGAATCTTGCGAAACTCTGCCATTGATCCTACTATACAACATGTAATTGGCTTCACGGATTGTTTTGTTACGAGATGCCTCCATTTTACTACGTATCTTACCCAAATGCAACTTTATCATCTCATTTATAGCCAGAAATATTGTAGGAAATGAACCTCTATCAGTTTTAATGGCGCGCTTCAACATTGCGTGCGCACTCTCAGCCCTGCATTTATGAAAGACGAATCAATGTGATGTTGTACATAAGGGAATAATGTGTAATGGTATCATATATATATATAAATGTAGGCAACAAAATTGAATAGACTCACATGTTGTTTGTGCGCCCTCCATAATGTTTTATCTCTTTAGTCTACACTGAGACAAACTTGGTCCTGTGGGGATCCAACCAAGTATGGTGCAAATAATTAACTACGGATATCCACCGGCCTCTATATTTGGTCTCTATGATCTCCACAGCTTTCGTGAACTTGTCATACATTAGAGCACTCATAACTCTTCTCCACCGTCATTCAAACTCATCTAATATATCTTTGTCCGTACACACAGTGAGTGCTTTCTTCCTAACATCCATAGCAATATGCCATTTACACAGTAGTTGCTTAGACTCGGGAAAAACAACGTGAACAGCTTTCATTAGAGCTGACTCTCTGTCCGTCATACCAACATGGGGATATGTCAATAGATCAAAAAGTTGCCTCAACCTAGTCATAGCCCAGAAGTAAGTTGGATATGTCTCATCCCTCAAGAAAGCAAAGGCAACATGTATGTATTGATCCGTCGGAACATGAGCGACTATCTGAAACATAGGCATGTCATACCGGTTGGTCTTGTATGTCGTATCCATATACAAAACATACGGAAATGTACGAAGCATACTAGGAACATCGGCATGGGCGAAGAACACGTTCTCAAGCGCGTTACGCTCATCTTCCGTTGTGTACCAATAGTAGTACCTGTAATCCTGCATCAGTTTCAAGAAATACTGTATAGGACTTAAATCTCCCATCTCTTCTCTTCTAACCTTTGCCGTTTCATTGTATACCTGTCTGATACGTGTGACATTAGTCGCATTGTCATATCGCAGTTTTGACAGCATCTGCTTTGGAGCCACATTTATCTTCATCATTTCTGCAATTTTCTCCTTTTCCTCGTCATTCAACTAGGACTGCTTATGATGCCAGTTTCTAACCATGGGTAATTCATGATTGTGGTGCCCTTTAATGACACTCAACTTCCAGGTACCCCCACTAATTTCTTTCCCTGATATTTTAAAAGGATAACCAGTCAGCTTGCTACTAGTGTTGTTACGGGATATTTTCCCTTCAACTGGGGGTGCTTTGCTTCTAACTTCCCCCGATCTATCACAACAAATGTCAACTCTCCCTCTTCTCCCTTTCAGATGCCCCTTCCACTTTTTAGAAGAGGTAATTTTCGTATCAAACCGATGCTCGGCAGCTCTGACTTCAACCCAACCAATCAACTCAGCTCGAGTCGTGAACTCTTCCTCAGTCGTAAATACATCCGTGTAATCTAGACAGTTTCCCTCATCCAAAACGTGCGGAGCCTGTCAAGCAAACCAATATGATATTAGAAATTCCCGCAATCGGTATAAAAATGGAGGAAGGCCATTTCAGGGAAAAAATCACCTCCTGGGGGCGTTTTTTTCCAATACAATCGCCTCTCCCTGGCGATTATATTGGAAAGAATCGCCCAGGGTGGGCGACTGTTGCCAGAACAATCGCCAGAGTGGGGCGATCTTTTTGGAAAAAAAGGCCAAAGGCCACCTATGTTTTTTAAAAAAATCGCCTACCAGTGGCGTTTTTTAAATAAAAAAACGCCCAATAAAATCGCAAGTGTTGGGCGCATTTTTCTACGAAAATCGGTGGCCTTGGGCGATTCGCACCCAGTGACCCAAAACAATGAAAAAGGTGCTACCTTTAATCCATACAAATTGTAATGTCATACGTACCGTATAATATGGATCTTCATTTGCATTTTTCGCCATGAAACTCAAGCAATGGAGAAGAAATGGATCTTCAATGAATGTAGTTTATTTTTGGTGAAGGGAAGAAAATGGAGAAGAAATGGGAGGAGGAATGTATGGAGGTGTTTAGAGTTGTGGCATAGGAGGATGAATAAGGTGTTCAAATGTAGGTAAATTTTTTTTTTACCAAGGTAACTACCAAGGATATTAACATTTTTTTACCACTTAAAATTTTTAAAAGTGTCCTGCATTTAGTAAAAAAATACCTGTAAATAACATGCCCCAAAAAATAACGTGTCCTTAATTATTGAAAAGTAGTAAGTGGTACTATGGTAGTGGGGTCACGGTTGTAACTTTTAAGAGAAGGTGAAAATTTTGGCAGAATAAGCACTACCTTGTGTTGCACATGAGTGCATGTTTTGAAACATTTTCTTCCATCCGAGGATGCATCATGTACAATAGTACCTATTTCGTTTAATTGCAGCTCACATTTAACTTTCTTTAATTAAAATAAAATTATTGGTTTAATAAAAGACAATGAATAAAATTTTCATTAGTTTGAATTTTCTTTTTAATTAAGATTGAAACATTAAAAAAGATAAACTATGTATGTATGGATCGCGATTGACTAAAACCGGCAAGGAAGATACTGTACTGGGTACCTGGTATACTCTTCCGTATAGATATAGTCCCAAATTGGCAAAACAATACTGTATGAACAAACGAGCAGCCCAACAACAAAAACAAAGAAGAAGAACCCAACAAATTAGTACTATCATGGGATAAACTCAACTGGAGTCGACCCAAATAATTACAAGTCAGCATCATCATGATTGGTGATGGGTTGGGTCGGATAATAGCAGTAGTAGACTGAAGATTGAAGAACAATCAGGAATGAAGGAAGGAGTTAACATCATTCCATTCAATCATGGACATGACGTACTTACTACTTCCATCCTTCAATCCTTAATTGGTGAATACTTATTCCTTTCAAGGCAGGGCAGGAATCCCTGAAAATTTGGGCATAAGAAGAAACATCTGCAACACTCTACTCAAAAAAGGGTCTGCTTTTCAACCCAACGGAACCCCCAAATGAAGCAATAACGACAATTAACTTTGTCAAATGAAACTGCACTGCAATCCTCTCAGTCTCAGTCTCAAAGGGGCTTTGTCAATTTTATCACGTAAAAGCAAAGGTAAAAGTAGCATTCAGTTTTCAATGCTTACATATTTCTCATCAGGCGTCAAGCAATAGCAATATCCATATCCATCCCAAATTTTCAGTTATGGAAGAAAGATACTTGTTGTAGTCATCCAATATTTTCTGTTCCCCATATTGTAATATGAACACGCAAGCCTCATCTTCCAGGCAGCCTATATATAAGCTCATTCAACAATTTATGACTACCAAACACCCACCTTCTTCTTCTTCTTCTTTCTTCTTGTTTTACTACTTAATTGTATCTCTTTCTCTGACGGAATCGCCTCGCCTGCCTGTCCTCCTTAGCTACTCTGTAAGTGAAACTAAAATGACAACTTTATATCCTTATCTAATCAAGTTTTCATTTTTACAATCCTTCTTATTTGTTTTGCTTACTAGTATATTATACTATCATTATTTTTTCATCCGTTTTGCTGCATTATTATTCTATTGTATTTCATGCGTCGGTTCTTCTTATGTGCTTATCCATTTTCTTTAGCCCACTAAAGGATAATAATAAAAATTTCATCTTTTAATTAGAGCAGTTGCAATGCTGTGACTGGCAGTACTGATTCTTGCACTTGTTGACCAACCTTAACCTCCTTATTCTAATTGGATTGTTTTATTTGCTGATTGCCTCTTCTCCAAGTGGATGATGTCCTACGAATACACAAACGGTTGATCTTATAATTTTTGATCAACCCTTTTGGAATTTCTTTTTCTTTTTCAGTTTTTAAGTTTATGGAATTAGCTAGCAGTACCGGATGGAAGTCTTGTTTAAATGGTTCCTTTAGCTGACCACAGGGCTGCAAGTTGTTTTCATTTTTCTGTTACTTCTGCAACTAATTTGTTTCCTAAATTAGACTTAGATACCTGGTTGTGATGAAATTCTTGATATCCCTGGGAGAAAGGAACTTCCTTTCATACATATCATCTGTGGTCTTTTGTGGGAGTAACCACCAAGTAGCTTTACTAATTTGTTTCTGTTATGACCAGAACCTTGACTGAACTTCGTTCTTTATTCGCACTTATATAGGGTCGACCATAAGTACTTGATCATCCTGTGAGGACAATTGGATTGGACAGATGGGTTCCCATTTATTTCCCATTCTGCTATTCTTCTTTGCTGCTCTTCATCAATGTTCTGCAGTGGAAACTGATCCAAATCAGACACCACTTCTGCTTGTGAATGCTTCAAAAGCACTATCAAGAAAAATGCCTGACAATTTGTTTGGTGTATTCTTTGAGGTAAAAAGCGGCTTTTATTGGCCATGACTTCAGTAGATTGATTTGATTATTTTACACATTTATGGCCTGTATGCAAAATATCAAAATAAGAACCATACTTCTTCATTGGTTTACATCTGTTATTGAACTTTTTCATCTGTGCAATTTTCATCTGTGCAATTTTGGTTTTTACATGAACAGCACAGCAACATGATAAGTTACCTATTTATAATTTTGGCATCATTGAGCTTAAAGTGATTATTGTATACCAATGCTAAGTTACATATTTATTGTTGTCTTTCATCCTTTAATTGTAACCTAATATACAGGAGATTAATCATGCTGGTGCTGGTGGACTGTGGGCAGAGCTTGTCAGTAACCGAGGTCAGTTTCAGATTTCTTGAGTAGTTCTTAAACAAGTAGAAACACTAAAAAAATACTGGAAGGAGGGTCTGATTTTATTGTCTAAGGTGTTGATAAATTGCTATGCACTTCCCCCAAATTAAAGAAGCTACAATAAGGCAAGCCAACTAACTTTGTTGAATTTCTAAAATCTGGAAAGCAGTTAATTCTTGAATTGGATAGGGTCTCCTTTAAATTGATTTTTTTGCTTTCTCATAGTTGTGGGAAGTAGGATGATAAATAGGACATAGAAGTTTGATACTAATCTCTGAACTGCATGTCAAATAAATTATGGCATGGCCAACATCTTTCTCTTCTTTTCCATCTGTCCTCAATTTTCAGGGAGTGTATCATTTCATGTAGTAGTCTGTTATGCCATTACCAGTTCAAGAGAGATTTTATGTTGATTAAAATTGCCATGAATAGATAATGATAATTTCTAGTGAATGCTCACTATCAGGTTTTGAAGCGGGGGGGCCCAACACTCCATCAAATATTGATCCTTGGTCTATTTTGGGGAATGAATCAACATTGATCGTATCGACAGATCGTTCATCATTGTTTGATCGAAATAAAGTTGCTCTCAGAATGGAGGTCCTTTGTGACAATGAAGGTGCCAATAAATGCCCTGTAGGAGGGGTTGGCGTTTATAATCCTGGATACTGGGGAATGGTAAGACATTACTTGATCTTACTTTTGTTTTTCTCTACTTTTTCTTTTCTTTATCTTTCAAAACATCATCCTAGCGTGGACTATCCTTTATTTGTCCTTAGCCTGTTTAGAGCATAACTACTTCTAACTAAACCAATGCTGATGTTTATCATTCTTACATTGCCAAAGCACATGCTTATCGTGTCAATGTTTAGGTCTTACCTGAAATTTAACTTGCCATCATTGCTTCTGTGGGCATGAAGGGCATACCTGAATGATGTCATGATTTTTTGTGTATGCCATATTAACAGTGCTTGCACAGAATCTTGAAGAGTAACAACATTGTGTAAGTATGCAAAGTATATATTGAAGTTTCTTATCACTCATGGAATGCATATTGATGAATGCAAATTTCTTATCCCATTGACAAATTGTGAACTTTGAAGGGGAGCCTTGGTGCGGTAGTAAGAGCTGTTGCCATGTGAATTGATGTCACAGGTTTGAGTCGCTGAGACAGCCCTTTATAGAAATATAAGACAAGGCTATATCCATGAGGCCTTGATGGCCTGACCCCTTCTTGGACCTTGCACATGTTGGAGCTTCCATGCACACCAGACTGCCCCTTTGTTTTTGTTGACGCAATATAATTTTTATGGATAATTGAGTCGTGGGTTTGGTTGTTGCTGGGAACAGGCTTTGATTAGGTCTTCAGGATTGAGGCATTGCTTCATGAGAGAAAGTGCAAATAAAAAGTTATGGTTCTGAATATTATGCGCAAAATTTTTTTGTCTGGTTTGATGCATGCACATTAGGGCAAACAAGAGTGAATCCGATGCTTCGTATACATAAGCTAACTAGCATTCTATTGAGATAGAGGCAGAGACATATGAAAGAATATTAATCATTGTATGGCTTCATTAGGCCATTCGTTTGTTGGACTCTGCACCCTGAGTCATTATAAGTAAGGTGTATCATGCATTAATCCTGAAAAACTTTTTAAATCATGTTACGATTTTTAATTCGAATGATTTTGACTGTTGGTTTTGTACAGAATATTGAGCAGGGAAAGAGCTATCTAGTGGTTCTCTTTGTGCGTTCTCTTGGTTCCATTAATATATCTGTATCCTTGACTGGGGCAAATGGATGGCTGGCTTATCATAGTATTGTGTGAGCATCAGCAGCCTATATATGTAGTTGTTCCATAAAATAGTGATTCTACCATATGAGCCAGTTCATGTTTCATTCTTTTGCATTGTTTCTTTGCAGTGCTGATGATGTTTCAAACTGGACAAAGGTGAATTTTACTTTGGTTGCAACAGAAACTGATAGAAATGCAAGATTGCAACTGATGACATCAAGAAAAGGTGTCATATGGTTTGATCAAGTATCAGTTATGCCAGTGGATACATACAAGGTGCACTTATGGGTGTTGATTATCCTTAATAATGTCATTAAATTTCATCAACCTAAAAAGTTTGCAATTTTAATGGTTTTGCAGAGGAGCTCTCTTATGGGAGTAGATTATCCTAAATAATGCCATTATTTCACCAACCTAAAAGTTCGAAATTTTAACGTTTTCTGAGCATGAGAAAAATGAGGGTTGGGGAACATAGGAGAAAAGCTTTGCCCTAACATTCAGTATCAATCACCTTATAGGTTTCCTTTCCTGATGAAGATTTTTGGTACAGGGACATGGTTTCCGGAATGATCTTTTTAGTATGGTTCAAGATTTGAGACCAGGATTTATCAGATTTCCAGGTATTATGGACTGGTTATCCCTTGGAGCATGCATCTTGGCCCACACCTTCCTTCCTTTAAATGTTTGAAAGCATTCTTATTTTATTATACTCAATTCGGTTAAGGTCCTCTGAGATAAACTGCCTTCCTTAAAAGCGGTTATAAATTTGTCAATATTTCCAGTATTATTATTTTGGAGTTATGTTCTTGTGTGCTTCATGCATCACATGGAAAGATTAGGCTCATAGGCAATTTTACTAAAGAATATGGAAAAGGATGTGGAAATTCAAGAAAATAGCTTTTAAGGATGCATGGAGGTGGGCTTCTTAACTAACTAATATTCTCAATCATGAGATATGGATCTTTTTGATATTCTAGATACATACACTTGCCAGTTGAGAGACTGCTTCTATTGTGAATATCACTGAGAAACATAGAAATGGTATCATCCCCTGATTTTCAGTCAATTGAAAAGAATGATTATTGAAATCTGAAATGAGCTATTCCAAATTAGTCAATTCAATCACAAATTTTCTTTTTAGAGATAAGATTACCCCTGTTGTGGTGCATACACAACAATCATGACAAACTTTGAACAGAATTAGGCATATGTCACAAAAATGGTACTAATAGATATTGTTAGGTGATACACTAAGGGAGGTGAGGTTGATATGACCAATAAAATGCTGTTAACAAACTTATATGGAAGTCTCTGTCAAATTTTCGGGGATGTCCTTCAGTTTTATGGAGTTCAGCTTACTTTTCTTCAATGATTTTCAGTTTCATGCTATTCATTCATTAGATCCTGACTTGTAGACTTTTCTTCCTTCACAGAGATTGATCGGAAATTCCTTTAGTTATTTGTTGAGATATATTGCCAGCCACGAGTATTGATATGTGATTTCTATACAATAATTCATCAATGGGATATTTCAATTCTTTTATGTGACTATTGGCCTTATATCTTGTTACTCTCCAATACAATAAAGTGGCCTTATATCTTGTTACTCTCCAATACAATAAAGTGGCCTTATATCTTGTTACTCTCCAATACAATATAGCTATCCTTTTTGAGGCGTGTCTTTTTGGCAGGTGGCTGTTTCGTCGAAGGGGAATGGCTACGAAATGCGTTTCGCTGGAAGGAAACTATTGGACCTTGGCAGGAGAGGCCTGGGCATTTCGGCGATGTCTGGCATTACTGGACTGATGATGGAATGGGACATTATGAGTTTCTCCAGGTATGATATGCTTTCCTAGATTGAGATGCTGAGCCTCTAGTCCAATACGGAACTTTGATTTCAGCTTTATCTAGCATATAACTCGCTTATATCCATTTCTTTGTTCAGCTTGCCGAGGACCTTGGTGCATTGCCAATATGGGTGTTCAATAATGGTGATTTTTTGGGATATTTCAATTCAGCCCGTTATTACTGTTCATTTCTTCCCCTTTTGGGTATTTTGAAGCGATGATTCGATTTATCATTCTTTTATGCTTTCTACTAATGTTCAGGAATCAGCCATAATGATCAAGTTGATACTTCTCTCATCTCACCTTTCATTCAAGTAGGTTTCTTGATATTTGCTTTTCATATGCTTGTCATAAAGTCTTTCTCTGATCATGCATTATGCCAGCCGAACTCGTGAGTGACGATTGAATTTTTGGGGATGCATCCTTATTTTCAATTCAGACTCATCTATTTTTGATCAAATAGCTGCTTATGTATTCTTTGCTTTAAGAAAACTTTTTGCTCTGTGGATGGTCTGTTAAATGTGCTTAACGGAATACCAGCGCTGATTACGTAAGGGAAAATCGCAATTTTGGTCCCTCTTCTATGGCTCGTTGCACTTGTGGTCCCTCTTCTTTCATGTGTGGGCACCTTTAATTCCTATGACCGGTAGTAGCCGATTTTGTAGGTCATCTGGGGTCAAAATACAATTTTAAAATTTACACAAACACCCCCAAAGTGACCTACAAAACCGGTTATGGCTGGTCATATGGACTAAAAGTGCCAACACATCAAAGAAGAGGGACCACAAGTGCAACGAGGCATAGAAGAGGGACCAAACATGTAACGAGAGTATAGAATAAAGACCAAAAGTGTGATTTTCCGGATTAATGGATTATGACAAGATTGCGATTGCTCACTTCTTCATAATGAGTTTTTTTCATAGCAATGTGCTGACAACTTAAAGGTGGTCACTTGCATATCTCAACATAAATTTGATATGGTTCCACATCACATATATCTCATATATGTATAGTGTTTTCAGGATTCCCATTCAAATTCATTAATGAATTTTCATGTGCAGTTGGATGTATTCTCACAGTCTATAGTATTTATTAGAAATGAACATGGTCGTCATTTATTTCTTAGCAGCAAATGTTTTTGTCATCTTGTACTACACTACACATCCATCACCATCGTTAATCTTTGGTGGTAGAGCTACCCCTTGATACATTCGACGTCTTAAGATTTTATTCTGAACTACTATACATGTAACATTTGCATTATATTACTGTAGGAAATTTTGGATGGTCTGGAGTTTGCCAAAGGTGATGCTAACTCCACATGGGGTTCTGTTAGAGCTAAAATGGGTCACCCAGAACCTTTTGATTTACGATATGTTGCTATTGGGAATGAAGACTGTGGGAAGAAAAACTACCTGGGTATGCATTTCTTCTTTTGAGTCTTTTTTCTTTGTATCACACTGATTAGCTGTCTTATCAAATATCATGATTATTTTGTTAGATGATGATCTTTTAAAGAAAATTGTGTTAAAAAAGCAATTTGATGTGCTTCATATTTTCTCATTATTCAGGAAATTATCTCAAATTCCATGCTGCTATACAACATTCTTATCCAGACGTCAAAATGATTTCAAACTGTGATGGATCTTCTTCACCACTGAATCACCCGGCCGATCTTTATGATTATCATGTATGCCACTTTAATAATCCATAGATTGTTCAATAGCACATTAGAAAATAAAGCTAAAAGTTTTCTACTTTTCTCTGTGGTTAGACTTATGACACAGCAATTGGCGTATATTCCCAATCTCGTAAGTTCGATCATAGTCCACGCGCTGGTCCAAAGGTGTGCAGCTGTCTTTATATTTGGTTCATGTATTTTAAGTAAGTTTTAATATGCAAATATGCTATTTGAATTTAGATATAATGATGCATCTAGAGTTTGCCTCATGATATACAGGCTTTTGTGAGTGAGTATGCTGTATGGAGAAACGATGCTGGGACAGGTAGTCTTTTGGCAGCAGTAGCTGAAGCTGGGTTTCTTATTGGGGTGGAAAGGAATAGGTATCTTGAATTTCACTCGTAATCTGTGAAATCTTAGTTGTTACATGCGTAAGATTCAGATATTTTGAAAGTTTCTAGTTGTTGATCGGTCGCTGTTCAGGGAAATTTCTTGGATCTGCTTAGTATGTTATGTGTAGAAATGGACCTAAATCCCTGTAATCTGGTTGTCATTACATACGTTATCTGAATAAGTGAAGGATATCTCCAGGCTTCAGTTTGAGGTGCAGTTACTGACACGTTTTGCAATGCAGCGATATCGTTGAATTTGCAAGCTATGCGCCATTGTTCGTGAATAAAGACGATAGGACGTGAGTTTGGCTCCTCTCCCCTGTAAAAACACCATTGTTCATTTAAGTTTTGGTTTCATGGGGGGTCCTAAAGTTAGTAAATTGTTTTGTAGGTGGAATCCAGATGCAATTGTTTTTGACTCTTCACAAGTGTATGGGACTCCTAGCTATTGGATGCAGCATTTCTTTAAGGACTCGAACGGAGCAACACTTCTTAGTTCAACACTTGAATCAAGTGCTCCAAATTCACTAGTCGGATCTGCTATTTCTTTGCAAAGTCCTTTGGACAAGAAGAATTACTTGAGAGTAAAGGTACAAACAGTCTTTTCTGTTTTCCTTCAATTGGGATATGTAGGTATGATCAGATTGTTTGCTAAGATGAAGTTGTGCTGCCTATTCCTGTCCAGGTCGTGAACTTTGGGCATGACGCTGCAAACCTCACTATATCTATCAGAGGGTTGGAGCAGGAGTCGTCCATACAAGTAGCTGGCTCATCAAAGACAGTATTGACATCAAGTAATACAATGGATGAGAATTCTTTTAGCAACCCAAAGAAGGTAAAATTGTCACCTTCACTGATCACTGATTGAATACTGAAGAAAGTAATCCATATTAATATGGCTTGTGGTTTTCTTTTCTGTTCTTTTCTTGTGAATGCAAAAGATTGCGCCGGAGAAAACTTTAGTGGCGGAAGCTGGGGAGGATATGAATGTCACACTGCAACCTTACTCAGTCAATGCTTTTGACTTCTTATTAAGAGAATTGGATGACAAGAAAATTGGAGGAGTTCCTGCTATCTCTGCTCAAATATCATCATCCTAGACACAAGAACTAGGAGCAGAGAAACCATGTATGACGCCTTATAAATGACCTAATAAATAAGTTACTTATATTGTCTCTTTATTCTAAGTTCTCTCTTAATCTTAAGCAGTTCAGTTGCAAATGAATAATGAATATTTCTTCAAATGCTAACTACGAAAACATCCACACATTTTGATAAACAAAATGAAAATAACTGAATAATCATCCCATTACATATAAACTTCTATTGGAAGATGATTTACAAGCAGCAAAGTTAGCAAATGAACATAAGGAGTGTCCAACCACAAAACTGCAGCTGCAGCAGCATGAATGTAGCATCATTATCCATCATGAAGCTCGATTATCACGCTTTGACATCATATTCAAGAGGTGTTTCTCAAACTCAACCAAGCTGAAAAAAGATGAATCAAGGCCATCAGTTTGGTCAAACTGAATACTACAATGGGAGAAATTGCAATGGTTCACTTACATTCCATATTTTTCTAGTGCTTCTTTCTGTTTTGCTTTATAAAGATCACCATCTTTTGGTAGATTGCTCAAACTGTTTCCTGTAAAACACAGTAACAGAACAAAAACAAAATGGTTAACATCCTACTCTTGTATACTTGGCACAGGTGATTTCACAAAATGGTCAACAAAACAAAGTGGAGCTAGCACATTGCTTTCACATATAAATATTAAGTAAAAAAAGCATATTGATGAATAACCAAACTGCTGTAGGATGCAATGCCAAATTCCATTACCAATTTGTTGAACCAAAACAGGTGCTTTAGTTTCCTTACCTTTCTGATCCTTTTCAGTGGCGACTTTATTTGTTACCTGCACTCCCTGTTCAAGTGAAAAGAGCAAATACTGGTTAACATTTACAAACGTGTGACACAGGAGTCTCATTTTGCTAGCAGTCAAGCAGGTATTAGTCCTTGGAAGTAAGCAAAAATGGAAATAAAGTACCATCTTCTTCTCCTTTCTCTTCAATATTTTCATGTGGCATTTTTTGATGTAGTGCATCAAATGGTAGCGGGAATGCCTAGAGTACAACTGCTCTCTGATATCTGGATTCTCTGTAAGCCAATCTAAAACATCCTTGGACTTAACCACTTCATCTGTAGCCAATGATTCTAACCACGAATAAACAGGCAGCCATCTATCAGTTCTTTGAAACCGATGATCCATTAGATTATCACTTTTCTCCTGTAACACACAAAACCTCATTAACGAATTGCTTTTGAGAAACAAAATAAGATGAAACATAGGATTATGGCATTTTTCCAGCTAAACTGCAATGGCCCCAAGTACACAAAACAATAGCAATAAATGCAAATTGAGACAATGGTCACTCAAAAGTTCTTTGAGATTGTTTACGTCAATAGCGATCTACAAACGATCACAAACAAACAAATAGCGAGGGGGAGGGGTTCATTACATTATTATCAAAGCGTTCAGACTAAAAACCAATAGTACTAAACCTCTCAAAATACCACTTTCCCGCAAAAATCCTTTCCAGTTCAGTTCATCACAAGGCTGCAGTAGCTCCAGAGAAACAAAAAAGATTCTAAAGGTCTAACAACACATCACAGAGGACAGTAAAAATATCATCTTTCATCATGCTGATGTGAATTACTAGGTGGAGGTGCAACATAGCAAATGAGAAAGGGTAAAAAGTAGAAGTCAGGTGGGGGCATTCTCATGCCATTGAATCGATAAAGATGTGAAGGGGAAAATGGAGACACCAAAAAGAACCGAATCTTAGGGGGGCGAGAGAGAGAGAGAGAGAGAGATTATGTCGTCTTTTTTATGTTGGTACCTGAATAGGCGATGAGGAAACGGGAACAATTTGCAAATGTGTGTTTTCCTCCGGGTCCATGGTTTCAGTATGGTGGGAGGTTGTTGGGGTTTCTTCCGCCATAGCCATTAGGAGGAGGAAGAAAATGAAAATTAGGATTTGGGGTTCTTTTCTTTACTCTTCTACAATAAGAAAGTGGAAATCTTTTGCCCGCCCTTTTTTGGATCAACAAAGGAATGCGTTTCTGTGCTATCCCATTTCCAGCTGCTGCCTGCAACCGTAACTTGAGTTGAATGTGAGTTACTGGGTAAGCTCTTCTTTCTCTCTTTTCTTTTGTTATTACTAGTATGCCTTTTAAGCAAA
Organism: Leptodermis oblonga; assembly: GCA_016801395.1. Taxonomy (NCBI): domain Eukaryota; kingdom Viridiplantae; phylum Streptophyta; class Magnoliopsida; order Gentianales; family Rubiaceae; genus Leptodermis; species Leptodermis oblonga. Next base: position 47,349,820 of record CM028750.1, on the reverse strand, counting down.
TATTTACTGTCCTCTATCGGTATAAATAAATCAAATCTAGCATTAACACCATCATCAATTGAACCCGTCTCCCCTCTAAATAATACCGCTTACTGTGACCCTTGACATCCTTCGACTGGAACTTCAATCATTATTTAAGGAGTAATTTGTTATTGAGACAAACTTGAGAGAGATGTTTTGGAATTTACTCTTAATATGTTGGTGCTTATAAAACAAAATTTTGACAGTGTTTTTATGATCAAAGTATGTATGATTTTGTATGTCAAATTTTTATGTTTCTCTTCTCATCTTTTTGGCTTGTACTATACTTGGTGCAGAGCACTAGAGCAGTGGTGGATTTGATGGCGACTAATAGTTTAATATTATACGAATACGATTCCAATAATGGATAAGCCCAGTCAACATCACACTCTCAATAAATGTTGACAATAAACCTACTCCCAAATCATGATCTAATGGGACAAGCAAGCAAGCAAGGAACTTTCTTTCAAGGAAGGAAGACTTTCTCTTGTTTACTACTCCTTCAATCTCCATCATCATGTTGCAACAGTCTTGAGATGCTGCAGACTCTATCATTAACATATGGTCAGGGCCACCAAATTCAACTTACCTCCTTTCCTCCAATAAATGGCAAGAAACTTCATCTTCAGAGCATACGTGGGATTGCTTCTACTTCTAGTACTAAAACGGTGGCCTTAAAAGTTTTCTGTTTTGTAAGTTGTACGATAAACAACCACAAAAAGTACATCCCATTTGTTATCTTTGCCTATTTTAAGTAAATAGTTATTAGAAGGCACGAAAGTGTTTTGGATGTCCACTTACAATCACACCTTATTTAATTGCCCATCCCAGCCTCCCTCTTCTTTCTCTTCATCTTCAATGTAAGTAGAGTTCTTACAAGATTGTTACTTATCGCATACAACCTCATTCTCGGCAATCGAAAAGAAGGTTCTTTTCCTATGGATTTGTTATAGTTTATTCATTGCATATCTTCTGGTAAATTGATCAGCTTGTTTCTTTCATTCTAGTGCTTCAATAGGCTTCAGAGAATTGCTGCAGTAACGAAGAAATGGGTTCATGTCATCACACTAATGCTGTTCAGCTCTTTCTTCTAGCTCTGTCGTGTGCTTGTTTTACTGGCTCTTTAGCCGCAATTATGGCAAATCAGTCAGCATGGATGTCAGTAGATGCTTCTGAAGCATCAGCAAGAAAGATATCTAACGCTATGTTTGGAATATCTTTTGAGGTTAGTCTGAATGACATAGTTTTCTGTAGTGTGGTCTGATAATTTCTTGGTTTTCTGTACGTTCCTGGAATGAAAATTAGTTGCCTTGCAAAGCAGTCTTCCCTTGTTTTCCTCAATAATAATAGCGAAGACCATGCACATTAACTTTTTCACAGAAAATTCATTTGGTTATGCTGATAGATCAATTTTCAGTGACTCCATGATTCCATTCAATTATGAAGTAGAGGAAGTGTCAAATGATTGACAAGTTGTTGTTATTGTTGTGCAGGAGATCAATCATGCTGGGGCGGGTGGATTGTGGGCAGAGCTAGTCAGTAACAGAGGTGACTTTGCAATTTCTTTTCTGGGATATGCATTTAATTCTTTAGCTCTAAAAGGAAGCATATAATGGATGTTCCTTTATGTCATTACTTGAACTGAAGTTCCTTCTTAGCCTGCACTCAGATGACTAGCTAATAAATTCGGAGTTTGGAATTTGATAAAAGAACTTTAGAAAGCACTGCATACACCTCCAGCCAGGTTGTTGTTATTTTTGTTCCTAAAGCATTTTATTAAGAATCATTGATGATATGCACGTATTGTAAAATTCAAAAGCAGTTATGTGGCCAAATGCCAACGTTTAGGAAAACTATAGCGGATCTGCACCTTGTCTTGCTCACTAATATAGTAATATTTGCACTTGTATGATAATTAACCAGCATTGATTGGATGAAATTTGAAATTTCTTTCCACGCTGTAATTTGTTAATCTACATCATTCAGACAAGCAGTCTTATAATTAGTCATCACATTTTCGCAACTATATCTCTTCATGGCTCTATTTGTTTAAGAGTTTTCAGGCTCACAATTTAAAGATTTCTGGAGACTGGAGAGTTAGTGTAGTTCTCTTAAAGTTATCATCATTCTTGTGATGTTTGAGTTCTAACAACATACCAATTTCAGGTTATGAAGCTGGGGGAGAGTACATCCCTTCAAATATATATCCTTGGTCTATCTTGGGGGATGAATCACTGCTAATTGTATCAACAGATCGTTCGTCATGCTTTGAACGAAATAAAATTGCACTTAAGATGGAGGTCCTTTGTGATAGTGAAGGATCCAATATCTGTCCTACTGGAGGAGTTGGTATATATAATCCTGGGTATTGGGGCATGGTAAACTGCATCTCATGACTCCAGCAATAATGTTAATCATTTGCCAACATGATTATTCATTCCATATATCATGCTTTTAGTTTCAAATATTTCATCATGTAAAATTAGCTGTATGGATGTTTCCAAATACCACAATAATAATTGAGATATTATATCTTATCTCTGTTTAGTAAATTAGATTGTGGGCTGCAACAAAAAGATCTCAGTTTCTAGTTTCCAGCACTTATAATTTTCCGTGTTCTTGTAGAACATCAAACACGGGAAGACATATCGAGTTATCCTGTACGTCCGATCATTAGAATCAATTGACATATCTGTCTCATTGACTAGTGCTAATGGGTCGCAGATTCTGGCCACTTCTAACATTGTGTGAGCGGAACCCATACCTGTGGTTCTTGGGATGCTTCATCTTTTACCTATTCCATTGAGTTAATCCTTTTTTCATTGTCTATTGCTCTTGCAGGTCTTCTGATGTTTCAAGCTGGACAAAGATTGAGGTTTTGTTGGAGGCTAGAGGAAGTGATGCTTATTCAAGGTTACAACTGACGACCACTAGAAAGGGTGTCATTTGGTTTGATCAAGTGTCAGCAATGCCTTTGGACACATTCAAGGTGCACAAAGCATACTTTCATCCAAACCACTTCTCCATATGATATTAGATTACAAACACGCTAATGATCTGACACAAAATGCTGAATACACTAGACCCTCCCGCAATATAATATAGGCTAATGCAGAATCATTAGATGTATTGTTAGTCAAAAGGAGGTACATATTTGTAAAAACAGCTCATTTGAATGGAAATGACAGCTCATTTTATTTGACACAGGGACATGGCTTTCGAAGTGATCTTTATCAAATGCTTGCAGACTTACGACCTGGATTTATCAGATTCCCTGGTTTGTTAATAAGCTTTGTGCATTAAATTTGGAACCTGTTCTGTTGTTGTGGTAAAAGATCAAATTTAAAACAATTAAAGAAACCCAATTTGAACCTTGGATGACCATGAAAAGTTGCTTATGTTCCAAGATTGATGCATGAAGAATTGGGTGAGGCCATTGTCAATATGCGGTTTCATCATTTTTATAGTTGGAGATCCAATGTCTATGTTGTTTACTTGAACCACAGGCTTTTGTGTTACTTGCCTTCTCCTATGGTTTTAATAGTTCCACTTTTGGCATAATTAGCTTTCACAGAGGCCTGTTAATTTTCAGGGGTGTTTATATTTCCATTTTTTTCGTATTTTGGTAGGTGGTTCTTTTGTCGAAGGTGAATACTTAAGGAACTCTTTTAACTGGAAAGCAACTATTGGACAGTGGGAAGAAAGACCTGGACACTTTAATGACGTTTGGGGCTACTGGACTGATGACGGACTTGGTTTGTTTGAGTTTCTTCAGGTTATAGACTGGCTTTATGGTTATCTATTTTTTGTGTTTGCCAAAGACTTTCAGAATATTCTTATAACTTCATTTTCTACCTGTTCATTATCTTTCTGCAGCTTGCTGAAGACTTGGGAGCATTACCAATCTGGGTTTTCAACTGTGGTACTTTGCAAATTTTCAAATATTGTTGACACTTTCATTCCTTTGGAATCATCACAGCCTTTCTTTGATGTTTCTTATCTTAATTTCCCTCAGGAATCAGCCTTAATGAGGAAATCGATTCCTCGAAAGTCTCGCCTTTTGTTCAAGTATGTCTTGTTGGCTTTGCTTCAGAAAAAAATTATTGAGACTAATGACAAAATTCGTTAACTTTTATATTGTGGGAACAGTTTATAACCAGTTGAGCATTTGGAATATGTGATGGTAAAAAGGATTGATATGCTAAGTAGAATTATTTAGAAGTCGTTCTCTTTCATTGCATTTCTAAATTGTGGTTAGCCAGTTTCCTGTGATGGTAAACATTCTTGATTCATATATAGGAAATTCTTGACGGAATAGAGTTTGCGAGAGGTGATTCTAATTCAACATGGGGTCGCGTCCGAGCAGCAATGGGACATCCAGAACCATTTGATCTGAGACATGTTGGAATTGGGAATCAGAACTGTGAAAGGACAAATTATCGTGGTATGCAGAACTTGATGTATCCATACCATATGCCCCCAATCTGTTGAAATGGGATTGTCACTCATCTTTTATTTTATGTGTATGATTTACATATATAGTTGAAGTTCATTTTTCAGTCCGTGGTGACTAATCTGGGCATTTATACATAAAGTTTCCTTGGTCTTTCTATTGGTGTATCAGGAAACTATCTCAAGTTCCACTCTGCAATAAAAAGTGCATATCCAGATATACAAGTAATCTCAAACTGTGATGGGTCTTGGCGAGCTTTGGATCACCCTGCAGAGTTTTATGATGTTCATGTATGATTTTGTTCGAACGAAAAGCCTTAATATCTAGTAATTGTGTCGTAGCTTGTTGGTGATTTTGCTGCAATATTCCTTGGTAGGTATATGGGGATGCAAATTCTGTGTATGGTTCGGGCCACAACTTTGATGGTGCAATCCGTAATGGTCCTAAGGTGTGTAGAACTAGAAGTGGTGTGTTTTTGTAAAAGTTTATATGATTGGATGGTTTCTGAGAAAGGTGATAGCATTATTTTGAAGGCTTTCGTGAGCGAGTACGCAGTGACAGGAAACAGTGCAGGGAAAGGAAACCTTTTATCTGCGCTTGCTGAAGCTGGATTACTTATTGGGCTAGAACGAAACAGGTGATGAATGATACTTATTACCTTCCTGGAATCTCTGTTACTGATTGTGTAACTGTGTTTGTGAATGTGAAATGGAAATGCAGTGATATTGTTGAAATGGCAAGCAATGCACCTCTGTTTGTGAATGACAATGACAGGCGGTAGGTACTAACTAGTTAACATTATTCTCCATGGAGTTGGGAGTGATGGAAGGGAACGCAGCTAATTGAATGGAATTGATATATGTTGCTAGGTTTAATCCGGATGCCATTGTATTTGAGTCCTCTCGAGTGTATGGAACCCCAGGGTACTGGATGCAGCGATTGTTCAGAGAATCCAATGGTGCAACTCTTGTTAACTCCACTATAAGAACCAATTGGAATTCGAGTTCCTCGTCTTCACTAGCGGCATCTGCAATACTGTGGAGGTCTCCTGATGATGGCAGATACTATCTGAGGATAAAGGTAAATGCGAATCCATATTTGTTCACATTAATTTTCGTGGTTTCTAGATATTCTCTTGTTACATATTATAGTATGTAAACTGATTGCAGGTAGTGAACTTGAGCAGCGACATAGTGAATCTGAATATATCCATAGAAGAAGACAAGTTGGATGTTGACACAAGAGAGGCAACTCAGACTGTGTTGACATCTAAGAGTTTGATGGATGAGAATTCTTTCAATCAACCCACCAAGGTACAATCAATCATTGCGGAAAAAGAAAAAAAAAAAGATTATTCATTTCATTTTGTAGAGTCAGTCCTTAATGAATTTTGCAGGTGGTTCCTGTGAAATCCATATTGAGATTGAGAATGAGAAAGAAGAAGGGTGACGGCGGCAGCGGCAAAAGCATGAGTGTCTCAGTTTCTCCGTACTCTCTAACTTGCTTTGATTTGTTGACCAACAAGAATAAGAAGAATTTGCTCGAACAAAACCATGCTTCTTCTATCTTCACTTCATCATGATACTATTACTGGCTGCTGTGCTGGATCTGGATGGAGAATTGAAGTTGCTCATTCTTTCTTCAATTAATTGGTTCATGATGATCATGACTTTCTTAGTTTCTCAGTTCAGTAGGCGGAAATTCAAGATGAGTTTTGAACCATTCCCATTTCTTCCTTCCTTCCTTCCTAATTTTGTTTACAAATAAAAACTATGCACCAAAACAAAACTCCCATTCCTAATTAAAATAAAAAAAAATGAATGTATTTATTACATTAATTGTAAGAGAATAAAGGTAGGTTTCTAACATCAAATTCAAATTCAAATTCATAATAATAATAATAATAATAATACCTTTTGATTTGAATACAAATTACACTTTTATTTCCTGTTTTGTGTAATACAAATATTATTATCCCGCGTATTACACAAACATTACTAATATGTAAAGTTATTTAAAATGACTACGTACGAAAACAAAGAGGGGATGCGACGATACGTCACAATACAACCATTTGTTTCTGAAACCCAAACAAAAATCCCTCGTCTTAACACTATAAATAAGTATGCGGTTATGTATCTCTCTAATCTCCTACTACACACACACACACTCTACACTCTGCAGTGTGCCACTTGCCAATTTCTACTTCTCCCGCCGGGGCCACCGCCACCGCCACCACGGTGGTCCACTCTCCACCAACTACCAACCACTCCTTCCTCTCATGACTGCCTAAAAGTGGATACTATTACACACCACCACCACTTCTTCCTCCCCTAAGTAACCACACTCCAGCTCAAGATTCACCCTTTTTTGTCCAGATTCTACTATGGACCTGGAAAATCACCAAACCTTGTTTCCTCCCCAGCATCCCACCTCACTCTCCAGGCTCACTTCCTCTGTCTTAAATATCTACTTTCATAATCATGATGACCATGGCCATCCATTCCGAGTTGTGAACCCAGAATGTCCCTACCCAAGCCCCTTTTTCCTTCTTGATTTGATATGGAACTTGGGTTTTGTTTTCATTGCTGGGGTTGTTCTTTTGACTACCCTCACTGAGAGCCCCTCAACCCCTTTGAGGATTTGGATTGCTGGTTATGCTCTGCAGTGCCTCTTGCATGTCGCTTTTGTGTGGATTGACCATCAAAGGACTGTTTTTAACCATCAACATCATCTTAATGGCTTCTATCATTCTCTCTCTCTTCTGTGTCACCCAAGGTACATTCATTTTTTTTATTCCACTTTCTGTAATTTCACCGAATCCTCAACTCAAACTCAAATCAAGAATGTCTTTTTTCCAGCTTCATCAAGAGGCTAGACTCTATGAACACTCTGATTTCTTCTGTCTGGTGGATGTTTGGGTTCTATTGGATTTATATGGGTGGACAACCACTCTTGGAAGGTTCACCGCGTCTTTACGGGTATGTAATATGTATCCTCTTTTCAGCTTTTAATTGCTGCTCTCCTCTCCTATACTCAGTACCATGTTTTCTAGTTTTGCCATTCTCACTGCTGAGGGATTTTCTAAAGAGGACAAGATCATTAAGCTTTGTAACCTGAAGAGGAAACAACATTCAAGTCCCAAGTCACTTGAAGAATAAAACAGACCTAGGAACTTGAGAATTCAAAATAAGTTATTTTCTGAGTAGTTTATGCAGTTTTCATTATGGGTTTTTGTTAGGCACTAGAACAGGGGAAGGCCCTAACTCAAGTATTTGAACTACTGCAGGTTATCTGTCGTGTTTCTAGCTTTCGATGTGTTCTTCATGATATTTTGCATAGCAATGGCTGGCATTGTTTTTGTGTTGCTGGTATGTTGCTTTCCTATATTTGCAAGACTGGCATATGCTATGACTACTGGCGATGGAGCTTCTGAAGATGACATAAGGACACTTCCCAAGTATAGATATTGCCAAACTAAAACTTCAGAGACATTGGGCGATATTAAAAGGCTAGAAGAAGCTGGTCTCATTGTTCACCCAGGTGGCAACAACGACGACATACCATTACCCGAGCTTGCTCTTAGTTTAGAGGATTCTGTAAGTATCTGTTCTCTAACTCCAACTGTATCTACTCAAATAGGTCATCAACTGATATATGATTATGCCGCATATTTCAGGAATGCTGTATATGCCTGCATAGCTATGAGGATGGAGTGGAGTTGTGCATTCTCCCCTGCAACCACCATTTTCACTACCAATGCATTCGCAAGTGGCTGCGAATCAACGCAACCTGCCCCCTCTGCAAGTTCAACATTCTTCGTCCTGAAATGTTGGTCTAACAAAATTATATGTATACAGATATGTAGGGGTGGTGAAGGGTAACTGAGGATATATATATATATATAGTTGCTGGAATCAATGTAGGTTCTAATGGTGGTGGGATGTATGGCAGAAAGCTGAGTCATTCATCATCATCATCCTTGTTTTCTATCCTATAGTACTATAAATGTTCACAGTTTTGCAATCTTCTTTGTGAAAAGAGTATACAGGCAAAGATTTAAGTGAAACATGAAGCTCCAGCTGATTCTCCATATATGATAATTTGACGATTTGAAAACTCTTCAACTCACAACAACAGTAGATTAATAATGCTCATCATCCAGCATATATATATATATATATATATATCAGCAGAATTGATTCAGCCCAATAAACAAGTGATTCCAAAGCCACTTTAAACAAGATTTGATTCACAAAATGAAGTGATAATTGTTCAAAATATATATGAAGAAAATACACCAAAATTGGTTGATCCAAATCATGCATTAAGCTAAATTACAATATCACAGTAAGGGGCACGAGTCAGCAAGAAACCTGCAATATGTCTTCAGATACACATCAGACATTCTTGTTTTTCTTCAACTTTGAAGGCGGCCATCGACCCTTCTTCCTCAAGTGACGCTTCCTGACCAGCCTCTTTCTTCTTAGCCTGATTTTTTTCGCCAACTTCATCTTCATCTTCTGTTCAAGCATCTGCTGGAGCTTGGATTCCAAAGGAAGGTTCTGTATTGGTATATTTTCCTCCTTACTCTCGGATGGAGGTTCAGGCCCATCTGAGTCTGCTCCTCCTTCAGAAGTAAGAGAAGCCTTGGCAATCACGCCACTTCTCTCTCTCGAATTCAGAGAAAATGGGATGTCAACCCTGCATCCAGTATCTGGTTTTGTAGACACAGCAGAAGATTTTTGGCAAAACCTGAAGACTAGCAAAAGGGCCCCGAAAGGAAAAACAAGAAAAGTCACATTCATTATTCCCATTTCAACAGCCAGACTGGTCATGTTGGAATCAGTTTTTGGGAAAAATTATAAAACTGCGCCATATAATTGTTACCTTTCCTTTTTCAAGAGTTCAACCTAACCACCAGAAACAGCATCTCTACCTATGACTAACTGAAGTAATCCTCTAATAAATCTAAAAACTTTGAGTCCAAAACCCATAGAACAGTAAACAATAGCGGAAGAAACAAATGCAAATTCCTACTCGACGGGGAACCCCAAAGACACATCTCACTTCCAGATTACTGATTAAATGCCAGAATCTCAAACACATAAATGGCAATGCAAAACAGCAATGGAGCAGGGCAAGAGACAAATTGCCGAAAAGAAAATCAGCTCCAAGAAGAACAAAATCACTAACCCAAGAAAGCAACACCCAGAAGTTGTAATCAATCAAGATGTTATTTCTCTAAGGAAAGAAGTGTGAAACTGTAGCGTATCCAGAAAAGAAAAAAAAAAAAAAAAAAAGCCCAAATAGAAACAAACAAATGATGGCATTATAGAGTATACTTACGCGGATGATGACGGCGATGATGAGAATTGAGGGCAACGAATGATGAAATAGAGGTGGCGGGAGAAGTAGCAGCAATGGAGAAGTGGAATTGGAGAAGAGCCATTATTAGGCCAACCTATGCAGAGGTCCCTTTGGGCACTGCCCAGGTCTGCTATGGATTAAGTTATATGCGTATGAAAGGAAGGAGATGGATAAGATAAAGAGTTAGAGGTAGAGGAGGGCCAGGAAGTAAATCATTATTCATTCCATGGGTGTATTATATAAATATTAGAAAATATGAGGAGCACATTATAATTACACAAAATTTACTAGTAGTAGTTCGAGCGAGTTCCTTTTTTTCTTATGAATCCCAATCCTCGAAGGCTCAACCATATTTAGTGGTTGTACGGATATTCTTTCACCAAATCACAGAGTTGATGGCCTCTGTTCGTAATCGCTGAATTATTCGGTTTTTGCAAATACTTATAACATCTTCAATGGAGATTGCCTTTGCCTCCTTGTATTTACATCGCTATAGCAGTATGCACCACACCATAATCCCTCCGTTCCATTAGAAAAGTTCCTCAACTCCATTAAAAGAGTCACGTTTCTATAATGTAACCGAGATAGTAATAGTATATGATTGGATTGGATTGGATTGGATTGGATTGATCAACAAAAGGCAAGCTAATACTACTAACAAACATAAACATTCATACCCTTACTTTCTTCAGTCAGTAACACTATTTATTAACAATCAAATTTTCTGAAATTCAATGCTGCAACACCTCATCATCTCTCCAGTCTTGTAACAAGTAAAAACAACACAACAGATGTTTCCTCTTCAAATTGGAACCAAGATTATCTGACAAAGAGCCTCAACAGTATAATTTTTTTGATATCAGGATCATTACTTTCCTTTCCTTGGAAGTGGAACCCTCTTTAACATTTCCTGTTCCACTTCTTCCAGCTTTTCTATCACTTCACATCTCTTGGCAGTATGAATGAAAGCACACCACCACCAGGGATCAACATTGCTGTTCATCTCAAACATGAAACTGTTAACTGCAACCGCCTGGTTAATCTGAATTGCAGTTATGCTTTGTTAACTGTATCCTGTCAAAAACTGCATATCATTACCAACAGCAGTGGACATGCTTCTCCTAGGCAGGCAATCAGCCGAATCATCCATGTAAAATTAAGACCAATACCTGATTCTCAAGGTAGAGTAAGTGAGCGTAATATGAGCGGGTAAGTGCAGCACATTCCACTGCTCCAACACTGACACCAAAACCAAAGTTAGTCCATGAAAGAGTAACAAACGGTGTACTCCATCAAAATCCATAACACCTTTTAACACAGAATTTGCTCAAAGCACTAGCTACATGATGAGCATACAATGTTCTAACGTGCCATCAAAAACGTGTACCCTGAGAGACAAACAATGGCATTGAACTTACCACAGATAGCAAGGGTCCTTGTTTAAACTTGTCATGAAATGCCAATGCAATTGCCTTTGGATTTTCCCCAGGACCTCTAATAAAGCCACTGGATTTATAAATCAAGAACATGAATGAGCATCACAAAGAATTAGTACCAACTAACACGGGGAACATGAAAACACTCTATCCACCACCTTAAAGAAATATAAATCAAGCTCACTTTCAGAGCAGAATAAAAAAATTAGAACAAAAAGAACACACAAGTAAGGAAGACAATGATCAAACCTACATAAGTGATGCTGAAATCAAGGGAGTTCTTCTAACATCATATAATGCCACAAGACCTTTGTACTGGTCATCCCCATCTCTGTATGACAAAGCTAATCGCTCTCCTGAAGCATCCCATGCAATCTTTTCAATGCCTTTACTGTGTTAAAGGAAATAAATTTAAGGAAAAGTTTAATGTTTCCATTTGTTAAAATTACACAGAAATTTCATAAAGACATGATATTCTGAATACATGCTGAACTGTAGCAGCAATGTCAGTGTCTTTTGAGAGTTCAAAGATACGAGACATATAGATGAGAAGAGCAATGCAATTAACTGATTCATCATATTACAGATCTTTCATGTTGCAAGCATCAGAATTATCAATATGCACCTTACAGCTGATTGGGGAAGTTACAACTCCTAAAATCACTTACCCAACAGGATCATGTATGCTACTTTCTGCTAAGGAACAAATACATGAGACTGACTCTAGACAAATATCATCCATGTTTACACATGGCTTTCAAAATACTAATCAGATGAGACTCGACAACTCAGATATGCATAATAACTCATGAGAGAAAGAGGTATAAAACTGACTTCGAATCTCCATGAAAACCACACAATGTGCAATTGAACAAAATGCAGGCAATGCAATGCATAGGGCAACTTTAAAAAAATTAATTAATTAATTAAGACACGTTAACAAGGTTCGAAATCAACCAGCATTATTTCAGAACAAGATTACAAAATAAAGGCATCGTTGTCTGAACCTTCTGGTCAAGGATTGAATCTCTGGCAACTCCAGAGGAACAAGGTGAGCATCTGAAAAAAGAAGTATAATCCCTAAAAAGTCAATGCTGGCAAAAGAATGACTGCTCAAAAGTATGAGATAACACTTTGCATGTCAGATTTTGCCATTTTCAACTGCAAATAATAAGGGAAAAAGAAAAACCACCATGCATAAGAATGACCAGACAACTTGGGAATAGGATAAGTTCATAGTTCCATAACATGCAAAGAAGAGACCTAATAATAAACAGACTAAGGAAGTAGTCGCCAGTTGAGAAGCCATGGTCATACGCCAAAAAATAAAAATAAAAGGAGGAACACCCAGGGAAAGTAAAAAGCACTTAGCCGCCCTTATCCTGAAACATCTATTGAAAAGCCTAAAAAGGATCACTTTACACATAAGGTAACTCACATGTAAAAGCCTTTTTTTCTTTTTCCCTTTAGTTCAAGCACATTAAATATCAATCATTTAAAAGAATATACTGTAACAAAAGAAACCTTGATTCTCATTCTCAATTTTTAGATTCATAACACAGGAGCAAAAACTGGAGAATTTAAAAAAACAAACACCTCAGAATAACTATGCAGAATCACGGCAAAGTGTAAATTAAACGTACCTAGGGATGGCGGCTTTGATGCAAAGTGAAGAGAACCTAATGTTGAAGACTCAGAAAAAGCAATAAGAATCATTCGCCCATCGGGATCCCATGCTGCTCCCTAGTGTTGAAGACCACAATTACTAATCAGAAGATGTGGCAAAAACATTGTGATAAGATTGCCAGCAAACTAAATAAAGCGGCAGACCTACAAAGAAGGAAGTATACAAATTCCATATATGATGAAAATCACCAACATATATCCTTCAGAAAATCATCACATGATAGTAAAACCACAACCCAAAAAGAATAATCCTCCAAATCGTGAAAGTGGATCACGGAAAAAAAAATTATGCACACAAACAATAACAATCCAGGAACCCACGCATAGCACTTTGATACCTAGAACAAATCAACTTAGAAAATCATAACTATAACTAGCATGTGATATGATGACAACCGCAAGCCTGTGAAAAACAAAACAGTACCACCTGAGTAAACCAAAAAAAAAAAAAAGATTCAAATTTTATAAACAAGTCTACATAAACTTCTTTATCTAAGATGGTAGATGAGTGTTAACTTTTCACGATCATGGTGAAACTTGGATAAATATGCAGTCATGTAGCGAATAATAACCATGAGAAAGCAAAATGCCTGAACAAAAAAGAAGTTTTATGGTTCAAATGTTTAATGCTTTTTTGCCTGCATCAAAAGGGAGTCTATGCAGAAGCAAAAGCATGAACCACGTATCCCCAAAACAACGGTGTAAAAAGAACAGATAAAAAACAAGCCTACTATCAATTAAGATGTCAAATTTGATAGCTCAATCAATAGGAAAACCATAGAGAACAGTTTACGTAAATATTAAAAAAAACTACTGTCAATAGTTCAATAATCATGCATCACCACCCACAGAGGGTTCGGTAAAGACTGGACTTGCAATCATATGAAACCTAGAAGGGTGAATATCAAACCGTTACGAAGCCGTTCGTTGAGGACCACATTTCTGATGTCCAAGTATTTGTCTCCCAGAGATAAAATGTTCCGTCACTGCAGAAAAACGTAACATGAAATCATCAGGGGGGAAACCAGCCTTCAGCAACGATTTCATTTTTATAGTAGATTATGAGATTGGCAAGATTAAATAGATTATGATAAGTGACAGTACAATTTTGCAACAAAGAAGTAATCTCCAGAAGGAGACCATTTAAGCAGTGATATGCCCCCTAAACCACGTCGAATAGGCCTGCCAATCCCTGGAAACCATATAAACATTGAAAAATCTATCAGTAAAACTAAATACCAAATATAAAAAGGAAATGGTCATCAGGCTTTCATTCAATAAATTGTAGAACGTAAACCTAAATTTTGGGTATGAGATGTTCACAGTGGTCCAAGACCACCTATACATACACTTTAATTCAACCTCAAGCACTTGACCATAACACATCTCACCAAGGGTATGGAAGTTTATTATCTATTTCTGATTCAAAAACAAAACACACACACACACACACACTAGTGCTAGCAGCAAGAGTCAAGAGCATTTTCCTTCTTCCAATAAATTTAAACTGCAGTTTTACTTAAGTTAGCAACTAATTCAATGCTCTCTACACCACACCGCCAAAGTTCATGTCAATTGAACAGTATCTAAGTGCCAGAGAGAGCACGCATCACATGATATGAAATGCGAATATAATCAACAATTTACAACAATTTCGTAAAAGAGCATATTAATTTTGTTTGACATTATTCAATGCCTTCAAACTATACAAGAGGTTGTGCAAACGAAACACTTTTGACTTAGAAACTGAAATATGCGACTCTGATAGAAATTTAAAATCTCTATAGTATTACCTTGAGATACATCCCAAATGGTGAATGATGAATTCTCAAATGAAGCTGATGCCAAATATGTAGAGACAGGTCAAGAAAAACCCAAACCAAATAAGCTGTGGAACTTCCACATAGATATAATATATAAAAAAATACTATCATATGAGAGAATTAGTTTAAACAATCATTCATATATATATATATATATATATATATAACTCTAGTTTGTTATATAATTAAGACATTTAATAGCAACTAATACAATAAGCACCGAAGACTAAAGATTAGAAAGCGAGATTTATGACAAAATAGAAACTTAAGAAAATAGTGAATATAACTCTATGATTTCGTCCAGATATGAAGCAAATTATGTGGCAAGTATATGGAACTCAAAGTAAAAACTCAGAAACTACAGTTGAACATTATACGGCAATAAGAGAAGCTATTATGGATTCAAATATTGGAAAAAGAAAGTAAGAAGAAATTGGCAATTTTTAAGTGCATAGCTAGGGTCGATAGAAAGAACTTACTACCATCACATGATAGAGAAGAAATTTAAAGTTTAAGAAGTGCACATGCACATGCTGTTTGAAAGGTGGGTTGGTATCAGTAGTTCATTTGAGAATAAAAACTTCATCATCAAAGGGCCTCAAAGAGACAACAAAGAGAAAAGAAAAGGCACCATTTTGCAAAAATAGAGTTGGTTTCATGGTAGAGAGGTTTATTGAGCACGTAATGGCTTTCCCTAAACCAGTTTTTCTGGTTTATACTAGCAGAATGTAACATAGAACAGCTCCAGCCATAAGATGGACAAAGTACATACAAATGATTGAGTAATACTGGAACCATAACCAGTTGCCACAGTTAGGGAAAACTATCTTCCATCAAAAATCAATTTAAAAACTAGCTCATCCATTTTACCACCCGAGAAGCCAATTTTCCATCAGAAAAACCCACATTCACTCAACAAGAAACACCCGAAAGTAACAGGAAACCAGTGAAAAAAAGAAAATAGACCTGCAGTAGGTTTGAAATTAGCTAAACATAATTTAAATTCAGTATCATGCATGTAGGATAGAAACTAGAATAACAAAAAAGAAGCGTAGTTAGGATATCTTCCATCAGGACTCCACGAGAGGGCACTTATTTGTTCACCATCATGACTTTGAAAAAAATCCACTAGAGTCCATCTAGCCCCAGAGCCCCTGAAGAGAGTAGTTGAAGTAATTCCATGTCTAACTAACGCTGGATTACCAGGATATGAAGCAGCCCAAATGCAAATTCCACCCCTGTTCATCCAAGGATAAAGAACTTGTAAAGAGATTAATCTAGGGTTCAAAGACCAGTAGCCCTGGTATCACAAAGCTTTTGGTAGTGTCGAGCTTTTTCATCAGAGAAAGACACTCACTTGCATGCCACAGAAAGTGTCCTCCCACCATTAGGCCGCCACTCAAGGCATTTAACATCTTTTTGCAATTCATTCGTTAGAATACATGGATCCTTACCATCTAATCATATCATAAAATAAAAAAAAAATTAAAAAGAGGATAAATATAGGAGTATCAACTGATTCCATGTACAAATTAGCCACCCCAATTTGATGGATTGTGTGTAAAAAATAAAGTGAACTCCTATGGTATCACAAAACCAACAGTAAACATCCTAACCTGAATCTTCATAATCACGAATTGTCACCTGATGTGTCCCAGAAACAAAAGCTAAGATGTTTTTATGTTGGTGCCAACTTAGGCCATAGAGATCCACACCTTGCAACAATTTTGCCTGAAATACAGACACGTGGCACGTGCCCCAAGTAAGAAGAAAAAAAGAAAATTGAGGAAAGCTTTTCCCCCAAAATGTTGTCGTCTGCACGCAGGAAAGTTTCTAATATTCAAATTATAGAGGCATGAAATCTAGTAGTCTGATCTAAGAGAATGAATATTAACTATGAAAGCAAGAGCTTAACAAAATTTCTAACGGAAAAACACTGTCTAATCCTTGGGCAGGATATAACTGATTGAAGTCGAGGAAAATCTAATATCAGTAATTCCATATGAAAATACCAATTCCACAACTTCATATGTTTGAACGTGTAATTGCAAAGCAGATGGAAAATGATGGCAAGGACATTTTACTCACATGAGGAGCCGGTTGAAGAAGGGGCGAGAGAGAACCAGTCGAGAAAGCCCGCAAAGCAGCCGAGAGAAACCAAAAACCACCACCATCACCACCCTCCTCCTCCTTCTTGGAATCATCTGTCGACCCAACCAGCAGATTCTGGGACTGAAATGGGACCGGACCGAAAATGGTTCCCTACAAGCAATCGTATTAGTCCAATAAGCACTTTTCTTTTCCCCTTTTTTCTAAAAATAAATAAATAAATAAATAAATAAAGGAAATACGGTAAGGACTAATGGGAGGGGGCTTGAAGGGTACTAACAAGAATTCTGGCGTAGGTATCTTTGGCTCGATCATCGGAGAGACTATCCACAGTAACTGCGGCAATTATCAACTGTTAGTTAAAGATTGAAGTTTGTGGAAGACTTAGAAGAACAGAAAAACAAAAAAAGAAAATTTGAGAGATGAGGAACCGAGGTCTCGGTGGATTTCGCAGATTGTGAGCACTCCGGGCTGAGGAAATGAAGGCATTTCTTTCGTCTTCTTCTTCTCCGATCAGCTCAGTAGGGTTTTACAGAGCAAGAAGAAGTAGCTTTTCTGTTTTTTCCCGCCGGGATTTGTTTTTTCTTCCCTTTTTATTCACCTTTGGTTTGTTGGACTTGGAGGGTGTATTCGGAAGCCCATAAGGCAGAAGCATAAACTAGGCCCAGCCCATCCACACAAAACCCAAAACACAGTGACCGAACTGCCCCATTTGCCCAACCCCATCCCTTTTCTCAGATGAGTAGCAATTCCAGTAGCAGCGGAGAAGAAGATGGAGACGCTGAGTGGAAGGCCGCAATTGATTCTGTTTCTTCCGTTCCTGTTACCACCGCCGGTGTAAAAAACTCATCTGCCCGTCATCATCAACAAGTGGACGACCAAACATCCCAGAACCAGCTCAAACATTATCAACTCAAGGTAGTTCTTCTTCAAGGTTCTGTCTTTTTGCTCAAAGGACTGATTTTTATTGATCCATATTATTCTATTGGTCAGATATGCGTATGATGCATGCATGGATTGCTGGTTAATTGTTATTAATTTTTGATCAGTATTAAAGTGCTGGCAACTTTAAGCCCTTGCTTATTTTTTTCTTTTTCTTTTTTGAGGAATTTAGCTCCAAACTTTAGGGATGTGGTTTTGCACTGTGTCATGAAGTAAGTTTTTAGCTACCCTTAGAATGTTGAGTAAGGGGTTTGTTATCATGGGAAATACAAGGATTATCTCATGAAGAAATCATCACAGCTTGGAAATATGGGATATTGACTGATGAAGTCCAATGTGGGTAGGATAAGCAGGAATTTGGGACAAGTGAAATAAGGTTGCTGGTGAATGTACTCCGATGACCTGTAAAGACACAAGCCGGGGGATGGTTGTCCGATGATCAAGGTAGCCTATAGTTATAACGATGATCATACTAGGCTTATACCAAATTGCTTGGTGGTCAAGCTGGAACCTGATTGGTGCGGAGATGGCTCTGGTTTGTACTGGAGCCAGGGGTGGTGGAGTGGATACGTGCCTTCAGTTCGAACCAACTAGGGTTCCACCATGTGTCCTTCCCATTATCATTAATACGGGTACTTGGCTAGTTATATATGTGGATTATATTTATATATACCATTATTGATTCTCTGTTGCTTACACAGTTCTATGGAAATGCTCCCTCAAGAGCCTAGTAATGTTCTTGATAAATTAACTTCAAAATCCCCTATTCGAATGTTTAAATTCAAGATTCCTCTGTTTCACACGACTACCTTAATTTTGGAATTGTATATTTCATGCGCGCATGAATGAAAATTAAGATAATGTATGCATACCTTTGAGCTTGGAGAATTCATAATTTATGATGCAACAGGCCCAAAAAGTTTTGAACGATATCTTGGAGAAGTCTATAGAAGTGGTTAGTGGCACAAATCCTCTGCCATTTGAAGATTTAGCAGATAATGGAAATGGAGTTCAATTATTTAAGCATGCTCCCCGTGGAATTGTATTCGATCATAATGGTAAGAAAATCTCATCCTTTTTATTTTCAGACTTCTGTTAAAGTAACAAGAAATTGGTGGGATCCATTAAAGAAACTAATTATTGAAAGACTTCCCGCCTATGTTGCATGTTGCCCTCACCTTTTGTGGTTACTACTTCTGGTTTGTATTTGTTTGTTTGTTTCTGTCAACCCTTGGCTGCTATATTAGATCAAACATCTGTCTTTACCTGTCTGGAGCTCGAATTGCTTGTAAAATACTAAAATCTGCGTATTCTAGGTGGCTGCGTCCAGTGTATAGTTAGAATACAACAGACAAAAATGTACTAATTGAGATTGGCGAAAAGTTTCAACAAATGTGATGTGAAATGTAAGATCTTGATGTGGAGCAAACTTATTTGTGTGTTGGTGCAGCTCTGCTCCCAAATGAAAAGTAGAAAAATTCTTCTATCTGGCAAGCGACTTGATGCTGGGTCTTATTAATTGTGCACTCTACATTTCCTTTCCTTATCACAGATGAAGTTCAAGGACCAAACAAAAAACCAAGACTACTTCCAGGGAACGAAATAGATGAAAACTCAAAGACGGTATCTTTTTTATTTTGTGACACATGATGCATAGTGATTAATCTATCTTTGCTTCTTTAGTGCATGTTGATATCCTCTGATTGGTTGCAGTTTAAAAAACAACTTCATTCGGTGGCTGTCAATGGGACAGATATATTAGCTGCAGCAAGAGATTCAAGGCAGAAATCTCAGGCGAAACGGGAAGGGAGAGAAGCGGCCTCCAAAGCAGCAGCTAAAAGAGAGGAAGAACGAGTAGCAGAACTGAAAAAGATTAGGGGTGAGAGATGGCTGCCCTGCATGGCCAAAGGTGGACGAGCGAAGTCACAAGGTTGTTGAGGCAGACCACACAATACAGTTGTTGCTTAATTGATGGAGCGCTTCTACGTGCATGCAGACAAATAATTTTTGAGCTTTGGTATTGTGAGTGTTTGAAACATTCAGTTAGAGCATACGGTAGGTTGGTAGAAGTGTTGTTTTTCTTGGATGGCCCTGTTTCCCCAATTGCATCCATTGATAACTTGTTATGGTTGAATATGCACAAGAGTGGTTTTAGCTGCTTCTTTTGATACATGATTGTGTAATGAGGAGGTGCTCTTTTACTGCTTGGTAGATTAGCTCTTAACTCTCAATAATTGGAGAATTTCTGCAATGCTGCCTGAAGTGATAGTAGTATGTTTTGAGGCCAATGATAGATGATGGCTTTGAGTTATTTCCTCGGTATATTTTTTGTGAGGAAATTAATGTCAGATTGGTGAGGGAAGATAATCATAATCTTTGTTATCTTCAGTTTCAGTGTTCATCCCATATGGATAATATCGCTGCTTGCTCTGGTCTGTATTAGGGCATGTTCTTAATGTTTCGTTTTGAAAACGATTTTAGTTTCAACAGTAAATTTAATATATTTTAATTATATTTTATCATTTTTAATATAATTTTTTACTATTCAGCATCTATATTTTACATTTTTAATATATTTTTTATAGTATAAAATTATTTTCAAAAATTTGTTTTCAAAACGTTTAAAAAAACAAACGTTTAAAAAGAACAGGCCTTTAATATCAGTGAGGAGTGACCTTTGCAGTGACGTGAGACTGTTGCCATACATAGATCTATCCATAAAAGGCAAAACCAAACAAATAAAGCCATTCATTTCAATTTCTCTTCCTCTTTTCTCTTTTGCCAAATTAAATTGAAAAACAAACAAAAAGAGGTTGATATCCAATGGCAGCTGAAGGAGGAGGCGGCAGCGGCAGCATCTCGTCCACTTCTAAGGTTACCACTCCTCAATCTAGCTTCCCCCTGCAAGACAGAGTAGCCATCGTCACCGGTGGCTCAAGGGGAATCGGCCGGGCCATCGCCCTCCATCTCTCCTCCCTTGGAGCCCGCATAGTCGTGAACTACACCTCCAACTCCGCTCAGGCCGATCTCGTCGCCTCCCAAATCAACAACGACACTAATAATGCTCGCGCCGTCGCAGTGAAGGCAGACATCTCCGACCCAGATGAAGTGAAGTCTCTATTCGATGCCGCCGAGTCCGCCTTCGGCTCCCAGGTCCACATCCTGGTGAACAGCGCCGGTGTCCTGGACCCCAAGTACCCAACCATCGCCACCACCCCCCTGGAGGAGTTCGACAAGACCTTCAACGTCAACGCTCGGGGGGCCTTCCTGGTGTGCAGGGAAGCCGCCAATAGGATAAAGCGGGGAGGCGGGGGAAGAATCGTGTGCCTGACGACGTCCCTGGCGGCAGCCCTGAAGCCTAAGTACGGTGCGTACACGGCGTCGAAGGCTGCGGTGGAGGCTATGGTGAAGATCCTGGCGAAGGAGCTGAAGGGAACAGGGATAACGGCGAACTGCGTGGCGCCTGGTCCCATTGCGACGGAGATGTTCTATGCGGGGAAGACGGAGGAGATGGTGAGGAAGGCGGTGGAGGAGATCCCGCTGGGAAGGGTGGGAGAGACGGAGGACGTGGCTCCGGTGGTGGGGTTCCTGGTGAGTGATGCCGGAGAATGGGTGAATGGACAGATTGTTCGGGTCAACGGCGGCTATGTCTAATTGTGCAATAATTCTGTTACTTCATCACATAGTGTGAGTGTGCAATAACTCAAGATATCATCAGTTGAGATTATCTATCTATCTATCTATAAAAACCAAACAAATAAACTAGTGATCCATCAATCTCTCTCTCTCTCTCTTACATTTATGAATATAGCTCAAATAAACCAGATTCAATAAAGATTAAAGAGAGGGACTCAAAGTCAAAACATATTATATAATAGTTAACTAATTGTTGTAAAAAATATATATATATATGTAATACTAATACTTAATGTGCACCTACAAACTCCGCATGTTTAGGGGTAATTCGTTTGACTTTAAATAGCATGTCCCAAGCCAAGGTAAAGGAAGAGGATTGTGAGATTGTGTTAGGTTGACAGTCAGCGTAAAATCCATCTATCAAATTTCATGATATGGATCATATAAGAAATCATGTAAATGTTATGAGACTCCCCGCTTTATGGAGCATGTCCCAGAGTCCGACTGTGGCGTACC
This sequence comes from Leptodermis oblonga, assembly GCA_016801395.1. Taxonomy (NCBI): domain Eukaryota; kingdom Viridiplantae; phylum Streptophyta; class Magnoliopsida; order Gentianales; family Rubiaceae; genus Leptodermis; species Leptodermis oblonga. The sequence goes on along the minus strand of CM028750.1, from coordinate 47,327,828 downwards.
GGCAAGGACCGCTGCACCTCCATGTGGACTTGGGTGTAGTGAAAAATGAGCAAGAGTTCACACATACAATTGGGAGGAAAAATAAGGGAAATTATAAAAAGACTAAAACTCATAGAATTGGTAGTTGGAATATTCGAACTTTAACAGGTAAAACGATAGAATTAATAGAAACCATGAGGAGAAGGCGTATAAATATTATGTGTCTTCAAGAAACTAAATGGGTAGGTGAAAAAGTTAAAGTTTTAGATACCATATGATATAAACTCTGGTATACGGGTAAAGATAAGACTAGGAATGGAGTGGGTATCATTGTAGATTCATTGTTGGTAGAACAAGTAGTGGGAGTAGTCAGGAAAAGGGATAGAATCATAGCTATAAAAGTTATTATAGGAAACGAACCTATAAACATACTTAGTGTATATGCACCAAAAATATGACTAGATGAAACAACTAAACTTAAATTTTGGGAAGATTTGGAAACTTTACTTCAAACAATTTCACATAATGAAAAAGTTATCATAGGAGGGGATTTAAATGGGCATGTAGGGGAGGGTAACTAAGACTATGATAGGGCTCATGAAGGGTATGGTTTTGGGTTACGAAACAATGTGGGAAAAACTATCTTAGATTTTGCATTAGCATATGATTTAGTTATAGGTAAAACTTTGTTTAAAAAGAGAGAAGAACACTTAATTACATTTAAAAGTGGTTCTAATAAAACACAAATTGATTATTTTCTAACTAGAAAAAGTGATAGAAAATTGTGTAAAAATTGTAAAATAATACCAAGAGAAAGTCTTGCAACACAACATAGGCTACTAGTTTTTTATATAAAACTTAATAACAAACGAAAGAGGAATTAGTCACCCACCATACCTAGGATTAAGTGGTGGACTCTTAAAAATAAAGACGTAAAAGATACTTTTGTAAAAACCATATTAGAAAATAGTAATTGGAAAGTAGAAAATGACTCCAAAAGCACATGGAAAAATGTAATTGAACAAATGAAAAGAATTGCAAAAAGCGTATTAGAAGAGTCGAAAGGTAATAAATGAAATAAGGAGTCGGGGTGATGGAATAAAGATATTCAAGAAAAAGTAAAAGCAAAAAGAGCAAGCTACAAAATGTTATATACTTGTAGAAATGATGAAAATATTGAAAAATATAAAAATGCTAAGAAATATGTGAAAAAAGTAACAAATGAAGCAAAAACAAAAGCTTTTGAAGAATTCTATAAAAATTAGACACTAAAGAGGGTGAAAAAGATATTTATAAGATAGCTAAAATGAGGGAAAAGAAAACAAGAGATTTGACACAAATTAAATGCATAAAAGATGAAAATGAAACAATTTTAGTTGAGGACGAAGTAATAAAAGACCATTGGAAAATTTATTTTTATAAATTGTTTAATGAAGCTAATAATAATGAAATTACATTAGGAGGACCCATTCAAAAAAAAAAAGAATTTTACATATTATCACAAAATTCAACCCTTAGAAGTAGAAAGCACTAAGAAAAATGAAAAATGGTAAGGCAATTGGGCCCGATGATATTCCAATTGAGGCATGGAAGTGCCTTGGAAAAGTTGGGATTGCATGGCTTATAAACTTATTTAATATAATTATGAAAACTAAAAAGATGCCTAATGAATGGAGAAAAAGTGTATTAATTTCATTGTATAAGAATAAAGGGAATATACAAAATTGTTCAAACTATAGAGGTATTAAACTAATAAGTCATACTATGAAATTATGAGAAAGAGTTATAGAAACAAGATTGATAAAATGAGACTAATATAGAAGATAATCAATTTGGTTTTATGCCAGGTAGATCATTGATGGAAGCTATACATTTAATAAGAAGATTGTGTGAACAATATAGTGAGAAAAAACAAGATTTACATATGGTATTTATAGATTTAGAAAAAGCATACAATAGAGTAGAAAAAACAAGACTTACATATGGTATTTATAGATTTAGAAAAAGCATACAATAGAGTAAATAGAGATATAATGTGGCGGGCATTAGAAAATAAAGGGGTAAGGGTAGCGTATATAGAAACTATAAAAGATATGTATAAAGATATAACAACATGTGTAAGGACACCTGTAGAAATTTTTGGTGATTTTTCAAATAACATAGGCCTACATAAAGGATCAGCTTTGAGCCCATATCTCTTTGCTTTAGTAATTGATGATATTACTAAACATTTGCAGCATGCGATCCCTGATTGTATGTTATTTGCAGATGATATAGGTTTAATAGATGAAACAAAAGAACGGGTAAATGCTAAATTAGAAGCATGGAGAGAAGCTTTAGAATCAAAATGTTTTACACTAAGTAAAGTTAAAACTGAATATATGCATTGTCACTTTAGTAATCGTGTAGTTAACAATACTATAAAAATTAAAATTGGAGAACATGAATTAAATGAATCGAAAAACTTTAAATACTTAGAATCTATAATAGAAGAAAATGGAGCAATTGATAAAGATGTAACACATAGGATTCAAGCAGGGTGGACTAAATGGAAATATGCGCCATCTATACTTTGTGACCGTAAAGTGCCGCAAAAGTTAAAAGGAAAATTCTATAGAACGGCTATAAGACCGGCGATGCTTTACGGTTCGGAGTGTTGGGCTACTAAATATAACCATGAACAAAAAATGAGAGTAGAAGAGATGAGAATGTTGAGATGGATGTGTGGGCATACTAGGTTAGATAAAATAAGTAATGTAAGCATTAGAAACAAAGTAGGAGTAGCCCCAATAGATGACAAAATGAGAGAAACACGCCTAAGATAGCTTGGACATGTACGTAGGAAACTTCTAGACGCCCTAGTAAGACGGGTAGAAAACAGATAAGCAATTAATATAAAAAGGGGTAGAGGAAGACCTAAAAAGAATTTGAAAACAACTTTAAAATATGATATGTCATATTTGAATGTAAATAAATCGATGTGTCATGACCGTACATAATGACGATATATGATTCATATAGCCGACCCCATATAGTAAAAAAAAGGCTTATTTGTTGTTGTTAATGTGCACCTACAATATTTCCTTTTACCTTTAATTATCTTGTTATCGGGACTGTATCCTGGAGAGTGGAGAATGTCATTGTAAAAATAAATAAATAAAAATAAAATTGTTATATATAGCACTGAATGATTGACTGAGGGCAGTATTATACATAAGTGATGACTAATTAGTGACGTGACACTGACCATTTATGATTAATTAATTAATTTACACCATAGATCAAGAAAGATCTTTATAAATAGTATGTTGAAACAAATCAACTAAATGATCAATTCTTTGAATCGGCTGACTTTCACCAAAAAAAGAAACCCCAATCCAATGGCAGCTGCTGCTGAATCATCCTCCACTTTCCCCCTGCACTTGCAAGATAGAGTAGCCATCGTCACCGGCAGCTCCAGGGGAATCGGCCGGGCCATCGCTCTCCATCTGTCCTCCCTCGGAGCCCGCGTAGTCGTCAACTACACCTCCAACTCCGCACAGGCCGATCTCGTCGCCTCCCAAATCAACAACAGCACTAATAATCCTCGCGCCGTCGCCGTGAAGGCAGACGTCTCCGACCCAGATGAAGTGAAGTCCCTATTCGACGCCGCCGAGTCCGCCTTCGGCTCCCAGGTCCACATCCTAGTGAACTGCGCCGGCATCATGGACCCCAAGTACCCAACCATCGCCGCCGCCGCCCTGGAGGACTTCGACAAGACCTTCAACGTCAACACCCGGGGGGCCTTCCTGGTGTGCAGGGAAGCCGCGAATAGGATGAAGAGGGGCGGCGGGGGAAGAATCGTGTGCCTGACGACATCCCTGGTGGCTGCCCTGAGGCCTAACTACGGTGCGTACGTGGCGTCGAAGGCAGCTGTGGAGGCGATGGTGAAGATCCTGGCGAAGGAGCTGAAGGGGAGTGGGATAACGGCGAACTGCGTGGCTCCTGGTCCCATCGCGACGGAGATGTTCTATGCGGGGAAGACGGAGGAGATAGTGAGGAGGATAGTGGAGGAGATCCCGCTGGGAAGACTGGGACAGACGGAGGATGTGGCTCCGGTTGTGGGGTTCCTGGTGAGTGATGCCGGAGAATGGGTGAATGGACAGATTGTTCGTGTCAACGGTGGCTTTGTCTAAGTTTGTATTAATATTAAATAATGTAACGCCCAAAGATCTAGTGTTGCTCTAAGATTGAATTTAAGGGCTGTTCTTTAAATTTTGATTTTAGTTTTGATTTTAGTTTTAATTTTAATAATAAATTTAATATATTATAATTAGTTTTTATTATTTTTAATGAAAAATTTTACTATTTAAAATATATTTTTTATATTTTTAATACACTTTTTACGTTATAAAACTAGTTTTCTAAAATCAAAACTCAAACCATCCTAAAATAACATGCGCTTATAGTTTATCAGTCATGAGTACTCTATAGTCTATACACAAGCTAACTGATGAACTCAATGTACATCTTCAAATTTAATTTAGGGGCCGCTTGGTTCGTAGAGGGGAATGGGAATGGGAATGGGAATGATAATAGTGGGGAATGATAGTAGAGGGAATGATAGTAGAGGGAATGATAGATGGTGTTTGGTTCACAAATAAACTTTTTAGAATTAAAATTTATTTTTATTTTTTTTATATTTAAATTTTGATATATTATAAACTATTTGTGTTAAAATATATTATAATGATGAATTTTAGCACTTAAAATTTTTAAAAAATAAAAAATACACACAAAAGGAGGAAATCAAACCCATACCCCCCAATATGCTAGGATATGGAGGATTCTCTCAAAAGAGGGAATCAAACCCATACCCCAATCTAACCAAACAACAACTTTCATTTCCATACACATTCCATAGTCCCAAAACCCCAAACCAAGCAGCCCCTTACTTTCCAGAAAATTGCATGCATTGAGTTAATGCAACCACTGCATTTAAAAATAAAATAAAATAAATAAATAAAAAAGAGGAAGCTTTAACTTTGTGCACTTGATCCGTATCTCTTTTCTACCCTTTTGAAATACTCCTTATGTTCTATTAGAAACATTCAATTTATCCAAGATACAACTTTTTATTTTTAGTCAACCTAAAGAAGGTACAATTATTTTTAAGGCCTATATTCTTCATTATACCCCCACTAATGACAATGGGGGGGGCTTAAATTGATATTTTAGTCCCCAATAACATGTTAGAACTTCATGTATCCCACATTAGAGGTATGAGACTCCAATATGGAATATAAAAGGAACTTGAGCACCCTCTCCTCTTGAACTAGCTTTTGAGGGTGAGTTCTACCCAACTTCCTGACAAGTGATATCAAAGCTGGCCCTATGCTTCGTCCGCGTTTGCGGTCGGGGTGACCTAAGACTAGAGTGGGCCGCTCAGAGTGAACCGCCGGTGGACGGAAGGGGTGACCTACGCCTAAAGTGGACCACTCGGAGTGAACAGTCTTGGACGTCGGAACGGAAGCGTAGTGGTTGTTAGGACTCCATGTATCCCATATTTGAGGTATGAGACTTCAAACGGAAGCGTGGTGGTTGTTAGAACTCCATGTATACTACATTCAAATGTATGAAACTCCAATGTGGGATATAAAAGGCACTTGGGCACCCTCCTCTCTTAAACTAGCTTTTAAGGGTGAGTTCTACCCAAGTCCTGACATAACACTAAAACCAATCTTCTCTCCGATGGAAACCAAAGACATCGGGCACAATGAAAACTTAAACTTAATTCTTAAAAAAAACTTAAAATTAATTTGCTAAATTTTGGTATAATAATAATTTATTTAAATATAACTTTCAATTTATTAAAAAAAAAAAACTTGTAGTCTCCTCTTATCATTATTTTTAATTTGGGTAAAATGCACTAAATACTACTTAACTATCGCGTTTTGCAAAAAACATCACTTTTCTTTAAAAACTCCAAATACAAGCACTTTACTTTCAAAACGTGCGCCCAGTAACATTTTCTCCCTAATGGCCGTTAACTCGATGATGAGACGAAAAACCCAGGGGCAAAAAAGTCTTTTCACTATTCATCTTCCCCATTTTTTTTTTTTTTTAACAAAAAAACTTTTCATAAAACAGAAGAAAAAAAACGGATTTGCAGAGCCTTCTTCTTCTTCTTCTTCTGGAAAAAAAAAGGGGGAAGCAGGAAGAATAGTATTACTGAGACTATAATGGGATTCAAGAAACTGAAGACAGATGGAACCGGCCAGGAAGAAAGCTCTGTTTAGTTAGTTTAGCAAATTCTTCTGAACGACATGGCTGGAAAAGGCGAAGGCCCTGCATTGGAATTGATCTCGGCACCACTTCATCATGCGTCGGAGTTCGGAAATACGGCTGTATGGAGATCATCGAAAATAATCAAGGCAAGAGAACGACACCATCTTATGTAGCTTTCACTGCATCTGATCGGAGATGCTGCCAAGAATCCTACCGACACCGTTTTCCGTAAGTAAGCAGTTTCTCTCATGCTGCCTTTTTTGATTTCTTCAACTTTTGCAATGTATTTGTCCGCCTTCGGATGCTACAAGTTCCAGGATTTTTCAAAAAATTTAAAAATTATATATTTGGAGTTCTTGTGAATTACTTGTATTTGGTTGACCCAAATGAGCAGATGCAACGATTGATTGGCCGAAGGCTCAGCGATCGGTCTATCCAGAGCGACAGAAAACTATGGTCCCCGGTATAAACCTTTGATTGCTGTAAATTACAAGCGAGAGGAGAAGCAGATTTCCGCAGCGGAGATCTCTTCCATGGTCCTCTTAAAAATGAAGGAGAGACCGCCGAGGCATTTTTAGGATGTACGGTGAAGAATGTGCGTGTCCTGTGTCATTTGCATTAACTTTCTCAAGGAAATGGGAATGGCAATAACTGCAAAACAGAGGCAATCAGCAGGAGTAAAAACAGATTTGAGGAAAACAAACCATTCTCCGTCCGATTCATTCCACCACTGCCGTGTTAACTCAAAAAAAAGCTCATCTGAAAGCTCAAACCTGATGGAGCTCCATACCCATCAAAACCTAAATCCCCAAGAAGAAGAAGCTCGGTGGGGCATCGGAAGAAGAAGAAGAAGGCTCTGCAAATCCCTTTTTTTTTTTCTTCTGTTTTATGAAGAAAACAATTTCTTAGAAATTGTTTTCTTCAGTTTTTTTGTATAAAAAAAAAAATTTGAGGAAGATGAACAGTAAAAAGACTTTTTTGCCCCTGGGTTTTTCGTCCCGTCATCAAGTTAACGGCCGTTAAGGCGAAAATGGTACTGGGCGCACGTTTTGAAAGTAAAGTGCTTGTATTTGGAGTTTTTAAAGGAAAGTGGTATTTTTTGCAAAACGCAATAGTTAAGTGGTATTTGGTGCATTTCACCCTTTAATTTTATTATTAAATTTAGTTGTTATTCTTTTTATTTTTTTTTTCTTTCAAAGAACTCTAAATATTTGACATAAGATAAAAAGAAAATATCGACATTAATTACTAAAAGAAGTAAATATGCAATTAACGAAACAACAAAATAAGTTAACATTTGATTTTATAATAAAGTCAAAAATACTTGAAAACTAGTTACACCTTCGTTTTACCAGATAAAAATGATATAAATTTTTTTAAAGCGGACTCTTTTATTACAAAATATATTTTTTAAAGTAAACTTTTCTAATGAATCTTACGGAGCAAGACTTAAATAGATATTTATCCATACAATTATATATAACATTTTAAGGATCAAATTTACTTAAATTAAATTTAAAAATCAAATTACAAATTTTAAAGTCAAACCAAAAACTACTTAAACATAAAGAAAATAGTGAATTTATATAAAAAGTTTTTGTGGGGGCACATACTAAGATTTAAAACTAGAGACAAAATTAAATATATAATTTTCAAGTATTGTGGTGGAGGCAGTGGGGGCACGTGCCCTCACCCTGCCTCCGCCTCTGCGTATATATACTGATTAGCTACTCCGCGATTGGCGACCGGCTTGGCAAATGTAAACAAATATTATATTGAGGGTACTATAGAGATTTTACTTAAAAATTAAGTTTGACTTTTGACACTGGGCCTTTCTATTGGAACAAAAAAAAAATTCAAACTGAACCCTTCTAATAGAACGGAGGAAGTATAGAGTTTAATTATTTCTGGTAGGAGTATGAACTATAAGAATAAATAATACAGTACTCTCCATCCGTTTTATTAGAAGTGTTTTGTTTTTTAAATGTAAAACTTATTATTAATTTTAAGGTACAACATATCAAATAGATAGTTTGTAACTATTTTATTTTTATAATGTCTTTACATTATTATATTAGTAATGTTAAGATGTCTATTTCCATTATGACGCACCAAATAGTCCTCCCCCGTCTTTAAAACTCAAACAACAACCAACAATCACTACTACTCACTTCCACATCTAATTAATTATATTTATTGATGATCAGGAAAGAACATGCTCTATATGAAGTCAATCCATAATAATATTGTGCTAATCACTAGTAAGTGCATGTATGTTAATCATGACTGGACGAATTCAAATATTTTACTTTACAAAAAAAAAAAAAAGAAGAAGAAGTTTTGTTTAGTTAAAGAAAAACAAAAACAAGGGGTAGGATTGGAAAGAAAATTGAAATGAGGAAGGGAGAAAGTCAAAATAGGGAGAGCGGGAAAAGGATAGTGATGCAATTAAAGACAAAGATTCAAAATCAATTCAGACAAACAAAGCCTTCTGAGTTCTGATTCAGATCATCTCTCATCTGTCTTTTGCTCTGCCTCCCCTCTCTCTCTCACCACCCTACTTTAGCTTTAGTTTTTGCCCAAATCCCTCACCCCTTTCGTTCAATCATCTTCATTGTTACATCTTCCTTTATCGATAACCTTTCCATTTTCTTGCCGCCTTCATCCCCCCTCACAACACACGCTATTTTCTTCCCTATAAATCTGCCACAGGGATTCACTTTCACAAGGAAGGAGGAGCTGTCAGCACACAAACCCTGAAAAACCGGGAAAGAAAAAATAGGAAAAAATTCAATCTTCAATACCAAAGGTGCCATTTTCACTCTATCCTTTCTTGTTCTTGAGCTTTGGGTTTTTTTTTTTTTTTTTTTTTAAATTCCTCTTCTAGCTGAGCGATTTTATTGAATCGCAGAGTTAAAAATTTACCCTTTTTTGTTTTTTTTTTTTTTTTTCTGTTTCAAGATCCACCTGAGGTTTTTAAGTTGACCGCTATTTGTTTATCTTATGTTCGAGCATGAGGTTAGCGACTGGGCTTTTTTTTTTTTTTCCTAATAAAGACTCAAGATTTTCCAGTAGGTGATTTGTGTATGCTAGGAGAAATACACTCCTGTGTGCTTCTGTTGGTTTAAATTTGGTTTCCCGTTAGTTAGAGAACCACTACTTTCTATTACTGGAGCCATATAACGCCTTGATTATGCTAATAACCATTGTCTACTTGTTTAGACCCTCTCAAGATCCATGCTTTTGATAGATGTTATGTTACGCCCCTGTTTCACTTGTATGGTTCTCGATTATGGGATTTCTTTGTAGGAGTTTGATATACTACTGTTTCCTCTTTTTTTTTGCAATGAATTTGAAATTTTCAGACCTCGGGTTATTGATTGATTCGATGTTTTTCACATATGTTAAGGTGGTTAACAAGCGATGGGGCGAAGTTTAAGTCCAATAGTTAGGAGGGAGTTGGAGAATCTTGACAAGGATGCTGACAGTAGAAAATCTGCAATGAAAGCCTTGAAATCATACGTCAAAGATTTGGAACCCAAAGCAATCCCTCTTTTCCTTGCCCAGGTATCTGAGACGAAAGAAACGGGTACCTCTGGGGAGTACACAATTTCTCTCTTCGAGGTTCTTGCCCGTGTCCATGGACCTAAAATTGTCTCTCAAATTGACAACATCATGACCACCATTGTCAAGACCTTGACGTCCAGTGCAGGTTCTTTTGCTCTTCACCAGGCTTGTTCCAAAGTGGTTCCTGCAATTGCCAGATATGGAATGGACCCCACTACACTGGAGGAGAAGAAGAGACGCATCATCCACTCCCTCTGCAAGCCACTTTCAGATTCTCTCTTGGGTAGTCACGAGGCACTGTCCTCTGGGGCTGCCCTTTGTTTGAAGGCTCTGGTGGAGTGTGACAACTGGAGGTATGCTTCAAATGAGATGGTGAATGAGGTGTGTCAAAGGGTCGCCGGAGCTTTGGATCAGCACGTTCAAACTAATTTACACATGGCACTGGTGATGTCTCTGGCAAGGCAAAATAGCTTAACTCTGGATGCGTATGCGAGGTTGTTGATTCGCTCTGGATTGCAGATTCTGAACGAAGATGTCAACTCTCAGAAGCGACTGTCAGCCATTCATATGGTTAACTGTTTGATGAAATGTTTGGATCCCAAAAGCATCTCATCCGAATTGGAATGTATAGTTAGGGCTATGGAGAATTGTCAGTCTGATCAGATGCCTTATGTGAGTGGGGCTGCCTTTGAAGCATTACAAACTGCAAGAAAGATATGCACTGAGAGAGGCTCCAAGTTTGATAGGGATATGGTTTCTGTCACTGGCTCAAATTTTGATAGGAGAGGAAACACGAGGAGAAGAAATGAGTTGGGTTCTGGAGATCCATCACCCCTAGCTGCATCGCCTGAATCACAGACTGTTGATTCATTTGTTGGACATGATTCTTTCTTTGATTCCCCATTTTCAACTAACCAGGGTTCTCCAGAATTTGCCTATGATCGAAGGAGTGTGAACAGGAAATTATGGTCCAGGGGGAATAGTGCTGTAAACATTTCTCTCAAAGATGGGATATTTTCAGAAGCACCCCGCGGAAGGACCTGCGAGAACTCTAAACATAATGAGTTTTCAGGTAGCTGTGGTGACTATGAAAATGGTTTTGCAGGATTTTTGTTTGATGGTACCAGAAATCCGGTTTCAAGAAGTGCTACTCCTAGTCCTCAGGTAAGCCGATTATGCAAATTAATGATTGAGCTTTGATTTCTTTGTCATCATATATACTCAGTTTATGTTGTAAATCATTCCAATCTTGACCTAAATAACCATATTTCCATAGTAGATTTGGAATTCACTATGGAACAAATGCAACAGCTAAACCAATTTCCGGAGTATTTGATAGCTGGAACTATAACCATTGAGCATTACTGTCCTCATGATATACTTTGAATAATTTTGAGACTTTGGTCCGTATGCAAATTGGTCTAAAATCAATAATGAACCTCATTTCTAGATGTATATAAACGAACTTGGATGGGGGTAGAATTGTGGGAAGTTGTTATTTATGCACACTACACCATCTCTTGTAAATATGACGATGTTTCAAGTCACATTGGATGATATGTTGACATTTGTGCTTACATTTTGAATGAACTCCAGAGATCACGCTCCCTGATTAATGTTGACAATGTAAAAATCTTCTCAACTCCAAGAAAGCTGTTTCGTTCACTTCAGGATCCAAATGAGGAAAGTTTTTACTCAGATGAACAAGATAGAAGAAGATTCAGAAGTCCTTCCAGTCTATACGAAAGGACTCCTACATCAAAATATGTACAGAATGGCATCCATCACGAAACGAATGTTAATGTGAAGTCATCACCCTGCAGGACTGAAGAGTTACAAAGCTCAGAGTCAGTATCTTCAACAGAAGGTAGCCCTGTCCCTGTGGAGGCTAATACTAATGATATGCAACCTTCACCAAACTTGGTGGGTAATCAGAAATGGAAGTACAGTTCCAATATGGTTGTCATTCCCTTTGTTGTCATGTTGGCAACAATTTCATGCTTCTTGTTGACTGGTGATCAAGGAGAAAGCTACTACCTTGTCCCTACCTAACTTCTTGTTGGTAGACGGATGAGAAAAAGGATTGAAACACAAAGAGGCTGATAATTCTTGTAATGTTAGATTTCTGATCTAGCTGAGGAGCAGTAGTGTGGATCTGTTTCTCTTTTAGTTTGAGTGATTAGCAATGTAACTATTAAGAAGCCTTCAAAGTGAGTTCTTTCTTTAGATGTTTGGTCATTTACAACTTTGCATGGTGTTGTGTTGGAACAGTTGTCTGCAAGTAGCAAAGTAAATCCTGTTGAAACAATGTGTTGGCTTTGCTTTCTTTCTTGTTCCTTTCTCTGAGAGCAGCATGCTGTGAATGAGTTTTAACATGAATGAAGAGTTCATGTGTTAGTTTCAGTAGAAGTACAAGTCTTGTCAGATGAGTTCATAAAATATGTTTTTATTTTTCATTATCTAAAATATGATTTTAGTCTCTTTTGGTTGGACGAGCTCTTGCATTTTGAGTGAAACAAACGTGTAAATTCAGTTTTATCCTTGAAATTATATTTATGTTTCTCACTTTATGATGGAGATACGAGTGAACTGAACAATTCGTCTGCATGCAATTTAGCTTCTTGAACCCTCGTGAAACAAAGTGAATGTTTATATCAAAATTAATGATAATACGATAAGGGGAGAAAAATCGAATAATTTATCATACAAAAGGGTTTTAAATTATATATATATTTGTTAGGAATTTTAGGTTAAACACCCCCTTAAATAAATCATATTTGATAGCAGCCCAAGTGTCCATTGTCGGACAATAGCCCATCTAACTTATGGGCTCAATTAAAAATAGCAGCCTGAGAAGTAAAGAAAAAGGCCCAGTAGCCCAGAACCCCCGCCTTCCTTTATATTCCCTCATTAGGGTTTTACGTTTACCCCTATTTCTTCCATCTTCCAACCGCGGCTTCCTCCTCAGTCCTCGCACTCCATTTTCGAAGGTTCTCTCTTTCTGTCTTTGTTTGTTTTTGTCTTCCGCTATCGAACTTAACTGTGATTCTGATCTTTATTCATGCTAATGGTGATGTGCTGATTATCTCTCGTTGCAGCAGAGCCGACCCGGGTGATTGGGAGCAGAGATTAGCAATGGCGGCGGCGGCGACGGCACCGGTGGTAGCACCGCTTGACAAGGACAAGGTTCACACCGATGTTTTGCTCTTCAATCGCTGGACGTACGACGATGTCCAGGTTTGTTTCCTTACCTACGGTGCTAATGCTCATTAAAGATTATATTTTGTTTTTAATCTTAATAGTCTCGATTGGTTCTTAGTTGCTAAGATTTTGTTGGAAATTCTTTTCCGGTGTTTTATTTATCCTGATTTTGTTAATTGATTGGTAGTTTCTTGTTACCGTTTTTTTGGTTGCGGTGGGGTAGGGAGTTTAAGAATGAGTTTCTTTTAGGTTTTGGTTTTATGATATTAAAGTTTGTTCTTTTTGAAATTCAAATATGGCTATGTGGAACTGGCTGCTTTTGTTTTGAATTGATGTCTTGCATTCTGGATGGGTTATTTTGTTGCTCAAATGGTTTAAAAGTACCCTTAGTAGCTTCATGAACTCTAGATCTCCTGCAAATGATATCTATAGTTGACACGTTCTCTTGTAATACCTTTTGATTATACTTGTTATCCTAATCAGTGACACCAACCTGTATTTTTTCACTAATCCGTGGCTATGTTGTTTGTTTCACTTGAGTTTTAAGTATTTTGAAATCTTTTTATGTCTATCCTCCACAAGAAAACTATATCCTCAGGGAAGTCTCTTTCATTTTCTCGGTTTTCCTGGGATGTATCCCTTGTTGATGCTGCATGTTTAGGTCGACCAATCGTTTTCAAGTGAATTTTAATGGTTCCGAGTACATAACTTGTTCTTAGATTTGTCTGTGATTACTTTTAGTAATATTTCTGGATGCCGTGCAGATCAATGACATCTCAGTTGAGGATTACATCACTGCAACTGCCTCTAGGCATGCTACGTACATTCCGCACACAGCTGGAAGGTACCAAGCCAAGCGCTTCAGGAAGGCACAATGCCCAATTGTTGAGAGGCTGACTAACTCCCTGATGATGCACGGGAGAAACAATGGCAAGAAGCTGATGGCTGTTCGCATTGTCAAGCATGCCATGGAAATCATTCATCTCTTGACTGATCAAAACCCAATTCAAATTGTTGTTGATGCTGTGATCAACAGGTATGAAGCTAGCCCCCACATATCTTTGTTGATTTAGTTGAATTTGTATATTTTGAAGCCAAAGGGCTCCCTTAAAGTTTGATGATGATGGTTCATAACACTCCATTTATGAATTTTCTTGTCTTTTTTTTTTTTTTTTTGGTGCGGTTGCAGTGGGCCAAGAGAAGATGCTACTCGAATTGGTTCTGCTGGTGTGGTTAGGCGTCAAGCTGTTGATATTTCTCCACTTCGCCGAGTTAATCAGGCAATTTATTTGCTGACAACTGGTGCCCGTGAGAGTGCATTCAGGAACATCAAGACTATTGCTGAGTGCCTTGCTGATGAACTTATCAATGCTGCCAAGGGATCATCGAACAGGTATTGTTTTGATCTACTTGTTGTGGGTGTTATGTCTTAATTAGATTTTGAGTTTGGATAAAATGGGTGACACTTTGTTGTGGTGTGTTTGGTTTTGCAGCTATGCCATCAAAAAGAAGGATGAGATTGAGAGAGTTGCAAAGGCCAACCGTTAAGGGGTGACGAGTGGGGGGGGGATATGCAAAAAGTTTTGTTTTTCTATGATATGTTATCCTCATGGTAGAACTTTAGAGTTTGTTTGTTTGGAAGAACTAAAGGTTGGTGTACTAAGTATTTATTTCAGATTTGTAAGGATTGGAATTTTATCCAGATTTGTTTGCTGCTGCTACTTTGAATATCCCCATTGTCTTCTACTTTAGTTTTACCTATCAAATACATACACTAGGAAAGCTAGCAAGTTGTGTGGTGTTTGCATGGTGGATGGTGTGGTTTGGTATTGTGGAAATTAGTGTGGGCCTTGTTAACGTAGTAGGGTTTGGTAGTGACAGTGAAATAGGGATGGGAGTTTGGGTTGTGGAAAAAATGAAGAATTGTTTTGGTAGGCTGTTTTGTGTAATTGATTGATTCTGAAACAGTAATTATTGGGCTAGGGTAACAAAACGCTGTGGCCTGAAATTGGAATTGGAATTCTCGTCTTGTCTCGTGTTCGGTCGATGATGTGTTTTTAGTAAAGTTTTGCCTCTTTAATAAAGCATATATAAATGATAGGGCAAATGACACCAGTGGTCACTCAACTATTCGCAATGTTCAGTTTTGGTCACTCATCTTTCAAACGTGCGCATTTGGCCACTCATCTTTCTAAAACGTGCGCATTTGGCCACTCATCTTTCAAACGTGCGCATTTGGCCACTCATCTTTCTAAAACGTGCCTGTGAAGCCATTTCCTCAAAAATACAGTGCAAAAACTAGTCCCGATAAAAATTACACTGCAAAAACTAGTCCAGAAAACAAAATACAGCACAAAAATCAGTCAAGAAAACAAAATACAGTGCAAAAACTAGTCCAGAAAACAAAATACAGCACAAAAATCAGTCAAGAAAACAAAATACAGTGCAAAAACCAGTCCAGAAAACAAAATACAGCACAAAAACCAGTTCAGAAAACTAAATACAGTACAAAAACTAGTCCAAAAAACAAAATTCATTACAAGAAAAGAGCCCCCAAAAATTCAGCACGTTTGCTGATGCTTTGCTGATGGATTCTGTCAAATTTTGCACTGTATTTTTGAGGGAATAGCTTCACAGGCACGTTTTAGAAAGATGAGTGGCCAAATGCGCACGTTTGAAAGATGAGTGGCCAAATGCGCACATTTTAGAAAGATGAGTGGCCAAATGCGCACGTTTGAAAGATGAGTGACCAAAACTGAACATTGCGAATAGTTGGGTGGTCACTGGTGTCATTTGCCCTAAATGATATATAGGTTAACATTGACATTGAAGCTCCAAAATTCATGGAATGAGCATAATGATAAAAGCCAGAGGCCCCACCGGTCTAATTTATACGAAATTGTTATTTACGATATTTGCAAAAACATTTTATTGTGAAAAATTTAAAATATGTCTGACACTAAAAAAAAAAGTCATGTGAAAAGTTTAAAATACCCTTAACACTGAAAAAAAAAAAAAAGTCACTGCAGTAAAGGAAAAAGAAAAAAAAAAAGAAAAAGAAAAAAACAAAAAAAAGTGGCTGGCATTTGTCTATAAAGCAGAGCGTAGGTTTTTTGCAGTGCAGACCATTTCATTCAACACTGCAAAAAATTAAATCCTACAAAGCAAAGCCGTGTGGATTCACAAAAGCGAATAAAAAGCGAGATGAATCGGATCGAAAAAAGGTGAGTGGCTAAAGTTAATATTTTTTTCGGTATTGTTTTATTTGTTGTTTTGAATATTTTGGTTGTAATATGTCCGAATTTGTTAGTATTTTACTCGAAATTATGAATTTTTTTTCGAATTGGCTAAGGTCCAGCCGGTGGTTACTGCAAATAACAAATTTTTTGGGGGGGGGGGGGGGGGGGGGGGCATAATACCGCCGGATAGCGCCAGGAATCGGAAGCTATTTTGGAGGAAAAGGTCTCCGGAGGTAATTTTGGGAAAAATACCACCGGAGACCGGAGCTATTTTCCAAAAAATAGCACCACGGAAAGAATTTTAGGAAATTACCGCCGGCCTCCGGTGGTATTTTTTGGCATAAATACCGCCGGAGACTGGTGATATTTTCCCAAAAAATATCGCCGTATTCCGGCGATCGGCGGGACGGTTTTTCCGACCAAACGGCGACTTTTAGGTCAACATTTTAAATTTTCTTTAACTTTAATTGTGTTATTGTTCCTTTTATGTTTT
Source organism: Leptodermis oblonga (assembly GCA_016801395.1). Classification (NCBI taxonomy): domain Eukaryota; kingdom Viridiplantae; phylum Streptophyta; class Magnoliopsida; order Gentianales; family Rubiaceae; genus Leptodermis; species Leptodermis oblonga. The sequence goes on along the minus strand of CM028750.1, from coordinate 47,311,082 downwards.
ATGTTATCAATTAATTTCGTATTGATAAATGCGTGTTTATATTATTGCAGATGGCAGAAGCATTTAGAAAATTAAAATTGACAATTTGCATTTGGTTCAGAGAGGCATTGAGGCGACACAGTCATCCTTTGAGGAAGCAGGTGGCCGAATGCCGCAAACTGCATCCGAGCGGCAGAGAAGGGTGGCAGGAAGAGCGCATGGGTCTTCGCGCTTTTCAATTGCGGCGAGGGAAAGTAACTTCGATTACAGCGAAACACCATTTGCCCCGCCATACATTAGAAATGCGGAGGAGGATGAAGCTAGGGAAAATGCGGAAAGATTTGAGAGGGACATGTCTCAGTCTCAGTCTCAGTCGCAGGGGTACATGGAAGGGTATTCGGGGCGGTTGGAGGAAGAAAACGATGGGGAAAATGCCGAGACCCAACGAAGGAGTGAGAAAGGGAAAGAATTAATGGGGTCCTCACGTAGGCCAGTGTCAGGGGCTGGGTCCGATTCTAGTTCCAGTTCCAGTTCCAGGAGAGATGCCGGGTGGAAGGCTTACCGGCCTCTAAATGGTCCGATTGACGGTGGACCTTCAGACCCAGAGTTGTTACGGAGTTTTAAGGGTCATATTGTATATTACGTATGGCATCTCGTAATATGCTTTAGTACATTTTTCGTTATATAATTTTATTTAGTTTCACTTTATGATTATTATGTGGGCGCCTAAAAAGTATTATTTTATTTATTAAACTACGCAGGAATGTGGTGTACTGTTGTGCCATAATGGGCACGAGCGGCTGCAAATGTGGGATTTAGCCGATGGGGAAGTAAAAACCATAATGGCAGAATCCGGGTTGTCGCATTTGGTATGGTGCATGCATCCAGAGTTACTCTGCACTACGTAGCACCTTTGTTGAGAGGTGGCATCTGGAAACCAATTCATTCTACATGCCATTCGGAGAGATGAGTATCACTCTCCACGACGTCGCCTACATCCTGCGGATTCCGATTGGCGGACAACCAATTGAGTGGAAAATTAACTCGGCAGATATGAAAGTTCTGCTTTTAAAATTAACTCGGCAAGTGTTAAAATGTCCCACCTTCGAGAGCAATGTGTTAGCGGACAGGTGGAGGCTGCCAATTCTGCCGCAGGGTATTTGTTGTGGTTGGTAGGAAACACCGCGTTCGTGGATAAGAAAAAAACCCACGTTGTTGGGCATTTCCTGCCTTACCTCCACGATGCAGAAGGCGCAGCAGGACTTGCGTGCGGTGCAGCATGTCTGGCCAACCTTTATCGCAATCTTGGTAGGGCCTCTAGGGCGGACGATGCCCAGTTAGGCGGTTGTCTGACCTTATTGCAGGTTTGTAAGACTCGTTTATAAATTATTTCAATATTTTATACAGGTACATTTAAATGAATAATTTGTTTTTCAATTGTTTTAATAGAGCTGGATATACGAGTACTTTTCAGTGTTTAGTCCTCCCCAGCTCAGTTCCTGGGATGCCGGGTGGCCTGCTGCAACGAAGTGAAAAATCAGACCGGAAGGAAGCGGGAGCCTAACGCAGATTTGCTGTCATACAGACGCACACTAGACGGAATGAAATCCAGAGAGGTAGTATTTGTATGTCATTTAAATTTCGTAATGTTTATTACTGTAATAGACGACGTATTCGAATATTCACTTACTATGTTTCACATAAACTAGGTCAATTGGCTTTCTTTTAGGCCAAATCCTGTGGGAGTGCACCCAATAACCTTGTATAGGGGTCTTATTCATTGCCCTGGGATTGTAGAGCCATATATGCCTGATCGGTTATTGCGACAATTTGGATTCATGCAGTCGATCCCTCACGCAGTTTTAGAGCCAAAGAATTGCTACAGAGGCCCTGAAATAAAAATGTACTCCTGCATTTACGATACGAATCTTAATGTCCCGAACATGTACAAGAGAAATTTAGTAAGGGAGATGCAGAGGGCTGAGTGGGCCGATCAGGCGTGTCTTGAGTACCTCGACTACTTCCAGCCACGAACACACGTGTGTGTCAGTTCAAACGACATGGAAGTGGACGACACACTGGACTCCAAGAATATGTCCGCGGTTGCGGTAAACAATACAAATTTCTGCTTATTTATGTCAATTAATTATATCTGTTTGTCAATAATTTTTACTGTATTTCGATTTATCTTACAACTGCAGCAGTTGCAATATATAGCAAGTGAACTTTATTATTCTCATCCCCAAAATTGGCATGCCTTCTCCAGCTCCGTAAGGAGGAGCGCTATAGAGAAGGTGGCTACCCATTTGAAGGATTTGATAGCGGGACTGGAGTTATAAATGGTTGAGTTATATTTTTTTCGCAATTTTATGCATTGTATAAAGTAATATATCATTTCAGGTGATATATACATATATATATATATATATATATTAATTGCCTTCACTAATGTTGTAATTAATAACATACAAACGTTAAAAAATGGGAAACTTATTAACGTATAATGAAACAAGTAACTTGCATTTAACATTAAACAGTGGGTGTGAAAAACATATACTACTAACACTCAGCAGTCGATTTAGTCCTGTAATAATCAAATTTTTGTTTCAAATGGGTTTGCCAAAGCTGCATGTCTTCTGAGGCCCTGTTTCTCCACGTCGTTAACAAAGCAATGAAATGATTTTGTCTTATTAAATCCATATTGATGAAACTGACTGGATCAGTCGAGACGCCGGCCCCCCGCCACACAATCGGGAGGAAAGTATTACTCTGTTGTGCATATAATGTAACAACCCACTGGTATTTTGTTGCGACAAGTATTCCCAGCATATGGGAATCAAACCAGTAATCCTCTTCTGCCAGAACTACATAACAATCGACCAGCCTGATTGCTAACGCGTAATCGACTGGCCCAAGGATAAAGTTTCACAAAGTAGCTTCATCCACGAGTTCTTGGTGCAAGGCTCTGCGCACATGATACCACTGCGACTCATCTGCATCGTGTACGAAATAGAAAATTACTCTAAACCCACAATGTCCATCGGGCACTACATTAACGTCCCTTGTAATGTATTCGAACACGAACTGCTTCAGAAATACGGGAAGGTGGTAAGGCCATTCAGATGCGTGTGGCCTCACAACCCTTCGTCTTCTCTGTCTGCCTGTGGATCGCCGACCTGCAAGTTTAAATAGCACGTGTAGATGTTTGTAAACATAGTGAGCATGCAGATGAAATACATATATTCGCACCTCGTTGTAGTGTGTTCCTCTCGGCATGCTCTTACCCTGATAGATTTCGCTAGGTGGCATTGTTTCTCGGTCGTCCCCTGTGTGGCCTACTAACCGGCTCATCTAGATCAACAGTTTTCAGAAAAAGCGTCGAATGCACCACACCCATCACCCAGTATATTGGACACGCCATTACATCAAGAAACACGTCATGCAATCGGTCTTCAGCGGTTTGCCTCTTCTCATAAGTTTCCAGAATATCATCATCTCCCAAATGCAGCGTCTTCCAGAAAGCGTCTACGTCGATAGGATCAATTGGTTGGTACGCGCGCACCAACTGTTGCATCTCACATGCACATGGCAGACCGCAACTAGTTCGGAGTTCGCAACCACAGACCGCACCATCTTCCCCGATAAGTCCAACTCTTGATGTATATTCTTCCTGCAGTAGTGCAATGTCAGCGAAAGACAATCTGCAGTAGTGCAATACCAGCACGGATTTTATCAAAGTACTGCCTTATCATAATATTAATGTCGTTGAAAATACTTCGAAATGCCTTTCGATTCGTATCGATTGCCTTCTTCAATTGTGCATGTGCACTCTCTACCCTAAAAGACAATTCACATAAAAATTCAACATGTAGCATACAGAATTATATAAAAGAGCATGTAATTATACAAAATACAAATCATAAATCGAAGTTATAAATAACTTACATGTTTGTGGTGTGCGAGCCTTAATGCTTTATACTTTTCGTCCAACATGACACGAACTTGTCCTTGCACGTTTTTTTCAAGTATGAAATAACATTTCTGAATCTAGATTTATTTCTATACTTAGTATCAATGAAATCAACAGCTTCCGTGAACTATTCATATGTCATGGCTTTAAAAACACGGCTCCAACGATATAGAAACACGTCCGTTATTTTTTTGTCTTTGCCAGCCGATAGTACGTGTTTCTTGACATTCATTTCAATGTGTCTCCTACACAGTAGTTGGGTAGCACGTGGGAATACTAGTTATACAGCATTCATTAAGGCAAGCTCCCGGTCAGTGACGACCACATGTGGGTATCTGTTTCCCGCGAATAGATTGTTCAATTGCGCCAACCCCCAGTAATAGCTCGGTGTGGTTTCATCCCTCATGAAAATGAATGTGATATGAACATATTGATCTATGGGTAATAAAGCCACTATTTGCAGTAACGCCATGTCATACCTGTTCGTCTTATACGTCGCATCCATAAACAACACGTACGGAAACAAAACAAGCAGACGAGGCGCCTTCTTGTGTGCAAAGAAAATGTGCCCGACTGCATTACTGTCGTCATAACGTTCGTGCGCATAGAAGTATTCGTGATCATTTAGAAGTTTAAAGAAATACTGCATGTTAGTCATACCTCCCTTTAGCCTCCCTTTTACTTTTTGCTGTGTCATTGTACACCTGTTGTATGTGGCCGACATTTTTCGGATCATCCGCTCGCAACTTGGCCAATATATGCATCAGTCTGATGTTAATACTAGACAAGTCGGCAATTTTTTTTCTCCAATTCTGTTAACCGTGACTATGCTAAATGCCAATTGCGAACTCCTTGTAATTCATGATTGTGATTACCGTCTATGACCTCTAACTTCCAGTTGCCCCCAGCAATTTCTCAGCCCTTAAGGTGAAATGGACAGTTTGTCATCTTGTTGCTTGTATTGGCCCGCCTGTTTTTCCCTTCAGGCAGGGGTGGCTTATCTATAACTTTTCCTGATCTTTCGCACCCTAACTCAACTCTACATTTTCTTCCTCTTGTAACGAACAGACCCAAAATCTTCAAAGAGGAAGTAATTTTTGCAGTCATATTGTTTTCAGCTGCTCGTGCGTTAACCCAAGCAATGATATCTTCCCTACTTCTGAACTCTTCGTTCGTCTGAAATACATCGGTGTGGTCAGCATAAATGTCATCGCTCTCAACACGAAAATCCTGTTAAAAAATAAGCAAAAGTTGTTCAGCATACTTAAACGTAAAAATTCATCTGCAACCTACAAATTGGAAAATTAATCTTGTCACCTTGAGTCGAAGTTCTGACATAATTACTTTTAGCAGAGGGCGGAGGGATATTGCGAATTGGACGGAATTTTCGGTCGGAAAAATCGAGAGAAAACCGGTGGTTCTTAGTTTATCCCCATTGTCTTCTACTTTAGTTTTACCTATCAAATACATACACTAGGAAAGCTAGCAAGTTGTGTGGTGTTTGCATGGCGGATGTGTGGTTTGGTATTGTGGAAATTAGTGTGGGCCTTGTTAAGGTAGTAGGGTTTGGTAGTGACAGTGAAATAGGGATGGGAGTTTGGGTTGGAAAAAATGAAGAATTGTTTTGGTAGGCTGTTTTTTGTGTAATTGATTGATTCTGAAACAGTAATTATTGGGCTAGGGTAACAAAACGCTGTGGCCTGAAATTGGAATTGGAATTGGAATTCTCTTGTCTTGGGTGTTGATGATGCTAGAAATTGGCATTGTCCGCCACCAAACAAACAATTCGCATTGCCCGTCATTTTAATTTAATTATGGTGGAGTGTTGACATTCCCATTTGTAACCAACAACACTCTGTTTCTGAAATAATGAATATTGAATTTGGGTTTGACATTACATACATTCATAATGCCTGCCAGATTCCTGGAACTGGAACTGGAACTGAAAGAGAGAGAGATTGATGAATTTAGGTGAACAGTGTTTATAAGGGGTATGTATGAATACAAAAAGTAAACGTACTCCTCCAATCCAATCCAAAAGTAAGTATCTTTGATGCTTCAATGATTCCTTAATTCCCACTAATATTAAAACAAGAGCAAAGTCAAAATTCATGTATTCAATAATTGCACAAACTCTGAAATAATAAATATTATTAATACACATTCATTCATTATGTATGTATTCTCCAATATTTTCCCATATTTGTAATACACATTAGTTGATCGATCAACATCATCTTCTTCTTCTTCTTCTATCCAATCCAATCCAATCCAACCCAATCTAGGTTTATATATTTGCTTTTGCTTTCGTTTTCCATCAAATTAAACTTCCCTTCCTTCCTTAAACATGATTGAATACTCTAATTAATTACAGTAATTAACTACTTACTCACCCTGCATGCATGTCTTTCACTTACTCATCCTTTATTTGTCTCTCATATTGCAAATGGACGGAGTTTACTTACTTTGAAAAATACATAAATTAATATGAATATTAATATACAACACTTAAAATACCTCATTTTTTTCATTCATATTTATACCTGAGTGAGTGAAAAATATTAATTTTTCTATTAGAACAATACAATAGATATTTTTTAATATATATATAAATTAAATCATGGAATATTAGAAAGATTTCCCCAACCCAACTTGTTAATGTATAATGATGTCATCAATCATCTTTAATGGCAGGAAATTGATTGAATTAGTAAAAAATGAAAAGGATGCTGGAGACAAAGAATTGGTCATATATATATATATATGTATGATTCTTAGCGGTTCAGCCCTTTGCCGTTTGGGATCATATATCTACACGATTCACCATATGCCTCCAAGTGGCATCCATTTCCTCAATTTGACCCTTCTGCTTAATATTTTACTGCTTAATTACAACTCACAACGACTAAGTATGCTTTATAATAGTGTATAATAATATAATAGACCCCATAGGGTCCACATGGTCCCAAGAGGATCGCCTCAAGCTCCACGAGGCCCACGCATACACCTTGCTCTACAGTATCCTTCGTCACTGTTCACGACTCCAACAGTGCACTACGGTACTTTTCACATGTATCATCGCTACAGGAGGAGGACACCCCTAGATTTGGAAAATCCTCACAACTACTCCAAGAAGGGCTCCTACAAATACACTGAGTACCCTCAAGGTAAACGGTCTCACATTCTCTCTCTAATTTAAGGCTTTCTCACTAATATTTTAGCTCCTACCTAACTTGACCGTCGTCGAAATCCTTTGACGGTTTTCTCTCTTTCGACATGTATTTAATGTTCCTCCGTCTAGTACCCTCTGACCCAACCTCCGGCGAAACGGACATCATCACTTTATTAACACCAAAAACCAAATTAAGGATTTCACTTTCTTTCTCATTCATTCCTTATGTTATGTACGAACAAATAGTTATCTCAATGTCACAAAATCTTTGGAATCTATTAAAACTCAATTAATCTAACTATCATACTATTATATTAGTAATAGTGTTGTAACAATTAATTTAGAGAACATACTATTTCAAATCATAAATATGATTGAAAATTTAGAAACACCTAATTAGAAGTAACTTGGTGGTGAAAGTTTATTAATCTCCCTGTTATATTAGAAGGGTCCATTTTGTTGCTCTAAAAAAGTACAATAAAATGGAAATTCACCCTTCTAATGGAACAGAAGGAGTGTAAATTTTGAGTATTTGTATTATCACTCATTTTAAATTTGATATTTCTATTCTCCCTCTAGTTATTTCTCGTCTTTTCAACTTCAATCATTCTTCTAATTTCTCTCTATATTATACTTCTTTTTCTCTAATTTATAATGACGTAATCAATCTCCCGACTTTTTCCATCCCGAACAATTGCTTCTTTGAACCATTAAAAACATTCTTCTAAGGAAATAAAAATGGGTGAAATGCACCAAATACCATTTAACTATCGACTTTTGCAAAAAATACTACTTTCATTTAAAAACTGCAATTACAAACACTTTACTTTCAAAACGTGCAAAAAGTACCACTCCGTTAGTCAATTTCATTAAGTAGCTAACAGTCAAAAAAAGAGAGGGGCAAAATCAGCATCTCACAAGTTTTGGGCACTGTTCATCTTCTTCCCCAATAAATTTTAAAAAACGGGCACTGTTCATCCGAGCACTGTTCATCACTTTTTTTTTTTTCTTCTTCTTCGGTTTCCACTTCCACCAATAGCTTCAGAGGAAGGCACCGCCACAAACGACTGCCCAAAAGAGCCCCGAAAAGGAGAGTTCGTCAAGAGCATTGTTTACGCCATCCTCGACGCCATCATCACTTCCTTTTCCCTCATTTCTTCCATCTTCGGCGGCCACCTCTCTTCAGGTAAGAAAAATTGATCGATTAAGTTCTTTTTTTTTTCTTTTCCACTTATTAATCACTGTTTTTGTTTCACAGTGGATGTTCTTGTTCTGGGATTCACGAATCTCGTCGTGGATGGCATTTCCATGGGGCTCGGAGACTTCATGTCCACCAACACCGAACTGGAAATGGCGGCAAACGAGAGGAATCTGACCAAATTGGAAGTGACAACTCATCGAACATGTAACGAGCATGAATTGCTAGAGAATTATCTCGATTTCGGGATGAGCCCAGAAGATGCCGCTTTCGGGGTGGCAATAGTACAAAGACATTCTGGTGAATGAGAAGATGGCGAACGAGAAGGGGATTTTGCCGCAGGACAAAACAGAGCGGCCGTGGAAGAACGGTTTGGTCACTTTCGCTGCGTTTTTAATCTTCGGCTCTGCTCCGCTTCTAGCTTTCATAGTTCTGATTCCGTTCACTCGAAACGACTCCCACAAATTCGTCGCTGCCTGCATTTTTTCTGGGTTGGCGCTAACGATTCTCAGAGTGGCGAAGGCTAAGATTATTGGTCGGAATTATGTAGTGTCGGTGGGTATAACCGTTTTTAATGGTGCATTCTCCGGTGCGGCGGCGTATGGAATTGAGTGGACTCTTAGAAGAAGAAGAAGAAGAAGAAGAAAAAAATGGTGATGAACAGTGCCCGTTTTTAAAAATTTCTTGGGGAAGAAGATGAACAGTGTCCAAAACGTGTGAAATGATGATTTTACCCCTCTCTTTTTTGACTGTTAGCCACTTAACAGAATTGACTAACAGAGTAGTACTTTTCGCACGTTTTGAAAGTAAAGTGTTTGTAATTGCAGTTTTTAAAAAAAAGTGGTATTTTTTGTAAAAGCCAATAATTAAGTAATATTTTGTGCATTTCACTCAATAAAAATCCATTGCTTTTACCGTTTGATATTTCAATTGATAACTCATCGATTACATGAATCAAAACAATTAATAATTAAAGAATGTTATGTTGATTTCTTCTAAATGTATTGGTCAATTTCTATATCGTATCTAACGTTATTGTGTCGCGCACATATATACATTCATAGAGAGAGATATAATTAAATTCCCCGTCACAAGTAGTATAATTTAGGAGGAGGACTGGGAAATCAATGTTTCAATACCGCGTACGTACGAAAAAGTTGATTTTTGTCTTATTTGGACACAAGGCCAAGTCCAAATCTTAACAAGATGATTCCAATCAATACATATTTTAAATCAAAAGGTTAAATCATTTGACACGGTCTTATCCTGACCAATATTTTAAGGTTACCCAACGTCTATACAGTTGAGATTCTTTCCATCCTCAATTCTTTTGTTTTTCTCATCCCCAATTTTTTTATGAAACCATAATTCTACTGCAATTATGCCTATTGGCAATTTGGCCTTTTTCTTCATTAAATTCCCTTTCCAATCAAGTCACCATTTCATACTTGTATATCAAAATGAAAGCTATTCTTGCCCTCTAATATTCCCTTCTTCTAAAATGAAAAGAAAATTGATATTTATTTTGTGGAGTCCCTCCGAAAAAATAGGGGTTAATTAAGATACTCGGTTTGGGATGAATAGCATGTCTTATTAGTCAACACTGACTTTTGATTATGGAAAAAATTAGACTAATCGGTGTAAGAGAAGTTTAAGTGGAAGTAATGGAGTCGAAAATCCCCACTCCCTTGGAAGTGATAAGATAATAACTAAAAAAAATGCAACGATCCACATTTTAAAAAAAATATACTAGCATTTTATTGGGAACTTTTTCTTTCCTACTATATCTATTATCATCATTCATGAAAATAATTCTCGTATTATTTCATTTGTTGTTTATAGAAAACCGAAAGATAGACAAAATGCAAAAAGACAACATAAAATGTACCTAACGAAAACTAATACAACAATTTGATGTCATATGTTCGTGTTACAACGACTGGCCTCTCTTTCTTTTTTATATATATACACCTCAAACTTGGATTCCAAATCGTATACACTTCACTTCACTAACGTTGTCATCTTCCCTTCTTCACCTTTTAATCCTCTCAAAACTCTGCCTTCATCAATGGAGATTCACTTCCAACACCAACAGCAACAGCCAGATTCACTTGAGTATGCAATGATTCCTTTACCAACAAGTGGCAACAAAGTTGGCAAATTCAGGGGCAGAAGAAACAACAACAACAACAACAAGAAGTATGTTGGGGTGAGACAGAGGCCTTCAGGGAGATGGGTAGCTGAGATCAAAGACACAACGCAGAAGATCAGGATGTGGCTTGGCACATTTGAAACGGCTGAAGATGCTGCTCGTGCCTACGATGAAGCTGCTTGTCTTCTTCGCGGTACCAACACCCGAACTAACTTTGTTACCCTTTCTGTTTCCCATGATTCTCCCCTGGCTTCAAGAATCAAGAATCTCCTCAGCAACCGAAATACCAAAACCAAAACCAAAACCAAAACCAATACCAATACCAATAATAATCAAAGGCAGACTCCCACTACTAGTTCTAATGCCTCTGGCTCTAGTCCTACTACTAGTAGCGGAGGCGAGAGCAGCAGCTGTGTTGTTGATCAGAAGGCGAAAGAGGCGAAAGACTGGTTCTTGTTTGATGATGCCTACAAGCCTGATTTGAGCAACTGCAATAGTGCTGCTAATGAACAAGAAAATGTGGAGATGATGAGGAATAGGTTGTCATCTTGGGGGAGATTTCAGCTTCAAACACTACAAGCTGGTTTTAATCATCAGCTGCCCAAAATAGTGTGTGATGAGCAGACTGAGTTTTCGGAATTTGAGAGGATGAAAGTAGAGAGGCAGATATCAGCATCACTTTATGCAATGAATGGGGTTCAAGAGTACATGGAAACTGTGGTCTCTGATCCCCTCGATTCCCTCTGGGATCTTCCTCCTCTCTGTTCTTTATTATGCTAGTTATGCGTTTCATTTGGTTTCACTTCCTATACATGATATGTTTGTGGATAAATTTCATATTGGTTGAGCACTGTCTACCCAACAAGAAAGAGGGTCCTTTCAGTGCAGAAATTAATAAGATTTCGAGCTTCTCTTTGTATCAAATTAGTAAATGCTTAATGTTTCTAATCAATCTTTTTCACTCAAGTATATTAGCGGAGTTGTTTGTCTATTTTGCTCTTTGCATTAGACATGATGAGATTGGTGACTTCAAGAACTGTATATTAGCCATTGAATAAATCAGATGGTTCATTCACCAATCTGCAATCAGAAAACAAGTTGACAGTTTTAACTTTCATTGAAGTGGAAACATTTCCCCTCGATTTCTAGAAAACAAATCAGAGAATAACAGAAATTTAAAAAAGAACCAGGAATGCCCAAATTGAAGAAGAAGAAGAAGAAGGAAAGAAATGATATGTGGCTGTATCTTGACTATGATAACAAGTACTAAGCATACCTTAGGAAAAATAAACAATATATATATATATGTTTTTTATTTTTTATTTCCAGAAAAAATAGGCTTGGATAATAACAAAGAAAGAAGCATGAGAATAAAAAAGGAAATAGTGGCAGTAGCCGGTAGGCGAAGTGTGGAACTGAGATGGGCACAGTGAAAGCGGTGGCTCTAATCTCCTCACCTTCCTCCTCCAGCAACAGCAGCGTAAAGGGCTCCCTCCAATTCCTACAAGACACCTCCACTGGTTCTTTTTCTCTACTCTTCCATCTTTCTTCAGCTAACCAAGATTTCTTCTTTATTTTATTTATTGCCTCTTATGTAGTATGATTTTGAGTTTAGTTGCTTATGCAATCAGGGGTTACCCATGTCAAAGGAAGAATAATTGGGCTTACTCCAGGCCTTCATGGCTTTCATATTCATGCTCTTGGTGACACCACCAACGGCTGCAATTCCACTGGTAATTAATTAGGGGTTTTCCACAATTTCACTGCTAAGATGAAATTCTTAACTGCAATAAAAGTTTCAATCTTGGCTCTTACAAAAACTAAATTCAACAGAAGCAAAGATTCAATTTTTAGTTCCTGTTTTTTTTTGTACAAATTGTGAGCTTTGTTAGCTAGGCTGCCTCTGTGCTATATTGCTGTGCAATTCTCAAAATTAGAATTGTCCTTTGGATTAAGCCCAACGGCTTAATCATTCTCATTCTATACACTTTTAAGGTAAAACACCAATTTAATAATAGTGTGTGTGCTAGAACTAGCAATTTACCTTGTCCAAAGTCTTTATGTCTGATGCCTAGCACAAATCACAACCTGGGCACCTGTAGTTGAGTGACTCAGCTACAATATCTGTCTAAATTTATCTTCTTTACTCACTCTATATACCATTTCTAAATGGAACTTTGATTATGAAGAAATGCCATAGAATGTTTAGGATATTAGATGGAAGCCTAGCTTCTTATTTTGTATGTAGTGGTGTAATTAGAAAATCCAACTATAGTTATCTAAAACCATGGAGTAATAAAAAGTGTTTCTGGATGTGATGTTTTATCTTCAGCAATTGCTGAAAGTTTGACAATATCCTATTCCATGATTTTAAGGACCTCATTTTAACCCGCTAAAGATGGATCATGGAGCGCCATCCGATCAAACTCGTCATGCTGGTGACCTGGGGAATATTGTTGCTGGTCCAGATGGTGCGTTAGCTCAAAATGCATCTTTAGTTATGAAATGCATTAGACAAAGTTCCTGCGTGTCTGATTTATTTGCTTGCTTTTCAGGAATCGCTGAGATATCAATCAAAGACACTCAGGTATGGTATTAACACCTTCTGCTGTTCAAAAAATTGAACTAGTTTCCTTAAGATATTTTGCTGATGGCGGCAGTTCATGTCCTTGTTTATAAATGATCCAAAAATGAGTATTTTCCTGGTGAAATAGTGAGCTTGTCTTCATATAGTCTTTCCTTGGCTAGTGAAGCGTAAAATTGGTCATGTGATCCTCCAAATGTCAGGTGTAAAATATATGATCGATTCTGGTCTTTCATCTTTTGTTATCCACGATCTTATACTTGTAACATTTCTTGCAGATTCCACTAAGTGGTCCACATTCTATTTTGGGTCGGGCAGTTGTTGTTCATGCTGATCCAGATGATCTTGGAAGAGGTATTGCTATACACAAGGATATGCGTTGTCATATCATATATTTGAACAGTAATTTTAGTCATTTGAGACTTGGAAATGATTGTTGCTTACAATAAGTTTACTTCAAAGGATACGGAAATGTATCCTCTTTGTAGTCCTAGTTCTTCAGATTATGTTGAGACTAGGCCTAATCATAATCATCGTTCTGTACACCAGGTGGGCATGAACTTAGCAAAACAACTGGAAATGCTGGCGCAAGAGTTGGTTGTGGTAATTTCTTTAACTACATTTTGACTGATTTTAATGCTACCCGAAATCTCTAAAGTGTACGTAGTGTCCATGCTTGTAAAACTACCTAGAGCTAGTTTGACCTTTTGCAATCCCTTGAACTTCATTCTTTTTTCTTTTCACATTAATGAAAGCAACATTTATACATTTGGTCTTTTGGATGCATTCTCCTTTAAGATTAGGCAACATTGAAAACAAAAAAACTAAGATTACACATCGTTTTGGAGTTGAATAAGATCTCGCATCGTACAACAAAACAAGCTACTAGAGAGTTGAAATTTCCCTGTACTTGTGTGTTTTTCAGGGATCATTGGGCTTCAGTCGTCCGTGTAGGATGGATGGAAGCTGCTTACATTTTGCTATGTATATTTTCATTGAATAACAGTAACAGGGATGTATTATTCCATAGTTAACACATCCTGCAAGTTGTTAAAAGGAATTTGAATGTCTAGCTGCCTTTGTATAAACCAATTTGCCAGTTAATTACATTTCAGCAACATAGTTGTGTTTTGCTTCTTTCCAGTAGGCAGTACTGTAGTGGTTGCCTTGCCCTTTAAAACCTGTGTTTATGAAAGAGCTCTAACTTGTTGCATTGCATTCAGAATTGGTGGGTTGATTTGGTTCTGAAATGCATTATTAGGATGATCTGTAACTCTCATAGTCAGCACTTGAACAACTTCTTCCATGGCAGGTGGTCTCACATTCAAAGCCTTGCTTTCTCTGCCTGGCAGTTGGCACGCACTCTTGAATGTTCGCTCGCCATCAAATTCTATGTACCCGAGTTATGATATCATTACTCGGCCGCCGGCCAAACTATAATTACTTCTTCTCGACAAGAAGTCCAGCCACCTTGCCCAATAAGCTCAAATGGCCAAAATAAAGTCACTTCACGTAATAATAATGTTTTGAAAGTCAAATTTTCGGGTTGGTTGGTTAATCCATACTAGGCCAATCAAACCATATTTATTATTGTGATCGGGCGAAATGGAAATACTTTTTTGGTCCCGACAATATTCAGCAGCCTTAATTTTTGCCCAAACAGCCAAAATAAAGTATGCCACTGGGATAGAGTTCCCTAGAATCTTGATTCAGGAGGTTGAACATAAAAACATGCAATGTTCTGTACCTTCGGGCACATCCGATAAAATTAAAACAAACAATGTTCTTACAAATGTGTATTTAACCTTGTTGCTTACTGCTCATTGCATTATCCTTGTCCATGATGACATGGGAAGAATAATTTACTTTGTGATTCACAAGACAAGTTGTGGCATTTTCGTACTAGCATAATATTTCAACTTCAAACATTACCAAGTAAAATATATCGCCAAATCTGACTAAAATTTGTCTTTGCTACTGGACAAAGTTAAATTCGTCAACATGTTGATTAACTTGTAAGATCAAAGATAGTTCTGTACTCATTCAGAACACCATGTGTTAAGCAAATCCCAGTACCCCACCTTCCACAACCTTGCCATGTCTCCCACCTTAAAGATGGCGGACGCTCAATTGAGACGCTGTCTTAGAGCCAACGCTGAACTACAGAATTTACAGACCAGTTCTGCACATTCAGCAGTTCGCAGGCGTGCAACTTCAGTTCTGCACAATCAGCTGTGTCTATCCCCTAAGCCAAGTGTTTCGGTAGGACGAGTTGTCACGTAGAGATGCGTCATGGGGTTTGTATTCCATTATATAGCCCGGGGGGAGTTTCAAGTGACGCTTAATAGCATCTCTCAGCGCCATCACAGCCTTTAAACACACCAAAAAGCGGAGTGATAAAATCAGTGCAATGAATGCAAAATTGACCAAAAGCTTAACGACAAAATCAATAATTGGTCAATGAAGCAGATTTGGAAACTCACCTGGTGGTCAGATGCATTGCGGTTCCACAGACTCAATATATCCTCATTGAAACGAATGCTCAGTACAGCTCCACAAATGTTGTCCCCATAATCAAGTTGATCGCCAACTAATGCTAAAACCTGCATTTTTTTTTTTTTTCAAGGGAAATTACCAATTTAGCAGAGTAGATTCAATTCAGACTCTGTACAACATTTTATTCACAATATTCTACTAGGTCACACTTGCATATACAATCTTGACGTTCCATACAACAGTGACTCACAAAAGGAATCAACATTGCAACTTCCTCTGAGAAGCTAAGCATGACCATGGCCTTTAATTTTATACAACAGGCACACATTAGCCAGAAATGACTCATTTCGCACTAACCTTAAATTGCAAACTACATGTTAAAAATCAACAATTTGCAAATTGTAAAAGTAGAAACCAAGTTTGATAGAATTACACCCATAGTCCGGTAGAGAATCAATACTAAGGCTAGGGAACAAGGAAGTTCAATAGAATTAAAGGCATAATTCATTACATCAGAAAGGTTAGGTCAGGGAGAAATCAAGTTAAACATGGCTAAAAGTGCTATAAGGTCTACAAATATCTTATACAACCTAAAAATAAGATCACCAACATGTTTTATACACATCATCAGCAAAAATAAAGAGGATGGGCGAGCATAAAGTAAACAACTTCAACTTACCAAGTCTTCCCAAAAACGGCCTGAAATAGCTTTCTTAAATCGAATAATCCATTTTCCACCATTGCAATTAGCAGAATCCTATCAAACATGTTACAGTTAGTTGATTCCAAGAAAGACAATTACTGGGATGATAGTAGACCCAGTAAAATATGCTTGGGAAAGAAAGAGGAGAGGGAGAGGGAGAGGGGAAGGGGAATCAAATAGAACTATCCGAGAGGGCAAGAAATATGCAATTACCTCCCACAAGGGTCGAATGCCCTCCTTGAAAAGATGCAAATCAGTTGGGCTAGGCAAAGATGATGGGCGAGCCAAATGGCAATAGCTGACCCAAAAACCCTCCACCTAAAAACAGTTTAACTTCAATAGAATGGCACTGAGAAAAGGCACACAAAAATTTAGGTAAAAAAAGTGGGGATAACTTACAGTGCTAAAATCCACTATCTTCTTTATGTTGTCCTCATATGATGATTGAGTACGTACCCCAGGCGTCCGGCGTGTATACCAGAAAACGAATTTGTGCTATTATCACAATGACATGAGGTAAGTAATGTTAACAAATCAAAACTGGCATTCATATCCTAGACAATTATATCTAGCGGTGCAATATAACTTCCCATAAAAATTGTGTCATCTTGGTTTATCATAGAGACCAAGCAAGCACGAACAGCTATATTGGTAAAGAATCAATAACCAAAAAACAGACACTACTGAAACAGGATCAAAATGGCTCCAAACAAGCCTAAAATGACTACTAGAAACAGACCCTTCCAAAACAAGTAAGGAACGAATAAAATCTTAACAAATAAGATTGATGAGATAAATTCAGTGAGACAATGAGAAAGAGGATAACCACAAGTAACAATTAATCGTGTCCTAACCAATAGCCAAAAGAAGTAAAATATATTCCAAAACATTGTAATTCAGTATTCAAAAAGAGTAACAAGATAGATAAATGCCTGTGTTAAAGCAAGCAACAAAGTCGACAATATGCCTAAATAGTGAAAAACGGAAATCTAACGAAAACGAAAAGGAAGATCAACCATCAATGAGGTTTGGAAGCACAAATTAAATAACGAATTAGAAGACTGTGAATTCTAAAATCCGACCAATGAAATAGTTTCAACCTCGCAGCGAAAAAAGCTGTTCCTTTGAAGACCATGCGACAATGCGTTTTTCATTGAAACAAAAGAATGCAACTTTTAATTCAGATAATCCATTTTGCAGACAATTTTTGACTCGTCAAATACTGTAAACCCTAAGAGTAACATAACTTCCCATGGATTACACAAATTTCAATTCAATAACCAGTGAAATCAACACGCACAAAGAAACATACTCCTACGAATTATATCCATCGGAGCTGTATAATAACACTAAAAACAATTAAACAAAGAAAATATAATGCATTAATAGAGTAAAAAACCTTGAGAGGGTGGAGACCAGCTTTGAGTTCGAGAGCAATGCGTTCGCGATCTTCGGCCTCTTTCTCCCTGGAATCAACGGCGTATTCAGCGTCCTTGGAATCAACGAAGCTCTCCGATTCTTTCTTCTCCAATTCCATCTATGATTGTAATATTCTATTCTTCCAATTTGAAAGAACTGAAAATGAGAAAGCCCTAATTTTGCCTTCGAAGTTATGGAAAGGGGCGGTTGTAAAGTGTGTGAGTAGGCGGTGACGAGCTTCTTGTAGATATGGAAACAATACGGTGTCGTTGACGGTTATAATTTGCCGCTGGTTTGTTCATTGGCCATTGTGCCCTTCGTTATATTGATAAAAAGACTAAACTTCATATTTGATCCCTTAGATATGGGTTAATAAATTTTTTTTGTTCCTTATATTTCAAAATGATTTTTTTAGTTTTTTAATTTTATTTTTTGAACTATTTGGTCCCTTACATTTCAGAACGATCTTTTTGGTCTCTTATTTTTATGTTTTGAACTATTTGGTCCATTGGTCGTTTAACCTAGCGGAAAACGTTAATATTACTCGCATTTCCGTCCACGCGACTCATAAAGAAGAAAATCAACCTAATGAAAAAAATTATTGGGATGCTAAAAATGATGTTAGGACAAATTTACTATTCGCTAACCGAGTCGTGTGAGCGACAGTGTGAGTGATATTAATGTTTTTGGTTGCCAAGGGACCAAATAGTTCAAGAAATAAATGTAAGAAACCAAAAAGATCGTTTTGAAATGTAAGGAACCAAATAGTTCGAAAAATAAAAATAAAGGATCAAAAATATCGTTTTGAAATGTAAGGGACCAAAAATATTATTAGGCCATATGTAAGGGACAAAATGTGGAGTTTACTCTAAAAAAAAAAAAAGAAGAAGAAAATCCTCTCTTTTTATTCTTTCCCCCAACCTATTTTCTAATTATCTACAATCAATTATCTTTGCCTCTCTCATAATTTAGATATATTTGTTCTTCATATTTTAAAAATGTAGAAAAATTACAGAGCGATATATATATATATATATATATATACACACACACACATATAAACATAGTGTCCGATCTGTCATTTGACCCAACCTGAGTCTCAATGCCCAAATTGATTTATTGTCAGAGAATCGTTTATACATGAATAAAAGGTAAAGACGAAAACAAAAGACCAATGAACAATCTCATATTTCACCTTACTGGTTGATATCCTTTACCGGTCCTAGCGACATACTCTTGCCTCTAGAAGATAGAATTTGGAGGGACTTTTCTTATGAGAAATTGTGTCAGAGAGAGGAAAAAAAGTGTAATAATTATGTTAGTTTTTGAAAAAATGTGAGTAAAAATATAGATGGAAATTTAAATTTTAAAATTTGAATTTTGTTGAAAATGGAATTGTTTCTTTGTGTAAATTTTTTTTGTTCTAAAAGTGGTAATTTTCATGAAAATAAACAGAAAAGAACGGAGCCTAAATGTTCTCTTTGTTTAAAAACTAACTTTGACGTCAAAGATTAATCGAAGGACTTTCCTTGTTAGTACAAATATCAAAAATGACGAATCAGAACAAATTTGACCCGAATACCCTCAGGTCCCTCACCAAGAAAACATGTTTCTATCGTCAATATATATGTACATATCTATATCTACAGGCCACCTACCCTACCCACTTGGCATTATTCCATGGTTTTGTTGGGTTGTTTTCTATTATATTTATGTATTAAAAGGAAGATTTTTAAAAAAATGTATTTAAGGAAGATTAGAGAGGGCGCGTGTCCTATCTACTGGCATCACTACTCCTCCTTTAATTAAATAAAGACTTATTTGCAAACTACCACCGTCAATTCTAGCAAGATACGAAATGATCCTCTTAAATTCTTATTGTATTTTAATTTAGTTTAAAAAAAAGGAGAAAATCTTTTTGTTCCGAATTTGGCTGATAATGTTGTATAAGACATTGTCTAGTAATTGAATGATTTCTTAATAAGACTGTAATTTTATCCAAATATATATATTTACTACATACTTTTACATCTTCAGGACATATTTGGACACTTTTTCAGCCGCAACAAATATTGAAGGGGTATTTTGCAATTTGATTAAAAATTGAAGGTAGCATGTTTGCAAATAATAATTCTTTGAAAGTGGGGTCTCTGTCTTTTGTTTCCTAAATAAACAGTACTTGTAATTATTGTAGTTTGTCAATAAAAAGAAATTAAAAAAAATAATAATAATAATGTTGGGTTGTTTGTTTGGCTTCTTCTTGCTTGTGGTGGAATTTGTGTTTTGTTTGAACATACTCCTATTTCTAGTCTAAACGCACATTTTGGCTTTGGAAGATTAAAAAATAATTAAAAATTTTCTGTCAAATTTGACAATTTATCTTCCCACAGTTGTCCTCCTTTTCCAAAAGTTCGTTCTGATTCTCTGGAAAGGATTTTTGGAGCATCCATTTTTCTCTCCCGGGGTGGTTTTAGCATCATCAGTCAAAATCAAAATTCAATCGGATGAGCATGAAGATGAAGATGGGGGTGAGGGGAGATTTGAGTGTGTTTCTGATCTGCATCATCTCCCTGATTTTCTTCATTCCCAGCGTGGCTTCTTCGTCGTCGTCTTCATTCCCTTTTCTCTACAGCCTCACCTCTCAATGTTCTCTTTCCTTGCACCCCAAATCGGTTCTTCATGTAAGATTTCATTTCATTTCATATATATATATATATATATCAAGATTTATTTTTCATTGTCAAGTTCTTACCTTTCTAAATATTTTTTTTTATTGGGTCGTCAAATTTACTTTGATAATCATAGGCGAGTATGTGTTATGTTGTTATCAATTATAAAATCTCATGATCATGCGTTTATTGTTTCATATCTTGAATCTTTCGTTGCTGGTAGATTTGTGGGAATTTTAGTCTTCAAACTCAGGTCATATCACCCTTCCTTCTTTCTCTCCTTGGGGTTGACTTTTCACCAATTTCAACCTTCTTTTTTTTTTTCCTCAAATTTTAAATTTTTTTTATATATTTTATTTTTAACCCTGTTGTCTTTTGGCTTCAGGGAATTGTAGTTGGATTACATCTTTTTAGTGATTTACTTGGTTGTTGTATAGGTATATTAGTCTTGCTGATTTTTATCTAAGGAAACTTAAGAGTAAAGGTGCTCCCTTTTTCTATCACTATTAGAGTACGTGCAACATCACTGTGCTTGGATTGTCGTGGCTTTAGACGATGCCTCACATTGTTTAGGTTGAGTTGGAATACTTAACATTTGCTCTCATTCATAACGTAGCTTGGTTAGCTTTTAATATAATTTTGCCTGCCTTTGTCCCATTGAGCTGCTGACCCATCATAACTTTAGTCCCGAGTCAAATGCGGATTAGTCTTCTCTGAGTTTCCTTATCTATCAATAGGCGAAGGAAAACAAACATTCAGATGTGCATAACGATTAGAATCTTTGTCTCTTGTCTGTAAGGTACCCAGTTGCTCCCAAGAGTTGTCAATTTACCTTTTAAGAATGCGAAACTAATTGCTAATGAAGTGTTAATAATGAGAAATGAGAACTTTTATATACTGGTTTAATAATTCACCCTAACAGGCTTCACTTTTGTGGATCTGTAGCAGAGGTTTATGTTACTGTTATCATATAGTTGTGGCATTTATGTGTTCCAGTTCAAAGTTATATGCCATCACCAAACCATGGAAAGACCTCTTGTTTGGGACTTGGTTTAGAGATATGTTTGTCATTGCCTTGTTCTTGAAATGATTAATATCTGTCCATCAGGGTAGTGTGTTTTTGGAGTGGACTTTTACATTACATTGTTTGATAATGCTCCCTGTTAAAATAGCAACCATTCTGGAGACCCACAAGAATAACAAAAACTTCTACTACAACAAAAGCTTGAGTTCACTTGTGTTTAGACATTGTTGTGCGGTGATTTTGTTTGTAATTAAGTGCGGTACTCCTACCATGTTATATTGAATTTACCATTATTTTCAGGTGAATGGTGACTTCCTAGAGAGAGCTCTAGCCTCTTCGAGGGAAAACAGTTACACTGCTGTGCTTTTTTTTGCTTCTTGGTGTCCCTTTTCCCAAGCTGCCCATGTGAATTTTGAGGCATTCAGTTCTATGTATCCACATATTGAACATTTAGCAGTAGAACAATCTTCAGCAATGCCCAGGTGAGAGAATTTTGTACCCTTCTCCGAAATGTTCATATTGAACTACTTTTGCGTTATTCCTTTAACCTTTTAATCATATGTTGAAGAAGCATGAAGTAATATTCTTTAATTGTTGCAGTATCATTTTTTTTTTTTTATTACCTTTTTTCTCAATGAGAACTGAAGATGTGAAATTTTGCTGCAATTAGTTTGTGTTTCTGCGTCATTTAGTTTGCTATTAGTGTCCCCAAAGAAGTATCAATATTTTTCCAGATTGCTAAGAAAGAAAGACCATCTAAAATTTTCCATGCCATACTGTAGCACCTTTGTCTTGCCAGTATGAGATATGTATGAGTATGGTCCCACATCACTTGGGTGCTTTTGAGTTGGGCTGTGGCTTTTTTACCTTACCTATCCCTATTGAGAAAACTGAATATAGTTCCTACTATCATCACATAATGTCGTAATTGAGGAGCATTATTAAAGGACAAGGAACAACTGGAGTTTGGCATGCTATTCAGACCCAAGTCTATCTGACATTATAAGAATTATGTAGGCTCTGAATTCTGAGAAAAAAAAATTGGTGCAAACTTATCTTTTAGTTTGTCAATAATCTGAGAATGATTATCTTTGATTTTAGAGATCTTAAAGATTGCGTTTTTGTTGTTTTCTGAGTTGCTCTTTTTGGATCTTCCTTTCCAGCTTGTTCTCCCGGTATGGGATTCATAGCTTGCCAGCTATTTTGATCGTAAATCAAAATTCAGTTAAACGGTATCATGGCTCCGCTGATTTGGACTCTCTTGTTGAGTTCTACCAGAAAACCACAGGTAGGCTTTTCTTATTATATAAATTCGGTGCATTTCCTAAGGTTTTGTGTGGTTAAATCACTTACTCGGTTGTCGTGAATAATTCTTGTTTGCACATTAATATGGATAATGTTATTTTGGTTTCCTTCGTTTAGTTGTCGTCCGTGTTTTTATAGTCTTCGAGTTCCTTCCCGTGATGAATTATTGGCCTTATGGCCAAGTATTTGCACACACTTCTATTAACTGGTTCTTCCCCCTCACTTGGTTATGCCTTGCACTATCTTGGTTTAATTGTGAGTGGAAAGATGGGGTTTTGATCTGCTTTTGATAATGCTAGCTGGCACATTTACAGTACTATGATAATGAGGTTAAAATTTTCATGTCTTGTGAAGAAACCACATTTATTTGTAAGAAGTCATTTTGTAAATCCTTACTCAGTTCAGTCATTTTGCTTTGGAGGCAAACTGAAGTGGATACTCAATTTTTTATGTGTAGGAAGTGAACCTGTTCAATATGTTGCTCTGGACCTGTCTGAGAGCTTGGTATCTCATCAAGAATCGATTATGCAATCATGGATGGGGTCATCCATTGATGACATACTGGCTAGAGAACCCTATTTGATATTCTCAGCTTTGTTCATCCTTTTAAGGGTTCTTTCGTATATAGTTCCAAGAATTCTCCATCATCTCAGACCTATCTGGGTATCATACCGGCCTCATATAAACTTGGAGATTTTTGGGGAGACTAGCCAAATCTTGGGTCGTATTCTACATATTATTGATTTGAAGAGAGTATGGACTAAGCTGAGACTTTGCAAGACCAGGAACTTCCATTGGAGCACGGGGAATGCCAGAGTGTGGGCATCTTCTTTAGCTTCAGTCTCATTGGGTAAAACATCCACATCTAGATGGTCATCCTGAGGAGTATGCGCTGTGAGGGGAAGAGACCTCTCTAAAACAGGTGTCATGGCGCAACCGAAATGCACAGGACTGCTTCTTCTAATTTCTCCCAGAGACATGCATTGCTAAAATCTTTGCAGAAAAGGAAAATTGTGTAGCACTATCCTCGTTTGATGATTCTCATGTTACTTATTAGGTGCAACTTAATTGATGGAGAAAGCTTTAGTTTTGTGAAGGAGAGGTGGTGTTTTCTGAGTCATTTTCCTCTATTTCCCATTCCTGCATTGCAAGGGAAAACTCGGCAGTGAACATTCTTGTAAATTCAAATCAAAATAGATTACATGTATATTGTGTAACAAAGAAGCAAAGTCAGGAAGCAATGTTATGTGTGATGTTTTGACTGTGCTCTTGTTTGTCCATGTTTGAAGGTGAGGAATCAATGTAGTTCCTGTTTTGTTGTTGCTGAATTAGAAGATTACCTCTTTCTCTTTTTACTTCCCTGTTTTTGAAGATACAGTTCCTAATGCAAGTTGTTCTTCCCTATGTTCTGTTAGTAGTTAGGTTATAAGATACATAATGTTCGAACTTTTATTTTACATACATGACTCTAAAGAAGAGTAAGTTTGAATTTTCTTTTAGTTATAATGGAGGATGGTTTAGTCATCCCATTGACAAATATTAATTGGCTTTATTTGGATAGTGTTGCTTTCTAGATTGTCTTTTTGAAACACAATGGAAGAGAAGAAGTATTCTCTTTTGCTACTGTGTTAAGCTGGTCAAATATCTGGGAGTCTGAAAGATCTGGACTCTCTAGCAGAACTTTACAGGAAACCGCAGGTAGGTATATCTTTTCCATACTGAGTATTTCTCTTCTTTGTCAAAAGAGGTTCTTTAGTTTCTGTTGAAGTAATAGCATTTTTAGCCCCTTCCAGTTCATTGTGTTCTGATGCTGTATATTGACATGATGTTGTGTCGCTTCCATGAATTGCTTGTCCTTGAAGACTGGTTCTAGAATTGCATATGAAGCATATTGTTGGTCCACATTCTTGATTTTATGAACATGACATACAATCCTGTAGATCAGTTTGGATCTATAAATGATTTGTTTCCAAGAGTGTTGTTTGATTCAAGAACACTCTGGGTACCAGATCAATTTAATGTACTTGTTATAGTCCTTTTTGATTGAAAGGAAAAGGACTGAAGTTGGTGGTGGATGAAGGAACTTATCTAGGGTATAGTATATGGGTGAAATATGCCAAATCCCACCCAACTCTAAAACTGAAAAATATCCAAACTTAGAGAACAGGCCCTTGAGCTGCCAAATGAGTTACATCTTACTTGTCCATATGCTTAACAGTCAAGATAGAAACTAGTAGTACAAAGCATTTTGCATGCATGCTTATTGCTTGTTCCCTCTGGTGTTCCATTAGAAGTTAGTAATACAAAGTGGACCCTTCTAATGGAACGGAACGGAGGGAGTACTATTTTTTGGAATAACTGCAAAAGGGAAATGAAGTCAAATGCTGTAGGCTAGGTGGGAAACTTCCTTCCTGTGGCTTCATTGCAATAGGTTGCTGGTTATAGGGTTTGGCAGTTTGCTCCTATTCCTGAGCAGATTCAATTTGAGTTTTGAGTTTTGAGTGTGGTCCTTGAATGAAAATGAAGGGCTGTTTGATGCCAACTTGCCATGGCTCCACGTTCCTTTCTTGACAACCTTTCCATTCTTCTTACTTGGTTACACTTCCTTCATAAGAATAATATGCACCTCATTTAAGAAAATGACACTGTTGATTCCTCCCCAGCCGCCCCCCCTACGCGCGTTTTTTTTATAACTAATACTCCTTCCGTTCCACTAGAAGAGCCTCACTTGGTACATTTGTTTATGAGTCGGATGGAGTATTTTTCTGTGCGAGGTTCTAAGAACTTCCCCAAATCCACAAAATTCCAAAACCTTCCATGGTTGGATATGAACAGAGGAGAGAAAATTTGAAAAACTAAAAATGGTATGTCAAAGCCTGGATGGAAAATCAAAATTGAATCTTGCTTCACTCAAGAGTCTTATAAACAAATATGATACAAATATCCAATAAAGATTCATGATTCGTGGAAATTGGGGATTGGGGAAGGATGATTTCACTTTCACTTTCAATCCAATCGCTCTCTGCTTTTTTTGTTTTTGTTTGTGTTACTTCATGTGAACCACTTTGAGTTAGCATCATTCCAACCTAACTTCCCCAAGCAAAACTCTTCTTTTCATGCCCTTTTTTAATGAAAAAAGAAAAATACCCAAAAGGAAAAGAGAGTGATTAGAATGAAATCTCTCAATAAGATGCCTGTTTTGCTGTGGCAATGTTACTTTGAACTTTTCTGCTAGGCATGAATTATAAAAATAGAAACTTCAAGATTTTTTTTTTTTTTTTTTTTCTTCTTCTTCTTTTTCTTACATTATTGTAAGGTTAATGACTTCTCTTTTGTCTATTAGCATAGTAGTAGTTCTAAACCACATTTTTACATTGGGGGCAAAGTGTGAAAATTGAAGCTTACAAGCATTATAAAACTCAAATTACCATATTCATCTAGATGATTACTCCTTTGAACTCAACAGTGTGGAAATTAGTGTTCAAAGTGAAAAAAAAAAAATTCATTCAGGCTAGTAAGTTAATAACCTAGTAACGAGCCAGTTCTCTTATAACATATAGAGGGTCATACAGAGGTTAGAGTTCAATTCTACCTCTGCATGAAGCTCTCCAATTTTGTTTTTTCTCTTTGTATAATTTTTACCTCTTATGTAATAGAGAGATAATAATATAAAGAGGTTTTTTTTAGTAACCCAATGAAATAAAGGAAAAGAGAGGTTTCTCTAAAATGGGACCCTCCTCCTTTTGTCAGCTTTGAGAAAGATAAGGTTGTAACTTCAAAACTTCTGGTACATCATGCTTAATACTAGTATTATAATTAGGGTAATAAACTAGTATTATCCATCTCCTTTTCTCCAAGGAACTCTGGCTTCCCTCTCACTCCAAAATTTCTCAACAGGAGAAGGAAAGAAAACTAAGCAAACAATCATAGAGGCAACAAACTAGTAGTAGTAGAAGAAGAGAAGAGGAGAAGATGGTGGGGGGTGAATAGTATTCCTCCTCCTTCCCTACCATCCAACCCCATGAAAGTCACCTCCTTTGAACTCAATCATCCATCTTTTCCAATTTCCATTCTATTTCAACCTTCCCATTTCTTGCTTTTCCTCACACTTTCTTTTCTTTCATAATCTTCCAAAACTACTACTAGTTCAGAGAAAACAAGAACAAAAAAATGGAAGGTCTTGATGAGTGGGAAGTCCTCCCTGAAGATGGATTCCTTGAAATCCATCATGATGATGATGCAGGGAAGAAGTTCTTCTCAAGAAAATACACCACCCCTTCAGAGAGTGTTTTCAAGAACTACTTCACCTGCCCATCTCCAAAACCATCTTCTCCCAAAGTTATATCTGTCCCAATTCAATTGGAGCCAGAGCCAGAGCCAGAGAAAGATCAAATCTTGAAACAGAGCAGCACAGAGAAGAAGATCAATCCATGTTCTCCTGTGACTCTTCCAGACGATCAGAAGGTAGAGAAGAAGATGGGAACGGATGAAACAGATCAAGATCTGTTTTCCCAACAGGTTTTCTTCAAGAAAGAAACCGAATTTGTCGACATGAAACTAGATTCACCAAAGTCCAACCACAGCAGCAGCAGCAAGGGAATGAAGCCACCGCCTCAGATGGTTCAATTTGAGGCTGCTGGTGGCGATGGCCCAGAAACAATCAAAATTTCCTCACCAAAGGCGATGAAAGTTGTTGATGAAGACCACATGATGATGGATCATGGAGGTGAGGTTGATGATGCAAAGAAGAAAGAGGCTAGTTGGGTTGACGATGATGATCAGAATTCTGGTGGGATTAACAACATACTAAAGTGGAGTTTAACTGGGATTGGTTCAATCTGTACCTTTGGTGTTGCCACAGTTTGCATCTTGGTCATGGGAGGTCTCATTAAGAATCCTAATGGCAGTACTAAAAAGCAAATCCATCGTCGTCATCATCATGAGCAGCAGAAGCTTCAATTCCACATTTATGCAGAGGACAAGGTATATGCAGAATCATCTTGTTGATTTCATTATCAATTATAATTTTGCAACCTCGAGACAGAAGTTACTGAGATAGATCAATCAATCTTGAATGTTGTTCAATTCAAAGAATGAATGAATCTTGTTCCCCAGGGCGGTGGTTTTGTTAAATATTATTATACATTGATTTTTGTAGTAGAAACATGAAAAAGAATAGTGAATAATGAAAGGTTGGTTGTGTGGAATATTGTAGAGATTGAAGCAAGTGGTGGAAGAGGCAACAAGATGGAATGATGCAATCTCAGGAGTTCCATATCCATTCACCAGAGCTCAAATCTCTTTTGGTGGTTACTGTGACCCTCACTAATCGTCCCACACACACAGAGTTTGGAGTTGGATTGGACCCCTATTAATCACAATAATTTCAACTTTTTCACATAGATGTTTCCAAGTTTTTTGGGTTTGTGCATTTGATTTGGTTTGAATCTGTATCATTGTACATAAATGTTATACTTTGAATCCTCCTTTACTTTATGATATGATTAGAGGAAATACTACCGTGCCAATTACTAGTTGTTGTTGTTGTGGGTATTGGATCATGGTTTACAGTTATAATTTAATTTCTGACATAAAAGAAAGGTCATCCAACTCACAACCCTGCATAGAGCACAATAATTCAAATCATGATCGATGATGCTGTGGAACCGTTTCTAAACGGATGGCAAGGTTCGAATGCGGGGGCATTTACTCTTATTTTATTAGAAAAGTTTATTTTATTATTTTTTTTTTTTTCCAAATGATGCGAGTGAAAACATTAACTATTTTTGAATGGCAATATAAAATGAAAATGGTGTACTTTGGAAAGATAATAGTCCGTTTAGAAAGAGTTGCTTGCTTGCAAGATAAAGATAAAGATAAATAATAATAATAATAATGGGGGATGGGGGGGGGGGGGGGGGGGTGTTGTGGGCGTGATTGACGACTGAAAGAAAGTGACGTGGATCGGATTGAAATGTCACCAAATGGTATTGTCTGGTGACAATCACATCCTTGGCTGCAAAAGGCGATATCCCTCGCCCGCAGGGCCCACACCGCCCAGCCCCATGAGCCTCGTGTGGAGGTAAATCAGGGTGACTCAGCGATAACCTGGCAGGAGGACCAGTGCCTAGTGCCCACAAGGATCCACCCCCCACATTGGGGGGATAAAAATCTCACACTGCGGCTGCCAGGACTCGATCCTGCGTCTTGGCTGCAATCTGCTGCCAAGTTACCACTGAGCTAAACCCCTGGAGGCAAAAGGGTGCTAACGGAAGCCCAGATTCGAACCCCGTCAACCCCTTAAATTTGCAGGGAAAGTCCCCTTAAGTTGTTGTCCGCCGGACTCGAACCCAGGACCTCCCGCTGCGGTAAAATGGTACTCACATGTTTTTTGCCAGTTAGGCTAGACATGTTTGGTAAAAGGGTGCTAACGGGAAGCCCAGATTCGAACCCCGTCAACCCCTTAAATTGCAGGGAAAGTCCCCTTAAGTTGTTGTCCGCCGGACTCGAACCCAGGACCTCCCGCTGCGGTAAATGATACCTCACATGTTTTTTGCCAGTTAGGCTAGACATGTTTGGTAAAAGGGTGCTAACGGGAAGCCCAGATTCGAACCCCGTCAACCCCTTAAATTTGCAGGGAAAGTCCCCTTAAGTGTTGTCCGCCGGACTCGAACCCAGGACCTCCCGCTGCGGTAAAATGGTACCTCACATGTTTTTTGCCAGTTAGGCTAGACATGTTTGGTAAAAGGGTGCTAACGGGAAGCCCAGATTCGAACCCCGTCAACCCCTTAAATTTGCAGGGAAAGTCCCCTTAAGTTGTTGTCCGCCGGACTCGAACCCAGGACCTCCCGCTGCGGTAAAATGGTACCTCACATGTTTTTGCCAGTTAGGCTAGACATGTTTGGTAAAAGGGGTGCTAACGGGAAGCCCAGATTCGAACCCCGTCAACCCCTTAATCACATCCTATTCGATGGAAGATTGCTTTTTGATTTTGATTATGCTAATTAATTACGTGTTTTAAAGTAAAAGGTCTCCTACAACCACGTACATATGAATACTTTTATCACGTATCTTATGGATTTACACTTACGCTAGTAGGTGTCATTTTCTTTCAAGAAATATATGTATATAACATTGGTCAAGGAATGACTTTTGTAATTGGTTGTTTATTGATTCAGTTACCCCTCTCTGCCCATTGGAATTTTTACCGTTTAAATATAAATAATAATAATAATAATAATAATAATATTTGAGGAGTAGCCAAATATTAGAATATGTCTGATAAACCAACCAAAATTAGATTACAACTTATTCTGTCTATCTTCAACTTTAAATACAGTAAAAGTGGTAGTAAATGACAACACAATCAAACAAATTATTGGAGATTAGAATAAATATAAAAAGACAAATACTACTGTAATTTGAAGAAGCGGTAAAAGTTTAAAAAAAAAAAAGGAAAAGAATTAATTGTTTTTAACTCTAATTGTTTGCAATCATTGATAAGTTGATCCCCTCGAACGAACGACCGACAGCTCATTACTGATGTTTCTTACACACTCAATCTTGATCCATTCCAATTAAAATAAAAAACACAATTACCTTGGGTGTTACTTATTATTTAAACTGACTTAGGTACTTAGGTACATACAGTATTATTTTAAAAAAAAAAAATTATTATACGTGACTTTTTTAATGAAATAAAGGTTAATTTGAGTTGCACATAGTAATTAGCAGGTTAATAAATCTCATAATCAAAATTAGGCATGAATTGGTTGGTACATTGTATGTGTAGAGATATTTATTTGAAAGGGAGAAAAGATGAGAGGACTGGTTGAGGTGAGAGTGGCCAAAATTCATTGCATTGCCACGTCAAAGTGTGAATGTGACCATAACAATAACAATGTTCACTCAATTCATATATTTGTGACTTTTTTTTATAAAAATTAAAAAAAAATTTATTGCTGATATTTTGATTCAAGATGAAGAAGAAGATGTATCCAGACACTCAAAAAATATCTAATACTTCCGTTCCAACTATGACTTTCTTTTCTTGCTCCAAAACACACACACACTCAATCTATATACATATGTAAAGAAAGAGGTTGTGTTAAACTTATAATAAAAGGGTTCCCTTGTTTCAATATGGAAATTTGATTAGTACGTGAGTGAGTGAACCCAACCTTCTTAAGGAAGATTATTTACTGAAATTTGTTCAAAATTACATACTAATTTTGATATTATAATATTGGATTGGACCATTTCCGATTTTTCACAAAACCCAATCTAAGCAAATTTGCCTTTCTTTCCATCACAAAAACTTAATGGAAAAAGGGGAAGTATCAGGTTTAAAAAGCTCGAATTTTGGATCATCACACAAGCTCAGTCCAAAAGTTGAATTGTTTTTCATCATCATCTACATCCCCAAAATCAAAAGATAAAAAAAAAATTTGAAAAAAGAAAGTGTAAATTAAGAAGGAGATAATGTATCGAATCGGGACAGAAGCGAGGCCGGCCAAGAAAGAATGAAACAGAAGGCACGCTTGGTCAGTTGATCGATGAACAAAGTCTTATTAGTATGGCTGGTCTCATGAAGCATCTGTTCATTATCCCATCTCAGACGCTGCTCAACCAGCTAGCTAAACTTTACAAAAAAACTTCCAATCCAATCCTAACCTAATTGCTATTCTTACTAAATTAAACTATCTACAGCAATTAGCAACAAAGAAGAAGAACAACAACAAAATATAGAACTCAGTTTCACAATAAAACCATCAACACCGCTTCCCCTCGCTGAGAGTTTATCTGAGTAGCAACATATATACATATAATGGGTGGCGTGGGGGTGTGACTTGACTGCTGCGATAAACATAGGTGCTCATTAGGGTTTCTTTTTTGTACATTTATAATGGGCCCAAGTTTTAAATTAATGGACTCTATACCTTTTCCAGCCCACATGGACATGGGCCACATCCATGTTCTTCACAACATATCCTCATCGTGTTCGGTGTTGTGTAATTAGATGGGAATTAATTTTCATTCATTCATTCATTTAATACCTTAAAAATTTATAGAATATTGGGTTCTTACGGAAATGAGAATGAGAATTGGAGGTCTGATTCTTAAAATTAAATTTTTTTTACAATTAGTGTATTTACAAGAATTTTAAACTATTACCCTAAACCATCTGAACGATTAAGATTTCTTCCATTAAGGATTTTATTAATTTCTGAATCTAAGATGCCATATATTTCTATTCTCATTCCGACACAATATTATTATTAATAATAATAATTTTTCATGTTTCTTCAGCAATATTTGGAAAATATAAACTAATACTTTGAGGGCACAAGTGCTAAAATTAGTTGCTTCGCTACAATCAAAGATTATTGTTTCAAGTTATATACTAGTAACTACTAGTAAACCCTAAATTATAAAGGGTTGGGTAATAGGAAAAAGGGAATAAAATATCTCCTTTGTTTGAAGTTGAAGAAAACAATAATAATAATAATAATAAATGCAGGCAGGAAGGACAACAGTAGGTAGGGTTAGGGTGGGTAGGAGCCACATAAAAATAAAACATGTGAGAGAGTAGCGACAATTTCGGAATCGGCCTCTAATTCTAATGATATATGGGCTGTGGCTGTAAATACAAATCATTACCATTTCCACCGACACACATATATCATCACATCTTTGCCTGCATTGTTTTTCATTTGATTTTCCTTCCAAATAACAAAACATTATTATTATTATTATTATTATTATTATTATTTTCTTCAACTTCAAATAAATAATCCTTACTTTACTACTACATTGTAGAAAGAATGGTCCCACAGAATTTATGAGATGATATTGGTTTCACTCATTTTTTTTATTTCCATTTCTAACGTGTGCAATTGTCATGTGAGAATGAAAATAAGAAATTAAATATACGATTAAATTATCCAGCGAGAATGAAAATAAGAAATTCTTATTTATGATTAAAATTCCTATGTGAAACATCCTATTTCCATTTTCCTACCCCCCCCAAACATCGGAAAAGGAAAAGGGAAGTGCGTTCAAAATTTCAATGTTTGGCAACACTTTTGGTAAAGCTGCTGCTCTCTTTTCACCAAACCAAAAAATATAAAATAAAATTTAAAAAAAGAAAGAAAAAAATACCAACTTTTCCATTATTCCAATCTTTATCACCATTGCTAGCTAGCTGTTTTCCTTCCACTTTCAACAATTTTCACATGTTACAACCACCCAACTGTCCAGTTGCTTCAGCTTCAACCAAAATTTTGTTACTAAGATGAATAATCAATAGTAATAGTAGTGTAACACTATCAATATTACTGAGATGGAAGAACATAAATCAATGGGAAAACAAATAAAATATAAATTTATATATATATATAGACAGATCATCCAAACTACAATAGGAATAATAAACCAATGAATCTCAACATCCCATTTCTCTCACCTAAATCTCCCTCTCCATCCACAAATAGATATCGATGAACAAACCCAAATACCAAACCAACCAAAGAGAGATTACTGCCTCACATCAGAAACAGAATTTGAGTGAAAGAAGAAAAAAAGAAAAACAGAGAAACTCTCTCTCTCTCTCTACACATCTCATCACAAAATGAAACTGAAAAACAGAGGGAACACCCCTGAATTCCACCATAATCTTCTCTCATCATTTAGAAAAGCATCCCCATCACAATAGCTGCAGCGGAGGCGAACACGGCGGGTACGAAAGCGGCGGCATCTGCAGAAGAAACCGCCGGGCCTGGAGCAGCAGCGGGAGCATCCGAGGCAGCCACGTTTTGGACGGCGGACAATGCCACCAACATCATCAACACAGCAGCAACGACAACGGCATTCATGTTCTTCACGGCCTCCATTTTCCTTTTTTGGTTTCTAGGGGATTTTTTCTTCTTTTCTTTTTTATTAGAAGAAAAAAAAAACAAAAGAAAAAGGAAGAGAGTAGAGAACTTGAAGGAAGGAAATGAATAAACCAAAGAAAGAATGAGAATGTGTATAATTCGTCGGTGAGAGGGGGATTATATACAGAAACAGAAAAAAAGCCTCAAAAACGAATGAATGATGGAGCAGACATAGCGGGCAGGTGGGATAAGGAGGGGCTGCCCGAGCGAGGATACCGTTGTGACTTTTCTCACTTGGGATGGGATGGGATGTGAGGTCTTTACTCTTTTTTTTTAACTCCCTTTATAATTGGGTGGGGGCTGCCCGTTGACAGAGTGTCCTTTGTCTTTGGGTGCCCAACAGCTGTAGCCAACGGTTACAGTTGTATGGGGTCCCCATTTTGTGCTCTTCCTTCGCCTCAAATCAAATCAGTGGGGGGCCGGCAGCTGGAACAACTAACAACCCTCTTCTTCTTTTTTAAGGGTAAATTTATATATATATTTTTTTCCCTCCTCACATTACAATCTTAAAAAATCTTCACTATTTTCCAATTTTCAGAAATTTGTGATTTTTCAAATAAATAATTCCCCCTCACATTCAAAAAAATTTCTTATATCATTTGAAGAGTTCACTTTAGATTAGTGTGTATTAGTACTTCAGAATCCATAATAAGTTGTATTTTCTTTATTCTATTAGAAGAGTTAATTTTGACAACTGTACAACTTATTGTTTATGTATAATACCTAAAATGGTCAATTTGAAGTTATTTGTTCCATTCATGTCCCTACTTTTTAAGTATGATCTAATTATAAATCACACGTGATTATATTAGTAAGAGTACGAAATTTAAAAGTTGACATTTTCTAATGTAACAAAAATGTTATTCAACATGGACTATTTTAGTAGAACGGACGGAGTATATTTCTAAAATAAAACTCTTTAAATGAGACAGGTGAAATAATAAAAAGCCCAATGAGATTTATGTTTTTTCACACTTAAAAACTATATGATAATTTAATCAAACCGGAGGTATAAATTGTAATACTAATACTTAAATTAGAGAAGTGATGCTAAATTTTCAAATGGAGAATCACACATATTCTATGTAATTGTTGTCTCTTCTTTGTTATGTTGCACTTGTGGACTTAGTTTATGTGTTGGTACTTTTAGTCCATATGATCAGCAGTAGCCGATTTTGTAAGTCATTTCGGGAATGGTCGTGTAAATTTTAAAATTGTATTCTAACCCAAAATAATATACAAATTTGGCTACTGCTGATTATATAGACTCAAAGTGCTAACATATTAAAGAAAAATATATCACAAATGCAAAAAGCATAAAATAGCGACCAAAAGTAGTATATAAAAAATTAATTAAAAGTGCAACTAGTTTATAAAAAATTGACTAAAAATACGATTTTCCCAATGCAAACGACAAGGTAGGTTTAAAATAAAATAAATGATCGATTGCACCTTAGCTTTTGAATTCTCATCGTTTTTGTTATTTGTCTCTCTCATTTCAAAAATACAAAGATGGTCCCATTTTTCTATATCTGTTTATTGTTGTCTATTCTATTTCAAACTCAAGAATTCTCTAAAAATAAAAAAAATAAAAAACTTAGGAAAGGATGTCATTGAATTAAAAACATCACTTGTTAGGATAATATTTCTCATAATGTTGTAATAATATTTACACTAATTTGATTCTCTTACGATCTGGAAAGTTATCAAAACTACTCTGAAAATTAGATAATTCTATCAATACCTCTCGTGAGGTTTTTTGAACAATATAATCAATATCTCTTATAGTTTGGTTATATAGTACTAATATATATTTGTTAATTAAGAAAACGAGTTTAAACGCTAATGAGTCTTTATAAAATTCTCAAATCTCAGAAGAAGAACTATTGATAATTAACCAAAAAATGAAATTTTTGGTTATCATTCTCTCAAACAATCTAGACAAAAAAAAGTCATGTTTCATGCACCCAACATCCTGACTTTGGAAGAAGTATACCAATGTCTCGTCATTTGTTCTTTTCCATTCCATTTCACAAAAATCGTTACTTTTTCATCTATAGTTTTACCTAAAAAAAAACCTAATTTTCTTATTAAATTTTAATTTCAAATTTTAAAATTTTCTCTAAATTTTTAATTACATAAATTTAAAAAATAACATAATTATTATACTTTTTTTTTCTACACAAATTTCCAAAAAAATTCCTCATAAACAAATATTCCTTTCTCAAACTAAAATTTTTCCATTTCAATGATTAAAAGAACACAGCTTAGATTGCATATGAGTAGGCCAACCTTGTATAAGATGTTGAATTGAAATGAAGGCATTTGTACGTTGATTTGTAAACGAGCTATTTGTACTTAACGTATAGTATATGAATACTGAAGCTAACTTAATTACTCATAGGGTCCGTTTGGTTGAACGGAATTGAAATTCAATTGGAATTAGAATTTTATATAATTGAAGTTTAGAATTAAAATTGTAATTCCACTTGAATTCTATTATTTGGTAAAATGATAGAATTGTGAAAAAATTGAATTGCAATTCTAATTCTTTTGTTTGATTTGAATACTTAAAATTGTATGTAAAATTATAATTCATTTATAATTGTAAAATAGTCAGATTTACTATCCCTCTTTGTGTTATTAATACAAGAGCGTTTAAACTGGCCGACACAATACGTACGAAACGATTCGGGTTAGATTCAATGCATGCTACGAAAATGACAATTCGATTCATCGAGCTCAGAGCATGACCTGAATCGACCTGATTTTTATTTATTTAATCTCTTTTTTTTTGAGAGAGAACAGAAAAAACTTGAAAATGGTCTCCACAAAAAAAAAAAAAAAAAAAACCGCAGCCCACCCGTCCCCTTCCCAACCACCCTGCACCCAGCCCGCCCAAAACAAAAAAATAAAAACTATAATTTTAGATATTTACACACCCACCCCCCCCCCCCCCACCCCCCAGCACCCAACCCAAACCAAGAAAAATAAAATTAAAAAAAAAGAATCTCCAAACTCAATATTTAGTTTTAGTTTTTTAATTTTAAAATTGCAAATAAAATATGTTTATTTTTTTATTTTGGGAAATATTAATCGTCATTATATTTCGTATATATTAAACTATAATTTTAGATATTTACACACATTATAAAAAAATATAAAAATTGCATTTACAATATACTAGCCTAGACACTTTTTAACCATTTCTCATTTTTATTAATTTTTTTGGGTCGAAAATACTTGTCCAGGGATGGAAAAATTATTTTAAAAAAATACTAACGTAAGCATATATGGGCTAAAAAAATCAAATAAAAGAAAAAATTAATTAAAAAAACTGAACAAAGAAACATGAAAAAAAAAAAAGGCAAATGACATTTGTGGTCCCATAAGTTGGAGGTGCAGTTTTAAATGGTCACTTATTTTTAAAAAAGTTTACTTTGTTCCCTTAACTTTATTTTTTATTTTTAAACAAAAATGTTATGTGAAGGACCCAATTTACTATTCAAATGACACTTTCAAAAAAATTTAGTTGTGAAATTACTGAGTTGACCTTCGAATTTTTTCTTCTTCTTTTCTTCTTCTTCCTTCGTCATCTGTGATCTGCTTCTTCTTCGTCTTCTTCTTCTTCTTCATCTTCTTCTTCTTATTCCTCCTCCTCCTCCTCTTTTTTCTTCTTCTTCTCTTCTTTGTGTGTCCATCTGCCAAAAAATTTAAAAAAAAGAAAGAAAAGAGCACCTTCGCGGTCCTGTGGCGAACGTTTTCTGGACTTTCGCTCTGGCTGGGCAGTTCAGAAAACTTCAGCCCTAGGACGCACGGAATTTTGTTAATTTTCGCCCAAAAGGAACAAAAATTTAAGAGACTTCGTGCGTCCTGTGACGGAAGTCTTGGACAATTTTGCCACAGGCAGGCGGAAGTCTAGAAACCTTTGCCGCCCTAAGGGGTAAGTTTGTGAAACTTACTCCTCACCCAGGTATAAGTTTCACAAACTTACAAACTTACGCCTCCCAGGTGTAATTTTATTTTTGTTGATTTTTTTAAACTTATAATTTATTTATTTATTTTTGAAAAGGTTAATTTTGTTTTTCATCACCTGAAATTTGAAAATTATTCTTATATTTAATAAAATTGTTCCTACAAATAACATGCCCCTTTTTAAATGGTCCTAGTGTGAGATTGCCAAGGGCAATTGATGGAAGAAAATGAAAAAAATATGGGTCCCACTGGACTCCAGCCAAAGACCTTTTTCCTGTTTTCTTGACCTTTCTGCCTCTTCCATGGCTCCTTCAGTCAGCAACAGGAACTTAGCCAGTGCACGTATCAAAGAGTGAATCACCTAGAAACCACGGACACACTCCCGGCAGAAGCCGGAAGAGCTGAATTCTGAGATTACAACGATGAGCAATTTCCAGTGTGCAGAGTCGCCATGGTTCGCCACGTCATCCAACCCAGAGGATTTCTCTTCCTACACTAACGCTCCTCTCCTTGCCCACACAGTTCAAGGTTGTCCCTGTTCCTGATTTTTATTTTGCATTAATTTTTTGTTTTTAACATTAATTCGTACAAATAATGCTCATATGAAATTTTGATTCAGGGGTAGAGGTAGCCTTAGAAGAATCAAGTGAAAGTTGCAGCAAGCCGACCACAAGGTAAAGGAAAATAAAATGAACCAAGCAATGGAGGCACCCAAACATTGGCTCCATTTTGGTACACCAAATTATTCCATCAATTATATTATAGGACCCCATATCAACATAAAGCCGGTGCAGAACAGTGAAGCCGCCAACGACACCCTAGGCCAAGGTAGTTGTGCAGTATTTGTATTTGTATTTGATTTGCTTGTCTTGTCATCTTCTTTGTTTCTCCTTCTCAACTCGCACAACGCAGTCCTTTGTTGCCAACTTCTTGTTGTGGTTCATTGTAGTGAGTGTGTGGGGGAAAAAAGAAATGGACTAGGACCCAAAACCAACAACATCTCAATCTCTTCTTCAGACATCGATCCTCATTACCCCTGTTTTCTATTTAGTAGTTGCTTAATTAATCTCTTCTTCAGTCAGAGAAGGCTTATGCTTCTTTTCCTGCATTTAATTAGTATATCAAAAAGCTTGTTTAATGTCTTCAACGCTCTGTTGGCAGCAGTTTGGCACAACTTCTGTTTTAATCCAAAATCCATACGGATCAATGCAGATTTCAAAGTCCGCCGTGAGTAGTGGTCGTGGTGCTGGAGAATGAAGATGGTCAACATGCATATGATTGGGTGTGTGTGTGAGAGGGACTTTTTTATTTATTTATTTTATTCTTTTCCCCCTTTCTTTGATATCCCTCAATTACCCTTGGCAATCTCACACTAGGACCATTTAAAAACAAAAAATCAAGTTAAGGGACCAAAGTGAACTATTTTTAAGATAAGAGACCATTTAAAACTGCACTTCCAACTTTGGGACCACAAAATTCATTTATCCAAAAAAAAAAAAAAAAAAAGCCACCTTGGGTCGATATATATATCACGCACACGCACATACCATGAGCACACACAACACACAAAACACATGACACAAGTACACAATACATATCAATAGAATTATAATTATAATTCTTAAGTTTAATCAAAGAATTAAAATTGTGAAATTGGAGATATTTGGATTCCCATTCTTAAAATTATTTTACAAACAAACAATGAAATTAGAATTAGACTCCAATTCCAATTTCACGGGAAACAAACACACCCATAAATCATTCGCAATAGAATTGGTGGAGTAATACGTCACATGAATTTAAGACCTTACTCTACTTACTAACGTTAGGCGTTTTGATTACATAGAGAAAACATTAGTATTTCGGAAGGTGAGAGTATCCAAAATATAGGGCCAAATTCACATGAGGAAAATTCTAAAACAGGCTAATGGGAATGGGGAATTCTTAGGGCCAAATGAATCTAAAATTTCATGAGGAGGAATGAAACCGAATCTAATAGGTTGTTGCGTTCATATAACTAATCATGTTACCAACTCATTCATGGATTGTGGATACTCCAACACCAACTAGTTACTAATTTGCTTGGATTAATTAATTACCTGCTATTTTGAAGAAAATTGAAAGGAGTAGTAGCTAACTAGTGTGCAGAGCACGAGAAGTCCCAACCAATGAAGTTACTCCTCTCCAGAGACCCATCAAAACTCCTCCCGCGTAATAGAATAGTTTGGTTAAAGAAAAAAAAGAGTGAAATAATTAGATTCCAAATCAACACGTCAACATTTATCTTCATAGTCTTTCTTGGAGCTCCAAATCTCAAATAGCCATAAGAGAAATCATCACCACAAAAGATTTGGGTTTGAGTTTGAGTATATAAATGATAATATTAATAAATAAAATCCAATAGTTTCAATCAAAATAGAGATCAGCCCAAGCCCATCACTTCGCCTTTCCAAAAGCCCAACACAGAAACCACAATACAGTACTATTATTATTATTCTGTATGGGCTGACCCGCTCTCAAGTCACAAGAACAAGAGATAATCATGGGTTCTTTCCGACGTTCCATTCCTTCAATCATCTTCATCCGGACCCTACGTTTAAAGCATCCAACGACTTCACAGTTTTCATTTATTTTTTTCCCATCTCTCTGTTGACGATGACCACGACTGAGTTTTTCTTCTTCTTTTTCTTTTTATTTATTTTTATTTATTCTCCATTTTCTCTTCAGTCAATATTGAATACGCCCTTACTCTCCTCAAAAAAATATTCATAATACTAATATTACGTCTGTGTTATTTAAGTTTTAATTTTGATTCCAATTTTTGTTTTAATAATAAATTTAATATATTATAATTAATTTTTATTTTTTAATATAATTTTTTATTATTCAATTATATTTTTTAACATTTCTAACCCACTTTTTATATTATAAAATTATTTTTTAAAACTAAAACTCAACATAGCCAAAAATAACATACCCCTAATACATATACAAATTCAAGGAAGAGGAGGAGAAGATGAGGCAGAAGAAGGATCAACAATTTCTTCCAACAAACTTACCCAAAGCGTCCCCCTACCTTCCTTCCTCCCCTCCTGCATTTCTTACTTCTTCTGCACATTCCCATCCAAGCAATTCAACCCCTCCGGAGGTCAAAAGATTACAGATTTTGATGCTGTATTTCACAACTCCCCTCTAATAGTAATTCTGGTGTTAAAAATCTAAACTTTATCGTTTTGGATTTGTGGGTTCTTTGTGAGCTAACAAGGTGAGCTATGCTATGGCTATCCTTCTTCCCTTCCCTCCTTTTTCTTCTGCTGTATTTTCTCGCTGAATTCTTACCTTTTTTCTGCATATGGGATATTGCAGGGTAGCTGAATTGTCTGTTCTGGGCCCAGATCTCGTTGCTGTGTTGCGTGTTTGTTCTTGATGATGGAGGAGGAGGACAAGAATGAGGGAGGGAGGAGCGTCATGATGATGAGGCCGCCGCCACCGGCAGAAACAGCAGAATTCTTTTTGCAGTGGGGAAACAGGAAGAGGCTGAGATGTGTGAGAATCAGGAACAGCAACACTACTACTACAACTGCTACTGCTACTGCTACTAGTACTAGCCCACCTCATCACCTTTCTTCATCTCCCTCTCCTGACCCGGTTTTACCTTCATCGAATTCTTCTGCTCGTGCTCGCCGCAAAATTACTTCCAGATTCCCCTCTGTTACATCCAATGACGAAAAGCATCTATCTTTCCCTCAACCCACCTCTCGCCTCACCAGGTACTCTCACTTCTGTTTCATAACTCGGGAAAAGAGCAAACAGTTTTTTTTTTTTTCTTTTCCTGAACTGGATTGAAAGATCCCTGGAATGGAACAATCAAGCCACAATTGGGTTTGCGAAACTGACTTTTTTTCGGTTTTTTTTGACTGGGGGTGGTCTGAAGGGAAATATCACAGCAAAGAAGGGATTTCTAATGAAAATGTCAACTTTTCTCTCCTACAATTTCTTCCTTTTGTCCTCTTAAGGTAAAGATTTGGATCTTAATATATGGGTTTGTTTTACTAATGGAAGCAGGAATTCGGAGACTGGCGTCACGTTGAGATCGGAAACTAGGAGGGTATCGCCGGAGAAGGAGGAGAGGTCCTATTTGACGAGGGGATCAGGGCCAGTGATAACCAATTTGGAGGAGAATGGTGAGGGGAAGGTTCCTCAGGTGGGTCTTGCCAGAAATCAAGGTGGGGATGAGCAACCAAGACATCGTCAGACGAACAACAGTTACAAGATTAGTAATCATCATAGTAACAGAGGAAATGGAAATCTGGTATGTCCAAAGCTTTACATAAGTCTGTCTATTAAAGAAAAAGAGGAAGACTTTTTGGCCATGAAAGGTTGTAAGCTTCCTCAGAGACCCAAGAAGAGGGCCAAACTCATCCAAAGAACAATTCTGGTAAGTTTATTTATTTATTCAAAATTTTTTAGCTCTGTTTCAACTGGGTGGCAAACATTTTCAACATGGTTCTTTTCCTCCAGCTGGTGAGCCCAGGATCTTGGTTAACTGACATGTCATTGGAGCGGTATGAGGTCCGGGAGAAAAAGACTTCTAAGAAGGTATGTTGATGCATCTGTTGCGCTCTTTATTTGGGGAATTTTGGTTTTCGTTTTCCTTATCCGGGAGGATGAGATGTGGCGGAGCGGCGGTGGCTGGCGGTGGAGGATGGGTATTGATTGGGAAAAATTAGAACACAGGGAAAAAGGGTCTTTTTTTTTTTTTTACCCCCTGTGATTTTGTTATTTAGTGGTGGGGGTGGGCTGGGGAAGCGGTGGGTGGTGTTTGAAAGAAGGAAAAGGAGCGTACTTTGAATATGGTTTAAGATAAGGTAAGAAAATATTGTTGAAGATGGAATCTTGCATTGGATCTTTACCTCCTTCATTATGGGTTGAAATTTGGGAATGCTTTGTGTATTTTGTTGACTTTTGCTGTGTTTCTTTGATGTTGATTGGAGATTTGGATTTTGAAATGCAGAGGCCTCGAGGATTAAAGGCTATGGGGAACATTGACAGTGATTCTGAATGAATCATCAAAGAAAGAAAGATCCCGGGGTTTCTGCAATTGAACAGAGAAGAGAAGAGAAGAGAAGAGAAGAGCAGAGCATAGCAGAGAAGTCATGTGGTGTTCTTTCCTTGTTTGAGTCATTAACTTGAACATTTTTTTTGTTCTTTTTTAGTATTATTTTTGGGTGCCCTTTGGTTAGAAGAAAAGAAAGTAGAAACTTCTGAGAATTGGTAAGGAATCAACATAGTAGAACAGGGCAAATTGTAGTTGGTTTAAGTTAGACATGGAGAGCAGGGTTACCAAAGCCAAAACTTTTGGTTGAGCTGTTTTTTTGGGGGACTTCTTGACTCCCTAACCAAAATGTGTTGGCGGAACAGGGTTCTCATTTTTTGTAATATGTACATTCTCTCTTCTCACTGTTGCTTTTATTGTCGAGTTAGAAATTGTCAATCTTCGTTTTTTATATTACCAGTAGTTGTAGTGGAATATCAACGAAAGCAATAATGCATACATAGTAGTGTACAAGTTTATTGATTTTTATGTATTCTTTCTATACCCCACAGTCCACAACACCACATGAGGCAACCATTTTTGAATCTTGGACTTGTACCGCTTTGGTCCTAATGACGTCTGTTTTCAAAGTATTTGTTCTTCAACTTCAACAACTTTACATAATAATAATCCCACAGTTTCTTTCTTCTTTTGTACAAAGTGCTCCTTTCTATCATTGTTGTTATTCTATCAACTAAGATGAGAGGAGTTTGAAGGGTTTCTTCGTGTTTTCCCTTTCTGTTCCAACACCGACCATTCTTCATCAATTCCCCCTGCGTGTACACCACACAAGAATGGTTAAAAAAGGAGGTCAAGTTCTATTCTTTCTTGTTCACATGGAGACTTTCATCATCAACAATGACCTCTTCAAACATTCTCACCACCATGCATATTCATATTCATACTCAAACTCAAGCATGTTTAACTTCCATTCCATCTACTATTAAGAAACATCTCTGAATGAATACCGATCAGGACAGCAAAGACTAAAATCAACAACGTTTTCCTTAGTTTCTACTTGGTAGTCAGTAGCAGCTGAGGATCGATCTTGTTAGATTCATTTCATATCATCATCAGTTGACAGATAGATTGTAGTGATTATGATGGTTTAGATGATGGAAAGTCTAGCACAAATTGTTGCTGGAAGCTCAAAAAAACTATGTGCAGTGCAGCAGTAAAACAAAAGCAAAGGAATCAGATAACATCATACCGTCTCCTTGCACTCTTTCCTGATGGAATCAATTGGCTTCATTCCTAGCAGCTTGAAGCATTTCAACAATAAGATTCTTTACATCCCTGAAAACGTGAATAGTATATGAACATTAGAGAACTGAGAAGGTGCATGACTTTCACAGAGCCACGATGAAACAGCGTACTCACACAAGCTATTACAAGGAAATAACCAACAAGATACATGTACTCATAAATTGAACAACTCACTTCCTTTCAGTTGCACGTCGAGTAAAAGGAATGCGCAGCTTTAAAGTGTTCCCCTGATAGCCAGCCTATAGAGAAACAAAGAAAAGTCAAATAGAAATGACTACTGCTAATGTTGTTTGTGCACCTTAAAATTACAAAGCAACCATTAGGAAGATGCCACTTATACAGGGACTACAGAAACATGGTGTATAAGAGAATAGAATAGTTGAGATAAAAACTACAGAGCCAAAATCTTTATAACCCCATAACATGTAAACAAAACAGCATTTCAAGAAATATGGAGGTGACATTAATGTAAGATCAGAGGCACCTTGACATTGAAACCAAGGCTGTCTACATCCAGAATGTATGCAGAATCAACCTATACAACAACACAATTACAGTTTAACATGATTCAGTATTTATTACGAATTCAAATTATGTAACAGAAGGAAGCTATTGTACAAACTGAACAATTTATGGATGGTGAAAGCATTACCGGGACAGAAGTTGAATGCTGCACGATTAGTTTTGTGTCTTCCCCATGATCCTTGTTCATGTGAGACTGCAATCACGCACAAAAATCAACAAAATATCATGCAGGAAAGAGAAAATGAAAAGAAGTACACGCACAGGGAACTTGGAAGGTCATACCGCAATAGGCTTAGAAAACTGATATATTGGATCAACTTTCGCTGCTGCA
This sequence comes from Leptodermis oblonga, assembly GCA_016801395.1. Lineage (NCBI taxonomy): Eukaryota > Viridiplantae > Streptophyta > Magnoliopsida > Gentianales > Rubiaceae > Leptodermis > Leptodermis oblonga. The sequence continues at coordinate 47,266,285 of CM028750.1, read as the reverse complement.
AACTCCTCCTTGCTAAATTCTGAATGCGGATGAAGAAAGAATTAAGGTGTAATAAGAAAGAGATATAACTGCATATTCTTTATAATATTTAAAAATAAGAAAGGCCAGTCATGGCTTGTTGTGGTTGTGGCAAGTATACCTCCCTCACTCAAATTGCCAAAATCATAGTTGCAAGAAAGTGCAAAAGTGGTTAACACAGGAGGGAGAGAGGGAAGGAGAACCAAGTGGAATAAATGGAAAGGAAACAAAGAACAACAGTAATAAGCATAGACTTCAGAAGCAAATTTATACACATACCTCCTGCTCCCAATGCAGCTGTAGCCACACCAGAAACGTATCGTACAACTTTGGGTTCAATGCGCATAAACTGAAAATCACCAAAGTCAACCTGCATAGATTCATCATTCAACTAAGTAAAATTGTCTCCTTCATAATGAATAGGAAACCAAAATTGCAGGACCAACAAAATTACCCAAAATGCATTTGGATGCCTTGCCAAGTATGCTGTACGAATAGTTTCTTTGTCACTCTCAGAAACCTACATTTTCACCACAAAATATTTTACAAATTGCTCATACCATGTAAGTAAAACTCGATGAAATGCATTTGCATTTACAAGATTTGCTTACAGGGATAGCATCTCCATGTACTGTAATTACTAACTCAGTCCTATCCTCAGGATCCTTTGCTACAAGCAATGAGCACTTGGGATTAGCCAAGAGGTCCTGTAGTAAGGAACAATTTTTAATATGGAGACAATGACAGATCTTTAGTAAGTACTGTCCAAACAGTAGACTGAAAGCACCAAGTCTAAACGATTTTGAAGGTTGAATGGATCAAATTGTAGCATTTAACTTGCTTAATGGGCAACGCTATCATGAATAGAATAAATTTACTTGGTCTTCTTAGATTCTTCCTAGAACTAAAACTTTAAAAACTATTTCAATAACAAAAGGGTATGGTTCTCAGGGTTTTGTAAGGAAAAAAGTCTTACAAAATCAGTTTTCTCCAAAAATTTAGGAAAGCAATAAGCAAACAAGAACTCCTAAAAAGCTAAAGATCAGCTAATATTAAGTAAATCGAGAAAATTCATTATTCAAATTCAAGGTTGAAAATAGTTAATGTGAACACAGAAGAAGACTATTTACTAGGTAATTGAACAGTTAGCTGAGAACTCTACTCCAGACGTTCCTGAAATAAATTTTTAGTACAAACCTTGCTATGGACAGCTAAGCTGCTGACGGCTACTATTGGAGATCCATAAGCATCACAGGCAAAATCAACCATGGACCCTGATGGGTAGCCTTCGTGCCTCTACAATGTATTCAGCTATTGATACAACTTCAAAAGCAATAGACAAAATACTTAAATATCTACTGATATGCATTGGGGTCACAAGCAAAAGTCCCATGATCAATGTATAAAGTTCTCCTACGTTATTTTGAGCAGTGTATGTAATGGGGAGTAACTAACTAGTCAACATAACTCGAAAGAAATGAAATGTGTTAGTACTATTTCGGCAATATTACATGAGAGAAGGTGGAAAGCATGCCACGCAAGCTGTAATGAAGAAACGTCTTTATTTCTTCAATTGGAGGAAGTTTGGCGGCCTTTTCCTGAAAGTTTTGCCAAGGAACAAAAACCGATCAGTGCAGCAAAGACAAATTTTGAAATGACATTTCACAATCCCACAATCCCATAATTCCAATAATGATCACAAGAATATTGTGATTGAAAGTTGAGATATTAAGCTACACGAATGATCAGAAGAATGATGAATTGAGTAAAGTAGGAAACCAACCTGAGCTTGCATCAATCGAGACAAGTCAACTTGTTCAGCAGAAGCACCATCACCAGCTGAAACATTCTGAATGAACAAAAGCACAAAAAGACAATCTTTCATTAATCCAACCCAAGAAAATAAATAACTAAAATAAAACCAGCAGCAATAAAGAAGATTTATTGGATGAATTTTGACTTACGGTTCGGCAAAAAACATACCTGTGCCGGTGAACCCGTGGCGGAGGAAGAGGCCATACTCACAACCGAAACAGAACGACGGAGTTGGATTGGAAAATTTGATGAAGGCAATGAGGATGAGGAAAAGGGTTGCTTTTTGCCTAGTTTGACAAGGAGTTGGTGAGAATGATGGTCGTTGAAATATATATTATTAGCTTCATTAAAAATAGAGGAAATTGGGGAGAGGGGTTTCCTGTAGCAGCAGAGGTAGCATCTTAGAGTGGAAGAAGGAACAACTAGAGGAAGACCCTTCATCTCTTTCCTCCTTCCTGGATACAGAGGATTCTTTCCCCTTTCTTTCTCCTTGTGTGTTTTCAAAGTAAAATCTAGTAGTGCTAATTTTGTGGAGAAGTCCCAGTGCTATTTTAGTGCACTATATTTTTCTCATTTATTCGCACTGAAATTTTGGTTGGCATTTTTTTCAGATGAGATGTGGTCACCTCAGCTCAGGCTTACTATTTGTACTCGTGTGACAGTTTGAGCGGTTAGTCCGAATACACAGATGAGTGGTTCATCTGTACTAGTGTTTTGCTTCTCAGATTCGATCATAGAAAACGTTTGAAATTTGGATCAGATGCTCATACAATCAAAAGAGTTCATTTTGGTTCAGTTTCTTTTTGCTCATGTTTGTTCTTTACAATTGTTTACAGTTCACATTATCCTTCGTGTTTACTTCCCTTTAATCTACAAGCTCCAAGAAGATGGACCTGATTCTCACGTCATTCAAATTGCACAAAAACTTGCATATTATGCGTGGTTCAGAAAGCCATTTCTGATTTGATTGAAGGGGATACAAAGGAACATGCAACCACACAACAAAAGAGGGAAAAAAAGAAAGAAAAAGGGAAACTTTTCATTTATGTAAGCACTGATATCAGGATATGTAAGGTAAGATGCCAACATATGACATGAATCTCCCTTTTGCTATTTGTCATGAAGGATCCGGCAACAAAAAGTATGTGCTGTATCATATCATCAACAACAAAAGAAACAGGTAGAGCGCAAACTCTCCAAGTCCAAAGAGAGAATCCAGCAACAAAAAGAATCAATTATACTTGGATCGAAAAGTGCAGATGGGTAGAAATGGGAGAGAGTTACACCATGAAGTTATATCACAATTCATACCTTAAAGGGAACTCTAATGAGCAACGATTCATTCCAACCTCAATTCACATAAAAAAGCATCTCTCGATCTTTAGATGCACAAGCAAAGTACATAAAATATGCTAACTTAGGAATATAGACTTCAATCAGAACCATCAATCACCCATATAATCAGTAGCAGCCATTTTTTTTCATTTCACAATTGCAACTCACTTGTCCCTAACCATCTTCTCCAGTGCTTGCAAAGGCATGAATCAAAGATAACAACTTTATGGATCTTTAACAGCCATAATCAAACAGTCAAATGTAGTAGTTAATCACAAGAATTGCCAGCCCACCCCCTCCAAGAACAAGAATGAGGGCAGGCATACAGGCATTTGCACAATTTAAAAAATGTAATGCAGTCATGAAAGGAGGGGTGAAGATGAAAAGGCAGCAATGACCAGAATAAGGGTCCTCAAACAGACAGGTTAATGTACTGAGACAAGGCAGGAATCCAACAAATGCTAAGCCAAATGGAAACAACACGTGGCAGAGAAGAGCTAGAAAGATGACAATAAAGAGAATACAACCTAAAATACAAATGAACATCACCAAATGCACACTTTTCCAACATGAAACTTAAAAGGAAACTACATAAAATACCACAAGAGCTAACATGCTTGTAAACAACTGAAAACAGCAAGACAAACAGTGATGCATTCAGAATTGCAGTAACAGAGGATAGAGGAAGCTCTGAAAGAAATGATCTTTTTCCCATGTAAGTACAGATGTCAATGATTGACCACTGAAATCATTCGCACATACATAAGAATGTTTCAATCGAGCTAAAACAGAAATAATACTCCCATTAAAGAAATTTGGAACACTGTCTAAAGCAAAATGGACAAGGCAAATGAATCAGGAATAAATGATACGGACAATATAATAAGAAAGTTCACAACTTTAACGAATAAATCCACCTCGTTTATTAAACAAAATCAATAATCAATTTACAGGGACAAACTAATGAACCTCAACATCTTCACTTGGTAGCTGTACAGGTACAGGGACAGGAAGAAATTAAAATAAATGGTTGATTACTGTAAGCGAGGCTGCAAATCTGGAACAATAACATCAGACTCGGACTCAGCCGAAGAATCCGGGGAAGAAGAAGAGGAGGAATAAAACGAGTCGGTATAAGAAAAGGGCGGGGGCGGGCCTGCGCCGGAGGTGGACGAAGGGAGAGGAAGAGGAAAGCAAAAGACGGTGCAGAGACAGAGAGTGAAGCGGCGGATCTGCTGGAAAGGGAAACAGAAAAGAAGGGAAAGGACTTGATTTCCGGGCAGCCTCTCCGGATTGCAGGCTACGTATTGGCACAAGGTAGCCGACACCTCGGCCACTCCCACCACCACTTTACTGTTCAACACCATTGCCTCCTCCACCGCGAGTGTTTCCCCCTTTCTTCTCTTTTACTACATTTGTTCTTTATTTTTTTCTCATTTTTAATTGAAAAAGTTGTGTCAGTTAGTTGTATAAAGATTGTTTTGGAATCAGAAAAAAAAAAAAAAAATTATAAATGGAAACGTGAAAAAGTGATGGAGCTCTCCTTTTCTAGTTTTCTTTTCTTTTCTTTCTTTATTTATTTATTGTGTTTTGGTTCTATTTAAGGTGGATAAAATTTCTAAAATATTAGTTTCTTCTTGTCTAAGAAATAAATGAAAATTTAAGACAAGAAAGAGTGTAAAATTTGGGGGTAAATGTATTAAGAGCTTATATGGATGATATTTTTGTTTTGAAAATGTAAAATAAGAAGTAATATTTCTTGAGTATATTTTCCTTTTATTTATTTATTTATTTATTTATGGGTTAGGATAGGAGGATTGAGTATAAATGATGACAAAATGTTGGTGAACCATTATTTGAGTGAAACATATTTTCAATACCACAAGCATCAGACTTCTTTCTCACTTAATGTCCAAACTTTCTAATGTGAAGAAACCTTTGTTCATTAACATTTGACGGTCAAAAGATATACTATAATTTATTTAACAAATCATATGGAAATATAATCTATATAATCGACCCTATTATAGTATAGTGAACGGTAGTAAATTGTTGTTGAGGGTGTGGTGAAAGAGGATGATATGAACCATTAACTATATCATCTACTAAAAGGAGACGTAAGTAATGTGTTGAACCCTTTTCAAGTTTCTGATCAGATACAGATACCAATATAAATTGCCACAGAAAAGTGCAGATTTATACCTTTGCATATCACCAGACAAAAGCTTCTTATAAACATTCCATTAACATTCAACTGATTTGGAAGTAAATTCTAAGCATGAGCAAGTACTGATCCACAAGGACTAAACCTCAATCCAAACAACCAAATCCCTCTAATATAACATTGAAGATGCTTTTGAACTGACTAACCAGTTGAAGCCTTCAAAATGACTAGACTAACTGGGATCATATTTCTTTAAATCCTAGCACTAAAGGAACAACAAAAAAAGAAACTGTATTCTAGACCTTTCAAGCATCAAGAGATGCACAAACGCAACGCTCAACCATGTTGAACTCCAGTCATTCTAACTGAAAACACTAAACCAAGATTAACCTAAGATATAAGACATCATCCAGAAGGAAAACAAACACCAGGTAATGGTAATTGATTGCTAAGCTTGTAGAAATCCTCTGTTCTCCAAGTATGCCACAACTTGTCCAGCCATCTCAAATGGAGCAGGACAAACTCCATTTTTCTGCATTATCTCAATCTGAACCATAGGAGGAATGATTCAGCATGACCTTTGCAGTGATCACCGTAAATCAACAACGTACAAAAGTGAAAGTTCCAGATGCTCAATTTGTCAAAGTAATACTATAGATTACACACCTCACAATTCAAGGGAGGTTCATAAGGATCATCTATCCCAGTAAAACCTGCAAAATGATTCAGTCAGTTACAAGCACATTAGTGAAAAAAAAAAAAAGCGAAGTTCCTATTAGAGCCCATCAAAGGCATAAACTAAAGAAAGTAGAAAACCCACAATAAGAACAGATGTGTAGAAATGCAGGACCATCTTATTTGAAATCCTTCACTTAAATAATGTCAAGCAGACGTATAAAGCTTCCAATTATCACAGCCACAGGAATTGTTTTTCGCCTTTCAAGTTTCACAGGTTCAGGCTTTGATCTTCTAACCTAATGTGCGTTTCGTGATAAACTTGAACAACCTACACGGCCACAGGAATTGTTTTTCGCCTTTCAAGTTTCACAGGTTGAAGGCTTTGATCTTCTAACCTAATGTGTTTTTCGTGATAAACTTGAATAACCTAAAGCAATGTGCATATAGAAGCAAATACAATACACCTTAGATTTTTCCAAAGGCAATGAGCATATAGAACAAAATAAAATGCACCTTTGATTTTTCCAGCTCGTGCAAGTTTGTAAAGGCCTTTGGGGTCTCTTCCTTCACACAGTGAAAGAGGCATATTCATAAAGACCTAAAAGCATACACGAAAAAAAAAATATATATAATCAATATCAACCAATTTTGCAAATTTCAACTTAAAAGACTAATCAGCCTTGCCTCGATAAAATTTTCATCAGGCAGTAATGCACGGCAAGAGTCTCGGTCCTTTCTGTACGGAGATATCAAGCTGGCGACACATATCAAACCCGCATCTGCAAAAAGCTTGGCAACTTCCCCTGTTTGCATGAATTCCGCAAATCAGAAATTAACAAGGTGACAATTTTGATCAAAGTATCTCTATTTATATAAAATTTGAAGTGAAGGATGACAATAGGTATTAGGGTCAATGGCCACCTTATGCATTAGTTCTATTAGAGGCAAACTTATTCAGTAGTAATTGCCTTGTAACTGTTTCATTTACGACACAAAGATTCAGGTCCTATCAAGCCAAACATAACCCCCCACCCCTCTTCCCAACCACCAAAAAGAAATGGTACCACATGAAAATGATATCATTTAACAGACTGCAGTAAGTAGAATTCAGACTATACTAGAAGGGCCATCATATCACCACTCTTGGTCTGACTAAAACTGGAACATCTTCCTGAGTATCCAAGATTCCTACTCTTCAGCATCTTTCTCCAAAGAATTCCAAGAAACAATGCAGAGAATAAAATTTTCAGGATATACTCTCATTTTGGATGCAAGAAGTAATAAATTCTTCCATGAAAGTGCAGGAATGAACTAGCAGTAAAACCGCTCAAGACTTCGTGGCCTTTGCTGTTAGTTTGTCGAAAGAGAATGTAGAAGAAACAAGTTTCAAACACTATCGTACCTTGGCATGTAAAGGGCTATTAGCAACCTATTATAACCTAAAGAAAAATAGAAACTTGAAAGATTGGGTAGAGAAGCTGAAGTATCCTCTTAGAGCATTAAACGCCAAGCTTTATCCATCATGATAAGGTAAAATTTACAGCTATTGGAGCAATTCTGAGTAATCCCAAACAGCATTATAAGTCCAATTCTATCAATTAAGAACCTAAATCACAGAAATTTTTCTCAGGATCTCATTCCAGCCACAAAAACTTGATATTCTCTGAAAATCATACATTTGGGATAATGCACATACCAACCCTGCGTATATTTTCGGTCCGATCCTCTGGAGAGAAACCAAGATTCTTATTTAAACCATGGCGAAGATTGTCTCCATCAAGAACATAAGAAAGTTTTCCCTTAGAATGCAACTCTCTTCCAAGCGTGCAAGCGAGAGTGCTTTTACCTGAAAGTCACAAGAAGCATGAGCAGGTAAAGGTTTTTGAACCTTCCATAATATTCACAAAGGCCTTAAAACCAACTATAAGCTATGCTTGTATGTCCTTCCAGTGGAACCAAAAAGAGCAAAATGAAAATTTTAAGCCTAGAAGAGAAAAGCACAAGGAAACAATTTGAGCATGCCAGATGAAATACTAACCTGATCCACTCAGCCCTGTTATCCATACGACACATCCCTTTTGGTTAAGAAGTTTTTGCCTTTCTGCCTGCCCAACTGGACACTCGTGCCAGAAGATATTTGCTGAATTACCCAAGGTAGTCATCAGGAAGCAACAATCCTTTTATCCCTTCTGAAAATTGGTTCAGAATCGAACAACAGAATTATAAAGTTGAAATTTATTGATTACAAACCAATGCAGATGACCAGTCCTAATGAAGTAGAATTGCACTGTTATGGATTGCTAGATTGAACCTCAACATGCAACATCAACAGATTTAGGCATGATTTACACCAAGAAGCCTCACACTGACCTGACTAGAGATGTCAATGCAATTAATATTAAAAATGTAGTGGATGAAAGCTGGAACTGCAAGTTTTTCCAAATTATCCCTGTCCCCTTCTCCCAGTTCCCCATTCCTCATAGGACATGAGTATTTTTATTTTTTATTTATTTTTTTCCCTCATTCAAAAACCTAAAGCATTTGTCAAGATACATTATTCCAAGTCTTTTTTTGTTTTTATAGAGTATGCAAATAACAAGTCTAATCTGTCAAAGGATCAAATATCCCTGGAATGTAGCTTGATTATGGGAATAAACATAATGGCAATGCAGATATCATTAGTGATCAATCCTGCTCTGGGAATGAATAGGAAAGAAACATCAGATTAAGGTCTCCCAAGCAAATCAAGTACAGAGGGGGAACCCAATGAAAATGCAATCCTTTTATCTTATTTTATATATAAAAAGAGCATCTTTTAAGCATGAATCCTATTACCAATGGAGGAAAATCAGGATTCTAAAGCTTCCATTTCAGAAGACAAAAAGGAAGAATGAGTATGAATAGCATGAGACTGTCAGCATGAAAAACAAGGGACTGTTAGCATCAAGATAGTGTAAAAATGAAACCTTTTTTCATAAAGACATAACAAAACAACAACATCCCAGAAAGAATCAACAAATACCGACCTTGGGTTATGTAAGAAGCGGTGCAACACAATCCCAGAATTGGAGATGAGAATTTGGGTGTGTTTTAATTCCCAATGGTGACTGGTTTGAGTTGAGCAACTGGGTTTCGATTTATACGATGTAGGTTGATGACTGGTGGCAAGATCAAGGAAAAAACTTGACAAATGGCACAAAAAATTGCAAAAAAATAAAGGAATAAATAGAAATGGGGAAAATTTTCAGTTTTGTTGAATGTGGACGTGATATAGCCTCATAGGGAGTGGAAGGAAGCGGTGATGAATGGTGATGCCTTTGCTTCTCCACTTTTCCATCACTTAAGGAATGACTTCATCATTGAATTGACCTTCCAAATCATTCTTAATCAATTGTTGTTGCCACAGCACTCACCATAAATTCACATGCCAATTTGATTATGTCATACAATTTCATCTTTTTTTCTTATATCAAATGTAAAATAAGATCTAGAAATGGAAAATATGATATAATTAAGGGGTATCTAGCTAAATAGGAATAGCTAGAGGAGTATTTTCCTATTTTACTCTTCTTTTATTATGATTGTTATTTTTCTTTTCAAAATTTCAGTATCATCGGCTCTATTTTCCGCCGGAAAATAGAGGAAATTAATTAACAATGCAGGCTTACATTTATTTGGGTCCCACTGCCGCCATTGACGGCGGAGGTGGAAGCTCCACCAGCACCTCCAACAACAGCAAAAACCGTAGAAACCATCATCCATCATCATTATTATGGTCATATTGCTACTCTTACTCATACTGGCCTCAACACCAACTTTGCAGCCGCCGTGGTGGTCGGCCAGCTTGTTCAGCCCGCGGCGGCGGCAGAGTCAGTGGGAAGAACCAGAATCACTACACGGTGCTCGGCGTTTCAGCTGATGCTTCCCCTTCGGATATCAAAAAAGCCTATCGCCTTCTTGCTCTCAAGGCAAGTCCATCACCAAAACACAGTCCGCCCCCCCCCAACCAATCAAAAAAAAAAAAAAACTTTATTAGCTCTTAATAAAGATTTACTGTTTTTTTATTAGCTCTCAAGGCATGTCCATCCCACATGTCTAAAAGTATATATGTTAAATTAGTATTTGGATTGAATTTTTATTAGCTCTTTACTCTTTTTTTTTTTTGTCAGTCTTGATCTATAGTCTTTGGAAATCAATATGGTGGATAGTTGTTGCATAAAGTTTCAATCTTTGGACCTTCTTTTTTTTATTACTACTGATGTTTTTGTTAATAGACTGACCATTAGTGACTAATAGTTCTCTATTGTGAATAGTAGGAAGCTGAAATATGCTGTTATTTTGTGGTATTTTGATTGATCGTGGAATAAAACCAGAGATTTTTGTTTTATTGTTTCCTCTACCTTGTAGTTTCTTTGGTTATTGCAGCATCATGGAGGACAAGGAAAAGATTCAAAAGGGAAAAAAGAAGCTCTGGAAAGTTGCCATTTTGTAGACTGAAATACATTAAGTTTTGTAAAAGAATTCAGGCTCTGAATATGTTTTCTAGGATTAGAAGGATAAAGATCAGGACTTTAGTAAAAGGTGCATGTTTTTAGAGGTTACGTATTATTCTAGGGAAATTAAATTATGCATGTTTTTTCCATTGGTTTTATGTTTGTGTCACCAAGAAACGCCATTTTAGAAGTTACAGAATCTTTTGGTGGTTTTGTATTTCAAGATCCCTCCTTTCTTACGTGTTTAACTGAATTAAAGAATAAATGGCTTCATCTGGTGAAAGCCAGTGGAAAGACCGAACATGAGATTAGCAGGTTATTTCATAGTTTGGCTAGACAACTTCAATTCTCTCTGCTGTTTGCATTCTTTTGCTAATGCCTTGTACAGTTGTACTTCTAATGTTTCAACTTCTAAAGTTTTGTGACATGCCATCTTCTAAAGTGCCCTCTGTTTGTATACATGGTTGGTTACTTTGATTCAACTGGGATGGTACTTACGGTTCTCTGACTACGAATACAGTATCATCCAGATGTCAGCAAGGATGCAGGAGCTGACGAGACCTTCAAGAACATTCGTCTTGCTTATGATGTGAGCGCTTACTTCCCTTTCAGTTTTATAATTAGCATTCGTCATAAAGAACATCCCCATACCTGATTTCTGATTTTATATTACAAAGTTTGGCAGTTAAACAATAACGACGATGTAGGGTTGTCAAGTAAGCTAATTTAGTACTTTATGCATTTACTGTCTCTTTTGCATAAGCTTTGTATAACATGAGGCCAGAAGACAATCTTGCTCTAGATGCTTGGGTTTTTGTCGACATCATAAAAATCCCATCCTCTCTGTTAGGTCTTCTGCCAGCCTGAAGTCCAATTTTGTTTTAGAGCTGATTAAAGTGGAATCTGGTTTATAATATGATGGATTAAATTAGTTGCTGCTGAACATCTGAGAAAACTGTATCGAGCTATTCATTTCCGGCTTCATTTAGAAGCTTTATCATATTAGGCAGATATAAGTGGAGATATATTGCTGCAGGTATTATCCAATGAAACTGCAAGGAACCAGTATGATCGATCCCTAAGATACCATTCAGATAGTAGCAGGCCACTGGGAGGTAGCTGGGGTTACGGCCCTGGGTATGAAGATCAGTTAAGGATTTATAGATGGGCTTACCTCAGGAGGAAAATGCAACAGGAGAAATATTGGCAGCAAAATCAAGAAAACGAGAAGAGATATTCCTTTTATGATGAAGAAGAAGTGCCTGATGAAGTTGGTGAGGATGAAGAAAGAGGCTCCTTTGCTGAAGTGCTACGATCGGCTTTAGTCACGCTGTTCCTAATGCACACGGTTGGAATACGGTTGTGTCTCACCTTCAGTGGCATTATGGCTTTCCTCGACCAAAAGCTGGATGGTGGATATAAGATCGGTTACTTAATCGCTTGGGTATTAGGAGGAAGTGGTGGTATTATGCTAACATTGTGCCTTTCATTTGCAAGTTGGGTTTGTGGGAAAACTAGTAGCAGCCTTGTTGCTGTGGTAGTTGTATCCATGTGGTTCGTTTCGAATCTTGCTAGATTTGTTCCTCTTCCCCAAGGTGCTCTTTTGACCTTGTTGTATATGTCAATCAAGCTACAAGTTGATTTAAAGTAAAGCCTTAGCTTCTGTATTACTCAAGTTTCTGTTGATATGTATATATTTCCCTTCAGATACAAGTATCTCGTGTTTTTCTACTAACTTCAGCAATTTTGATGCTAGAATTAGATGTAAACCCTTTCTTTTCTGGTGAAAATGGTTTGCTTAAAGAGGAAATCAGATTGATGAGATTTCTGTGTCTTTTTTACAATGATCTGTTATGCTTGTCTTGATGTGAAAATAGGAAACCTTTATTTGGGTCCAAATCATTTAATCAGCAGAACCATATGATGTATAGTGTATTGCACTAACATGTAATGAAAAAACAGAATCACCGAAGAAACTACTGTGCAGAAAGAATCTTTGTAAGTTGACATATATCAATAGATGACATATGCTGATTCCTTAAAGCCTAAAAATTCACAATTCCTCCAAAGTTTATGATGCCAACTTCTTTTCTGTCAGGGTCTGAGCTTCTCTTATCCCTTTGAGATTCCTCCATAAATAGCTCCCACTAGCCATGTCAACGAATACCCAGAAGCCATTTTGCATCATCTGAACATTTCAAGGAAAAAGTTAGGAGTGAATTCTTTTTAAAAACAACAACTCAACAAAGGATGAATATGATCTCATGAAGGGATTGAATCTGATCTTACCTTAAGGTAGCTAAATTCTTGCCTTTTCTGAGAGGCAGAAATTAGTAATTCAGCATGGCTTGAAGAAAATTGATCTGAAACCGTCATTGATTCAGATTCTTGCGAAGAAGAAGAAGAAAAACCAACCGTTTTCCATGCAAAATACCCAGCCAATACGGCAGAGAAAAACACCAAAATGAGTCGTAGAGGACACATTTCACTCAAAACAGAACAAAAAACAACAACAACAACCAAAAAAAAAAAAAAAGAGCAATTCTTGATTGAAAGTAAAGTGAATGATGCAAATCGATGATATTTGGGGAAAGGGTGGTTGAGATATGACCAAATTAATAAAGGGGCGTTCTCTTCGTTTACAGCTATCCTATCTATAGCGTTGAGATCATATCAAGAAAACTCAAACCGTGTTGTAGTTGTACATACAAGAAAAAAAATGACATTTTTAGGACTTTTAGTGTTTTCTTACCAAGTCATATGTGTTGCCTGTCACCTACTCAAAAAATTAAAAAAATAGACCCTTTATGTTTGCTGGACACAACCAAGGAAAAGGAAAACCAAAGGAATAGTATTACAGACAACTTTGCATTGGATGGCGAAGTCAAAAGATGATTAGTTGATTTCATTTCTGCTTGGCCAATTCCAACCCAAGGTTGAAGTTTCAAAGTTATCACTTTTTATGAATTGGGTTCATCATATATTCTGGAGCTAGCAAGTTAGTGCCTTTAGGTACATGAATTGGATCAAAAGATAAAAAGAGAAGAAGAAAAAGAAAAAAAAGCAGGGGCGAGCTAATAGATTCTGAGACGGATTCCATCAAAGATTCTTCTTTTATTTTTAGTCTTAATTTTTACTAGTGGATATCTTATAATAATACTAGTCTTTTGTAATGTTCTCTGTAACCCAATTTTTGAGGTAATTTGTTATGTTTTCAACACAATCTTTCACATGCATTCACCTAACTTTTTGGATTTTTCATATAACTTCATATCTTGCAATCCGTAACTATCCAAATGGGTACCTGATTTTGGAGTGTTACTGCTGTTGCCTGTTGATTAGTGTACTAAAAAAGCTTCAGTAGTTTGAAGCAAATAGTTAAACAAAACAGACTAATTGAAGCCTCAGCGTGTAGAAAAAAGCCACTGATCATTGTTTTTTCGTGAGGAACCACTAATCAGTGGGGGTGACGATTCTCTATTGATGCAATACATGTAAAAGGAAAAAGAATCCAAGAAAACTATTATTCTATGTATACTAATAAGTAAAATTGATGAAGGTGGAGTTCGTGTTGGAACCCTTTTAGCTTAAGCAGCAGTAGAGTAGCAATAGTTGTTAATCTGTTTGTTTTGGAAAGACTTTTTGAGCTATGGTTGGCTTAGTGCATCCACGTCTGAAACTAATGATTCTTCCCTTTAAATTTCTCCTCCTTTTTCCTAAAAATGGGATTGATACATCATCATTCACTCAACAGACTCTGATTCTGCTGATGTAAAATTTGCTTTGTTACATAGCTATGGAAGTGTAGTTTGGTACAAGTATTTCTTCTTGTTGTTGGAATCATATTCATATCCCTCTCCATAAATATTCGTTAGTTTTTGGGTTCAAATACAATGACATTTCAACTTGCCTGTCTCTCCCCAAAAAGTTTGGATGGATGTGGGATATGATGCATTTCAGAGATTCCTGAAAAGCCACGGAATTGGGAATTGGTTCTGATTCTGATATATGTCATTGTTTGTCTCTTTGGTGCATGCCTACGTTTCAACATATTCCCCCAAACAGTCCCCATACTGAAGCTCATTAAAAGCCTTTCAACCCAGGGAGATTTCTGAACGATCAATGTTATCCAAGTTCATTTGCAACTAAAGCCTCCTAATTCAGTTCTCAAGGTATGAAACTATGAATTCAACCTTAGTCTATTAAGCATGTACTTCTTGATATCTTTCTTTGACATTGGTTTTCATAGGACAAACCATAAATTAGTTGGTTTCTTTATTTTCTTGAAAGAAGAAGTTAATGTGCTGCAAAAGTACCTCATTTCTCAATTTGGGATATCTCAAGATTCAGCCTTAGTTTCATATTTTCCTATTTCATGGGCTAATTCTCCCTACAGCACATCTTTGTTGAAGTGTGTATATATATATATATATTTAATTAGAAATCAAGAAGATTCTTTGTCTGATTTCCAAACTTGCCTCTTCGAGAACTTAAAAGCTGCTCAACTCAATTCCGAAATGATAGATGATACTCCTTAAGGTGAAAGGTTTATTTCGCCCCGCTGGACAAGATTTGTTTAGATTAGTCTATCAAGATCGGCATAGAGTTTATAGAAATGCATTGATGATGGAAAATCTTTGTTAATAATAAGGGAAACCCATGTGCCCAAAACACGAATGCTGCATAAACCTTCAATTACTCGACCCATATACAAAAAGGGCCAGCTTTTTTCCCCAAAAAGCCCATTTTTATTGTTTTGTTTATTATGGCTGCTGCTGCCGCTGCCCCTGTTTCTTCTCTAGTTCTTCCAATTTTCTAACCATTCTGCCCTTTATAATTCTCTAAATATAAATAAAGAATATAGATAAGTATGCACAAGCCCAATTCATTCCATGTCATGCTTCTGCAATCACCCTCATCCCTTCAGTTTCCAGGCATTGATATCAATTAATTTCCAGTTGACCACGAACCCTTATTTAAGTTGCTTCCGGGAAATAGATTAAGCACCATTTTGTACTCAAAACGTGCCTGCAATTTTTTTCCTTAATTTATAGGGTCTTTCCTGTATGGATGGTGATGTGCAAGAATTGATTTTTTTAATTGCCACAGCCTAGTTAGAATAGCATTTTCATTTCTGGCGGGATCTCAAGGATCGCAGGTTAGAATTATTTATTTGGAAACTTGAATCTCCGTACAGTTCACCTCGATTTCTTTCGGTTTCAGAGCAGTATATATTGGGCCTTTGCATTCTTGTTATGATCAACGCGATAGAGAAAAGGGTCGTTCCCGTTCTTCTTTCTTAACATTTCAATTCTCCAGGAAATTTGAAAGATCCCTTCTTTGTTGAAGTTGTTGGGGAAGTTAATTCATCAAGGATGAATGCATTAGCTGCCACAAACAGAAACTTTAAGCTGGCTTCTCGTCTGCTAGGCTTGGACTCCAAGCTGGAGAAGAGTTTGCTCATCCCTTTTAGGGAAATAAAGGTTGGTCCACATTTTTTTGCCCTTTTCTATTCTATGCTGACAGTGTTTGAATAGAAGTTCATCATTCTCAAAGATTGGTTTTTTAATTGCTGTACTCATCTTGAATCAGCATATAGGATCATACCATATAGTTCTAATGTCTTAATAGTTGACTTGACTTGACTTGAACTGTAAAGCACAGCATTGAACATTTTTGCTGCAAAAGTATGTGTTTTTTGTTTGAAAACCGCAAAAGTACGTGTTAATTTCTACTTTGGTTCATTACCAAATTGCAGGTTGAATGTACCATACCAAAGGACGATGGCTCTTTGGCCTCCTTCGTTGGATTTAGAGTTCAGCATGATAATGCTCGAGGGCCGATGAAAGGAGGAATTAGATACCACCCAGAGGTTGTCTAGGTTTTCACTTTCAGAGATGCTACTTGATATACTTTCGAAGTAGAATGATTTAAGATTTCACTGTTAGCTTGGCTAAAATTGCTGGCGCTGTATGCATTTTGATGCTTTAGACTCATTTAAGTTTGTGTCCGTGTAGGTTGACCCAGATGAGGTAAATGCTTTAGCGCAACTAATGACCTGGAAGACTGCAGTAGCAAATATCCCATACGGTGGGGCTAAAGGAGGGATAGGATGTAGTCCTGGGGACTTAAGCGTTTCTGAGCTCGAAAGGCTTACCAGAGTTTTCACGCAAAAGATACATGATCTGATTGGAGTCCACACTGATGTTCCAGCACCTGATATGGGAACAAATGCCCAGGTTAGTACCAGTGTCTCGTATTTCATCGCTGAATAGATGTTTAGCTGACAAAAACTGAACTAGATTAGCAGTGTGCTATGCACAAATTAATTTGTAACGCTATCCCAAATTGATAAGATATGAAATACTGTGCATTTGGGACAGACAATGGCATGGATACTGGATGAGTACTCAAAATTTCATGGCCATTCTCCTGCTGTGGTAACTGGGAAACCAATTGTAAGTCTTCTCACTCCATTGTTGGTTATTGGTTATCTTGATAACATAAGTTTCTTCCTCGTGTCTTTGGAAGTCTGAGTTGCAAAAAAAGAATTCCCTGAGACTAAAACTGAAGTACTTTGCACCAGGATCTTGGTGGATCTCTAGGCAGAGATGCAGCAACAGGAAGGGGAGTACTCTTTGCAACCGAAGCGCTGCTCAATGAGTATGGGAAAAGTATTGCAGGGCAACGATTTGTCATTCAGGTAAAACCACTCGGGGGAGTCACTGAGTCTTCTAAGTTTAGCATGTCTTTGCTTTCTTTTGTAAAATGCTATCCATTATAGTGCAAAATACTTGCCTAATGTGTTGAAAAGACCATCATTGAGAAAGGTCATGAGGCTTGAAAGAGAATAAATGTTTGTAGAATGATTTCATCTAAATATAGTGCCATATGATGATAAAAATTTGTTCTTGATATCAGGGATTTGGAAATGTTGGCTCCTGGGCTGCCCAACTGATCAGTGAGCGTGGGGGAAAGATTGTTGCAGTAAGTGACGTATCAGGAGCCATAAAAAACAGTAAGGGAATCGACATACCAAACCTGCTCAATCATGTGAAGGATACCAGGGGAGTTAAAGGCTTCAACGGCGCTGACAGCATAGAGCCCAACTCTATTTTGGTTGAGGACTGTGACATTCTTATCCCAGCTGCTCTCGGGGGTGTGATCAACAGGTTTTCCTCTTTACCATAGTAACTAACATAGCTCAGAACATGACAACAAGCTTTTGTGTGATTTTCTTGCTGACAATGACAAATGCTATTTCTTGTTCCGATTAAAGGGATAATGCAAAAGATGTCAAAGCCAAATTTATTATTGAGGCAGCTAACCATCCAACTGATCCAGAGGCTGATGAGGTTAGTATATCTTGAGTACTGAATGGAAGAGTGATAAGCACCTAAGAGGAAAATACAACCACCAACATTTGGTTTTGTTATGCAGATTTTGGCAAAGAAGGGAGTAGTTATTCTTCCAGACATATTTGCAAACTCAGGAGGTGTTACTGTTAGTTACTTTGAGTGGGTTCAGGTACATTGATGCCTTCATTTCTCTGTTTTATCTCATCGTCTCACCATTTCATTGCCTAATGAGACTCTGTATTCTGTAATGCAGAACATTCAAGGGTTTATGTGGGATGAAGCGAAGGTGAATGCAGAACTGAAGACATACATGACTAGGGGCTTTAAAGATGTCAAGGAGATGTGCAACACTCACAATTGTGATCTCAGAATGGGCGCCTTCACCCTAGGAGTCAACCGTGTCGCCCGGGCTACTGTTCTTAGAGGATGGGAAGCCTGAAACCACCACCATCTCTGCTAATTAATAAAGATGGAGGCTTCTTTAATAACTTCAAATGAGCCTCCATCCTTTTTGCTAAAAGTTTTAATTTTCTCCTGTAATAGAATTCAGAGAAGGTTTTCTGTGTGACGTTTTCAGTTAACTTCATTTTTGCCACAGATTCTTTACCATGTTGGAGAATCAATGGCTACTACAATTTCTGTTTTTCAACATTGAAGTTGAGATATAAAAAAGCTTCTTAATAACAAAAGAAGATTGTAGTACTTGTTCAAAGTGACACTGCAAAGGCAGTTGCATCATTATTAGTAAACAATCCAGATGGCTTTTAAAAAACAACAATCCAAATTGCACCCCAGCCCCAAAAGCAAACCAAGCTAAAACATCTTAGGCATAAGAAAGGAAAAAACAATGTATTAAGAACTAGGAATAATATGCAACCATTGATTCCAGTAACATTCAAAGTTTGAAAACCACAGCTTTCTTTCAAGAGTTTGAAAATCAAATCCCGAGTTAACTAAGACAATAAAAGTGCACATTGAAGTACATGATTCCTTTCTATGACCTTCCCCTACCCCTAAAACCACCCCCACGGCCACCACCCCGAGGCGCGCCTCTTCCACGAAAGCCGCCACCACCACCTCTTCCACGAAAGCCGCCACCACCGCCTCTTCCTCCACGGAAGCCACCACCTCCTCTTCCTCCACGAAAGCCGCCACCACCCCCTCTACCACCAGACTGTCCCCTGTTAGAAAATAACCAAACAAAAAAGAGTAACAAAAAGTGTTAATAGGTAATTACTCGGACCTTTTAAGTACACCATTCAAACAACAATATATCAGAATGTGACACAGTTGCACAAATAAATAATGCTTGGTTATCAATGTTAAACCAATACAGGATTCATTCTTAGTTAAGAACTGATCACTATAAAAACCATTCTTCTTAAAGTATAAAATCAACGGAATAGTTCTTGGATAGCAATGCAAAATAGCTGCCAAGACTCAGCATAAATAAATGAAATACGGCAATCAAAGAGTTAGGGATGATGACTTGCACTGTCAATCTCAACATATTGGCTAACTTATCAAAGCTAAGAAGCTGCAGCAGTTTTTCCGTAAGTTAACTGCTAGATTTTGTTCATTGTAGTTAACCCTCCTAAAATCCTTAAGACCAGGCAAAACCGAAAAACTAATAAACTTCCACAATCAGTGCAATAAAAATATGTTTCTTCTTTTCTTTAAGCAGACACTGTTAAAGCCAAAATCATAAAATATCAAGTAATGAAATACAAAAATATGTGTAACAACAGGCAACGTAGAACAATTTACACCTAAACCATTAACTTCGAGCAACCAAAAATTACATACTTGGGCTGAGGCAAGAATCTAGCCAGAGGCAAAAGCTTAGCAGGGTCAATGAAGAACTTGTCCCCAACTGCATAAGACGTGGCGACAATCCCCTCCATCATTTTGATAGAAAAGAACTGCAGAAAACAACCAAAGGAAATGAACTGATCATCAACTTCTTAGCATAAAGGTAAAAACTTTACATACAAATATAGATAAAGAAGAGAAACAGGATTGCCAAGTAAACTCACTGATTCATTAATGGGTCCAAAAATTTCATCAACTTTGCCAATCTGGGTCTTATTCTGAAGGTAAATTGGAGCATTAAAGTATGGAATTTTTTCATTTGTGAGCTTTGTCACTGCGTCTCCCTCACAAGCATTAAAAAACGTAGAAACTTCTGCACAACATCCCCAAAATACAAATTGAAAAAATATATATATATATAAGATTAAAATCAAAGAAACAAAAGAGGTATGAAGAAAATGAGAAAGCAAAATATTGAAGCTTTGGAAAGGAGAAGAGCTGACCTACGACTTCAGCCGGGGGCCCTTCATCCCTCGGGGGTCCTCGACCGCCACCGCCAAAGCGACCTCCACCTCTTCCGAATCGGCCACCGTCTCTGCCGCCCCGAAATCCACCGCCGCCACGCCCTCTGGGAGGTCTCATTGCTTATGCTCGGTTTGTGTGTGGAAAGTGAAGTGAAGACTGAAGAGACGAAGGAAGGGTTTAGGGTTTTAAGGTCAAGTGTTGAGAGTCCGCGACACCTTTTTTATTTGAAGCCTACCCTAAGCCTCATAACTACACAAAAAAATAAATTAAAAAAAAATGTATTTTATTTCTATTTTCTTTGACATACAAAAATAAATTGTGTCAAGAGCATAAAAATATGCTATCTAAAATTATTTATGAAACAAATAATCAAAAATGAACATTTTTTATTCTTAAAATATAACAAGTATACTTTTTTTGTTCTTAACTATAAAAGGTTGTCACCCCTAAATTTCCCTTTTCAAAGGGGAAAGAAAAAAAAAACAAACTATAAAAGGTGAACATTGTTCTTAAATATAAAAGGTAGGCTTAAGAAAATAATAATAATAATAAAAAGAAATGGAGAATTTTCTTAGGAGACATGGCAAGAATTAAAAAATGAAATAAGAGGAAAACTGGAATATTTTATGTAGCAAACATTAATTAACCTGTGACCCGATTAGTGTATTGGGCCGATCAGGTTGTAAGTTGGCCCAATAAAATTCAATTGGTTGTAAATTGGCCCAATGAAATTCATTGATGACACATAATACTAGTTGTTTCTTGTTTGGTGTGGTAGTTGTTATATAAATAGGGTCCAATTGGCAGAATTTTGTAATCGTTGAGTAATAAAATTGTGAACTTTAATTACTTATTTTTGGAAAATTACATTTATTTTCTCGGGTATTGCTGAAATTAACGCAAATTTCATAATCCACCTCCATGATTTGCTCATAATATTATGAGATCCAAAAAAAAAAACAACAATTAACACTTGTCTATTATAGGATCAGGCTATCTATTGGCAAAATAAATAACGTTGTGTTAGTTGACAGCGGACGTAAAAATATTTGTCAAATTTCATCCAAATAAGGGTGTTTCCTTAGTAACAATCAAAGGGATGTGAGATAAAATGTATTTATTTTTCAATCCTTAGTTCACAGATAGCCACAACGGTGCAACACAACTCTGTGGCAAAAATCACACATGCAACCTCCATGATTTGGTCATAATTATGAATACTCTCGTATGAGATCCAAAAAATAAAACAACAATTAAACCGTTGTCTACTATCTAGGATCGGTTATCTATTAGGAAAATAAATAGCATTATGTTAGTTGACAATAGACGTAAACATATTTGTCAAATTTCATTCAAAGTACGTGAGGTGGTTTATGAGTGAGAATCAAATCAAAGGGACACATAATCAATATTGATTAAGAACAACAAATGAACTAACTTTGGATGAATTAAGAATGGGAAGATGAATACATAAAAGGAAAGTCGTGTGTTGTGATTTAGCATTGTACTAGTTAGTTAGTTACATATGCAGACGTCATGATCAAAAACTAAGGTTAGCTACGTTACGTTATGCTGCAGCAAGTACTACTTTATGTTTAATTAATGTTGTTTGTTTCCCTGGGGCTTTTTTTCTTCAATAATTTCTTATTCCTAATTAATTGGCCGGAGGTACGCTTTTGTTGAGTTGAAACCATTAGTACTAATTAGTAGCATAAATAAATTAATGATAATGTAGTTTAGGTAACTAGTAAATCCAAACATTAATTGAGCTGCTCCAACCATCAAACTAATCACTCTTGATCGATATGTTTAATTATATATACCGCTAATTATAACCACTACTTTTAGTATTCATTCATACTCCTTGCTTAATCTTGAAGGAAGTTGTATGAAGTGACGGAACGTCCTTAGAACCAGCAGGAGCAAAGCCCCGACAAAAATAAAAATTTTTTATTTTTAGTACAAAAAAGAAGTTATTTAAAATATATTAAAAAAATATTAATAATAATAAAAATGATTGACCCCTCAAATTAGTTTAGTCAAGTTACGTCACTAACAAGTAAGTAGTGTAATTCATATGATTAATTATACTACATGCTAATGATGTTTAAAACAAAGGTACTGGCGGTAGCTATGGGTGGGTAGATTGGCAGTCGTGCGTTGCACATATAATAGTAGTAATTAATTAGAAATTAATTAAGGGTGCAGGCAGGCAGGCATCATGTATATTACTAGTACTAAATTAATGTTAGACCGTCCGCCCCTGGATTAATTATTGATGATGGACCTCCACTCTAATCAAGGATTAGTAAGTACTACTACTACTATATACTACAGTAATTCTTAGTTAGGCTTTGTGAAATTAATTATTACATAAAGCGAGACTAACTACCACCAAGCATACATAATTAATTGGAAAAAATGCAAAAGTGGTCCACAATCTTTACCTCTGTTGCAAATGTAGTCCACAATCTTTAGTAAGTAGCAAATGTAGTCCACAATGTATCCATTTTGTTGCAATTTTAGTCCAAAAACGGAAATTTGACCTTGACTAACGGTCAACGGGTTTGACCGTCAGTCAAACCCGGTTTGACCATCCTAAAACCACCCCACCCCTTCCAAAACCATTTCTCTCATCCTCTCATCTTCTTCTTCTAAAATCCGATTGAAAAATTCAGACCAAAATCACGAGAGAGAAGCCTAGGAAGAAGGAGGAGGCTGCTGCGGAACCCATTATCACACGCAAGTGTAAAAGAACAGAGCATCAGGAAGATTAATGTTAATGCTATTGCTACGATGTTCATCTTCCTCTGAATCACCGCCGCTCCTCCATGTTTTCCGGCGACCCTAGGTCTTTTCATCTTGCGCCGCCGCCACCTCCGAATTCACAGCCATCCACGGCGACCACTAGATCCACCAGCCTGCTCACCTTCTTGGCACGGCCACAAACCAGATCGTGACTACCGCTCACTCCACCAACGACGGCTGCCTCTTTTTCTTCAGTCTGTTTATGTTTCAAATTTTGTTCTAATTTAATTTTTTTCTGGATTTAATTCTACTGGCATGTGCAAGATTTTTTATTTTTTATTTTGGTTTTAAGGGGGTTTTCTGCAGCTTCCATCCCAGTGACTAGTTCCTCCATCACCGACTGGATTCCTCCACTAGCCCGTCGGCGACTGTTTTTCATCATTCCCCTTTTTCTCTGTCCAATTTCCTTTTTTTCAATTTCTAGCTTTATTAATGTTCTGATTTTCCCTAGTTTAGGGATAATGCAGTTGCAGGGTGTGCTGATTTTTGTGCTAGCTGAGATATTAGGGAATTCTCCAAATGAATTTGGAGAATTTCTGAAGTTGTCCAAACGAAGTGGCAATGGGTGGTGCTGGGTTTAGTGTTGCTGCTAACTTTTGAGATAGCATCCATAGCTATTGTAGTTGATTTGCAGTAGTAGAAGTCCAAATCGGTAGAAATTCTTATAAAGTATGAATAAAATTTTGTTCATACTCTTTATATTTACAGTGGTTTGATTGTATGAAGAAAGAAGAAGATGTAAATCAGAAACGAAAGAAGAAAGAAAGAGATATTGGCTGAGGAAAAAGAAAGAAAATAAAGAGAAAAAAAGGAAAGAAGAAAAACACATTCAGATTGTTGTAGACTTAATCGGATTTTAGAAGAAGAAGATGAGAGGATGAGAGAAATGGTTTTGGAAGGGGTGGGGTGGTTTTAGGATGGTCAAACCCGGGTTTGACTGACGGTCAAACTCATTGACCGTTAGTCAAGGTCAAATTTCTGTTTTTGGACTAAAATTGCAACAAAATGGATACATTGTGGACTACATTTGCTACTTACTAAAGATTGTGGACTACATTTGCAACAGGGATAAAGATTGTGGACTATTTTTGCATTTTTTCCATAATTAATTCATTCCCTGTCATCTATTGTCTACTAATAATACTATTGATACTTTATACTACTACTGCTGGTATAGTTCATTCCTCTGTCGAAAAATGACACACTATCTCTAATATACTCCGTTTAAGAAATCATTTTGTATTAGATTAAACCTTTAATGCATTACTAATGTCATTGTATACACACACAAGTACAAAATTTATTATTTATTAATAAGATAGTTCAGTGTCATGATTTTTTTATTATTTGTTTAAATTGCATCATTATATATATACATACACTTAGGGGTGTTAATGAGTCGAGTCAAGCCGAGCTTTGACGTGTTCATCGTATCTGTTTGTGTTACGTACGTAGCTAGGCAAGCCACCATTCATAGTATACAGAACAGATTCATTTGACGAAATGAAATGGAAGTCGATCGGAAGCTGCAAACAAACAAACCAACCAAAACAATATGGGATGTACATATTATATTATATTTTATATTTATTGCACGCCATTTAAATTAAATTAATTAGGTTGAAAGCAATTAATTAAAGTCACCTAAAGATGGAATTAATGATTATTCATTGAACATATCCACATCCGTCTTCAATATATTTAATTAAGTTAAAGACATCATCAATGTTTATTAATTAATTACATTTCAATCAATAATCATTGTATATGGATATGGAATGAATGAATCAGTAGAGCAATGTATTGTATTGTATTGTATTGTATTGTAGTGCAGGAGGACAACATGAACTAACCCCCTAATCATTAATTATATCAACCCAAATTAGTTCCAAAAAGACCAATTTAATTAACGTTAACCCCCCACGTTATATTTATATATTTATAAAATTCATTCTTCAACTAATAAGTAGTTATCAAATACTAGTAAACTACTAAGACAAAGCGTGTACAGTTTATATAATAATTAATTAAGTGTAATACATTATAATAGTTAGGTTCCCGACAATAGTTTGTGGGCGACATTGTTGTTTTGTTTTCTTCTTCTAATTCTAATGTATATATTTATTTTTCACCTACGTTACTTATTGCAAATTTTATAGTATATTGGCGGTGTCTGTCCCCCCTCCCCCCCCGGCCACTTCTCCAACCACAGACTAATATTATTCCCTTTCCTTTTTCTTTTTTTAAACACAAATTAATAAGTAGAGTAATATCTTTATATAATTAATGTTGATTGATTTGATGTTGTTAGATTAGATCCACGTTCAGTATATTTTGTTGTACACGCTTTCGCCTTTTTAGATCAATTTTCTAATCATTCCCCACTACCTTATTTATTACCCTATCAAGCCACAATGAAGAATAACATCGATCGTTCGGTTGAACTCAAACCCTCAATTTTAATCTGTTCGCTTGACGAGTTTTAAAAATATAGTAACGAACATCTTAGGGTTTTTTTTTTTTTTTTTTTGCTGCCAAGAAATCACCATGCACTCTCATTTAAAACTATTTTCACAATAATTTATTGTTCTTTTAATGATTTTTTATTCTCACAATAATCTCGTATAAGTTATTGTAAGAACTATTGAAGGTTTCATTGACCATGCATATCATCATCTCAAACTAGTTAATATTGATCAATATTATTATCCTATATTGTACTACTCACAAATTATGTTCTAAATTAAATTATTGAATGATGTCAAATTTATAAGGTCCCCACCAATGTTGGATTGCATGCAAAAAAAAGAAAAAAAGAAAAAAAGAAATAGACTCGTGTATATATATGTAGAATAACATAAACAAATTAATTTGTAACACAATTTTCTTAATCCATAAACAAGGATTTATTATTTACTCATCTCAATCTGGAAAAAAAAATATATATTTATATTTATATTGATAGATAGTTCAAAGTCATAAAAGAATATATAAGAGAAGAGATGAGTACCGTACGAGGAAGGAAGTAATAGAATTGAACGAGGGGAATGTTATTATTTGGCAATTAATGGTGTACGTACGTACGTACTACATTCACCTTTTTCTTTTTTCTTTTTTCAATCTTCTTTTGAGTGGTAAGATTAATCCATGCCATTTGTAGTAGTCATAAATCTTTTATAACACGAATAGAACGTCGACCATACTTTACTGTTTAAAGTGATGGACGACAAAATATGAAGATAACAAAAATTAAAGGTAATAAAAACAAAAGTGTTGAAATGAATATGTAGATAAAATTAGTAAAGGGTGAAAGTCAAATTTAATCACTATATTCTTGCACATTTGAGATATTTTGGTCACTATACTTTCTTTTCCCAAAAAGAAATTGGTACATTTACTTTCAAAATGTACTAAATAATTGGTAACTTGGTTAAAACATATGGAGAAAAATCACCCCACATGTAGTAAATGATTTCTCCTCTATTGTTCAAAATTGAAATTTTGAATAACGACAGAATATAAACATGAACAAAATTTCGCTTTGTGTCGAACCATTCGATCTAACATTAATATTTTACTCAATTTCCAAGAGTGTGAGTATATTTAAAAAATAAAATAAAATAGATAAAACTGTAATTTTGAGTCACAGAATTGGATTGGGGTAGCGTCGGTGATCTAATCTAAAGATGTAAGAGAGTGGACTGAGAGAAAGGCCAGCTGGAGTAACCGTACGCCACGGCCACGCACGGATGCCGGATGCATGAATGCCCATCCCACCTACCATTCTTTCGATTTCTTTCTTTAGACCCGTATTTTGTACCCATATATATATACTCTTTTACTATTAGTATTACTAGCACAGTTGATATGAATAATTTACCTTACGTACGATAAAATATTAGATAATTAATAACTACCGTGTTATTATTGATGTGTTGACTAGTAACTTATTCAAAATAATATCCAAATAGCATATTTTGAGTGAATTAATAATTAGCACATTAGTAGTCTTTAATAATTACTCGTCCTCGTCCTTTTTAATTAATATTTTGGAAATGAAAGTCTTTAATATAGTCTAAGTTATGTGAAATTAAAATATCCACTTTTGTCTGCAGCTATTCAATTAGTAATAACTTTTGCAGTGCTGATGGGGTATTTATTATTATTATTATTATTATTATTAATGGGTTGCAACCCATCTAATGCAAATATCTTCATATCTATTGCTATTGGTCCCCAACTTCTTTAATAATTAATTCTTTTCCTACTCATTTAATACGTGTAGGAAACAAAAAATAATTAATTCTTTTTCTATATATATAGCATACCCCCAACAAGTTAAGATGGAAGTTTCACTAATTAATATGCAATGTCGCGTACATATATAGTTATAGTGGAAAAGTTTGTTAGTTTAGGGTAATTTCTCATAAATGAAAACCTCTCTCTCTCTCTCTCTCTCTCTCTCTCTCTCTCTCTCTCTCTCTCTCTCTCCTCTCTCTCTCTCTCTCTCTCTCTCTCTCTATATATATATATATATATATATATACATATATATTCGATTTATTTGTCAGAGTGTTTTGAAAGCTTGCGGGATTAATACTATGTGGTACTAACTGCAAATTTCTCACAAATGAAAACCAATTTCTCATGCCCGTTGACGAGCTCCATGGTTCTCGTATATTGTCTCCGAGTATTTAGGGATTGCGCCTACGACCTAGTAACTGGTTGTCGTAGGCGAGCTATTGGACCCAACCTCGAGTATCGATCTCGGGATCTCCTGATCGTCCATTTAGGGACATGGGCATTGTAGCCCTAATTGTCGGGTCCGACTGGCACTATGAGATGATGTAAGGCAAATTAATGGAGAATTAATTTGCAGAAAAAGATGAGAAAAGAAAAGCATAGGATATGAGTTGAGAGATAAATAGATGAGAGTGAGGAAGTATAGTGATGAGAAAAATTAGATCACCAAAAGCATGACTCTATACCCCGCATCTCGGGTGTAAATCTGACACAAAATCCCCCTACACACCAATGCATAACTGAATGCATAGGTGGCAAATTGATGACCTCGCCTCAACTAGAAAACCATTTCAGTAAAAAGAAGAAGAAAATAGACAAAGTGTTGGAAACGAAGAGAAGCTTCAGTCCCCCTCATTAGCATAACAATCCCCAACTGCTAAAAAAAGAGCTTGTCCTCAAGCTTTAAACAAAGGAAACTCCTTCTTCATGAAAACCACTTCCTCCCATGATGCTTCCTCCTTTGGCATGCCTTCCCATTCCACTAACCATTATGTGATCTGGTTGTTCCCTTTTTGAGTGATCCTTCTTTGCAGCACTGCTTTCGGTTTTAGGCATCCTTCCTCATACTGAGAGTTCACAGGAATTGGCGCACTATTCACTGGCACATTTCCAATGTGTTGTTTCAGAAGAGACACATGGAAAGTGGAATGAATCTTGCTATTATAAGGTAACTTCAATCTGTAGGCTGTTGTTCCCACCTTCTCTAGAACTTCATAAGGGCCAAAATATTTAGAAGCCAACTTAGGAAATGGTTTAGAAACCACTGATTGCTGTTTATAAGGTTGTAACTTCAAATACACCCAATCACCAACCTTAAACTCCTTTTCAACCCTCTTTTGATCTTCATAAAATTTCATTCTCTTCTGAGCCCTGAGAAGCTGTTCTTGAATAAGTTTGGAAACTTCTTGCCTCTGTTTAGCCATGTCCTGTACAGCTGGAACCACAACTTCAGAGAAAGATCCCAGAGGAAAATCAAAAGGTTTAACACCATAAAGAGCTTCAAATGGAGAGACAGATAAGCTAGAATGACAAGAAGTATTGTACCACCACTCCGCTAAACTCAGCCAACTCTTCCAAGTGCTTAGTTTTTCACAGCAAAAACATCTCAAGAAATTTTCCAGAACTTGATTTACCCTCTCAGTTTGCCCATCTGACTGAGGATGATATGAAGAACTGAGATTCAACTTGACACCTAAGAATTTGAATAAATCTTGCCAAAACTTACTGGTAAAAAGTATATCCCTGTCACTTACAATGGAATCTGGCAATCCATGTAACCTAAAAATCTCATCCATAAACAATCTGGCTATTATAGGAGCATTATAGGGATGTTTTAAAGGCAAGAAATGACCATATTTTGTAAGATGGTCCACTATCACCAATACAACAGTAAAACCTTCAGAATCAGGTAATTGGTCTATAAAATCCATAGATAACTGTTTCCAAGCATGCTGAGGAATGGGTAAAGGTTGCAACAAACCTTGAGGATAGTGATTCATGTGCTTATTTTTCTGACATACTGTACACCTTCTGATAAATGCATCCACATCTTCCTTCAAATGGGGCCAGAAAAACAGGTTGCTTACTTTCTTAAGAGTGGCTTTTTGTCCAGAATGACCACCCAAGGCAGAGGCATGAATAGCTTCAAGAATCATGGATCTTACCCCAGCCATAGATCCAATGACCATCTTATTCCCCTTTTTAAGTATTCCATAAACCACCTGATATTCTCCACTGACATCATTTTTAGTAAGGTTTCAGCAATCAACTGCTGACTAACAACATCTCCTTCATAACTTTCTTCCACCTGTTGCAACCATAGAGGTTGCACTCCAGATATGGCGTTGATGCTCAATTGATCAACATCTTCATAGGGACTAATAGCTAGCTCCTGCTCTGAATTTACCCTTCTTGATAGAGCATCAGCTGCTCTATTCTCATTACCCTTCTTATATTGTATTTCAAAACTAAGCCCCATTAGTTTTGTTAGCCACTTATGCTGCAGGTTATTAGACAGCTTTTGTTCAAGCAGGTACTTGA
The DNA here is from genome assembly GCA_016801395.1 of Leptodermis oblonga. NCBI lineage: Eukaryota > Viridiplantae > Streptophyta > Magnoliopsida > Gentianales > Rubiaceae > Leptodermis > Leptodermis oblonga. The sequence continues at coordinate 47,236,436 of CM028750.1, read as the reverse complement.
GTGACTGGTGATCTGTTCTGATGATGAAATGACCCCCAATGAGGTATTGTTTCCATTTCTCCACTGCCATCATAAGAGCCAACAACTCTTTCTCATAAACAGACAACCCCTTGTTCCTTTCACAAAATGACTTGCTTAGGAATGATATAGGATGACCTTCTTGCATCAAAACTACTCCCATACCCTCCTCACATGCATCTGTCTCCACCACAAATTTGTCCCCAAAATCAGGAAGTTTGAGAACTGGAGCTGTGGTGATGACTTCCTTTAGCTTAGATACAGCAGCTGTAGCTTTATCATTCCATACAAACTTCCCTTTCTTCAAAAAATTAGTGAAAGGTTTACACAGTACCCCGTAACCTTGTATGAATCTTCTATAGTAACCTGTTAGCCCCAAAAAGCCCCTTAACTCCTTTAGAGTTCTTGGTAAGGGCCAATCAATAACACTCTGAATCTTGCTTAGATTCATGCCTACTCCTCCTGGACTGATTAAATGACCCAAATATTTCACACTACTTTGGGCAAAAACACACTTAGAAAGTTTAGCCAACAAGTGATTATCCTTCAACAATTACAATACACTTCTCAAATGTTGCTCATGTTCTTCCAATGTCTTACTGTACACAAGTACGTCATCAAAAAACACCAATACAAATTTTCTCAGAAATGGTTGAAAGACATGGTTCATAAGGGCTTGAAAGGTAGCTGGAGCATTGGTCAACCCAAATGGCATAACCAAAAACTCAAAGTGACCATGGTGGGTTTGAAAGGCTGTTTTTTGAACATCATCTTGTCTCATTCTGATCTGGTGTCTGAGATCCATCTTAGAGAAGTAGCAAGCTCTATGCAACTCATCTAACAACTCATCAATGACAGGTATTGGAAATCTATCTTTGATAGTTAAATCATTTAATCTCCTATAATCAACACATAACCTCCAACTTCCATCTTTCTTTTTTACAAACAAAATGGGTGATGCAAAAGGACTGGTACTACACTGAATTACTCCATTATCTAGCATTTCTCCAATCTGTTTCTCTACTTCATTCTTTTGAAAATGGGAATACCTGTAGGGTTTGACTGTTTGAGTTTGAAAGGCTCAGCTCCTGGCTTTAAATTAATCTGATGATCAATTTCCCTCACAGGTGGCAAGGTGGTTGAGATCTGAAACACCTCAGGAAACTCTGACAGCACTCCTTGAATACTGCTTGGTAGTTCAGATTGTTGCTCCCTTGTATCTCCTGGTGATAGTTGCAACAAACAGCTCATGTTTCTCCTGCTTACAGTCATCAGTTTAGCTTCTTTGCCTTTCACTAACTGCATCACAGCTCTTTCTGTATTCCCCTGCATATAACATAAATCCCCTCCTTGAGTTATAACAATTTTCAGGTTCTCAAAGTTAAAGAGAATATGACTGAAAGTTGCCATCCAATCAGCTCCTAGAATGAGGTCTCAGCCTTCTATATTGAGTAACTTAAAATCAAACTAGAATTGGTAGCTCTGCACACTCCATTTCACCTTAGGGCATTTGGTACAACCCTTGGTGAGGCCTCCATCAGCTACAGAAACCAAATAAGGCTTGGTTTCCACTTGTTTCAGTTGCATCTCCTCAGCCAGTTTTCTATTCATGAAGCTATCTGTTGCTCCAGTGTCTACTAAAATTTTAATCATCCTCCTATACAATTGGCCTTGTAGAGCTATAGTATTCTTCCTCTCACTCTCAGAAATTGCATTAACTGCCAGTTGCTCCACTTCAGGCTCTAACTCAATCTCCTTAACCTCAGTATCCATCTCCCCATCTAAGGCAATTACTTCTTCATTATCATCCACTACCAGAAAATTTACTTGCTTAAATTTACATTAATGTCCCACCTGGTATTTCTCTCCACATCTATAATAGAGGTGGTTATTCCTCCTGTACTGTAATTCTTGTGGAGTTATCTTCTGAAACTTCTCAAATGAAAGTAACTTATCCCCTTCTTTCTTCACCACTGGTTTATCACTTGCTTCCCTTCCATAACTAGCCCCTCTACTCATCCTTTGTTGTTCAAACAATGACTTCTCATGTAACAAGGAAATCTCAGCATCCTCACTAAGAGTTTTAGGCTTCAACTTTCTCACCATAGGTTTCAATTCACTTTTTAACCCACTAATAAAACTAGAAATGAAGTAACTCTCAGGATGTTTCAGATTCTTAAACATCAGTCTAGATTTCAAGGCCTCAAATGATTCCTGATACTCCCTTACTCCTCTAACTTGTTGTAACTTATTGAAATCCTCAACCTTATCTGTAACCCCCAATTCCACAAATCTCTGCAACAAAGCCTTACCAAATTCCTGCCAAGTAATCTTATCTCTACCTACCTTATAACTATCAAACCAAACATCAGCTGTATTAGTTAAGTAGATCTATACTGCTTATACTTTTTCGTCATCAGGAATCTGATAAAAGTGAAAAAACTTGGAACACTTACGCAACCATTCACGAGGCTTCTCTCCAGTAAACGGAGTGAGTTCGATCCTTGCTTGATTAGTCCATGGGGCTTGTTGAAGCTTTTCCCTCCAACTGCTGCCGTTCTCTCCACCTCCTTTTGGTTTTGGCACTCCATGAGAACAATATCCCGTTGATGACAATTTAGGTCCACCTGGAGGAGTAGGAATCAGAGGTGAAAGGATTTGGATCTGAGGATCACCAGCTGGTTCCTTCCCTTTCTCCATCGTGTTCATCCGTACGTTCAGAGAGCTGAGAGCTTTCTTGTGCTGCTCCAACTTTTCAAATAACTTGTTGAATTTCACATCCATGGAGGTGTTCATTTCCTATAACTTCATATCATGTTGCCTCGCATGTTCCTCCGCCCTTCTGGCGTGTTCTTCAAGCTGCTTAAATCGAGTACCATCCGCCATTACAATTCCACCGCTGAGGTCGTGAAGCTCTGATACCACTGTAAGGCAAATTAATGGAGAATTAATTTGCAAAAAAAGATGAGAAAAGAAAAGCACAGAATATGAGTTGAGAGAGAAATAGATGAGAGTGAGGAAGTATAGTGATGAGAAAAATTAGATCACCAAAAGCATGACTCTACAACCCGCATCTCGGGTATAAATCTGACACAAAATTCCCCTACACACACCAATGCATAACTGAATGCATAGGTGGCAAATTGATGACCTCACCTCAACTAGAAAACCATTTCAGTAAAAAGAAGAAGAAAATAGACAAAGTGTTGGAAACGAAGAGAAGCTTCAGTCCCCCTCATTAGCATAACAGATGACATGGTCCTCTTTTCGTCCTATTGGGCCATTAGCTAAGCCTAAGCTTTTGGGTCCCTAGTTCGGTTGGGGGAACACTAGTTATTGATTTTCTCCAAAATCCTCAAAAGAAATATAATGTAATAATAAAAAATAAAAAAATACCAGTGAATATGTAATTGGAAAAACATTATTTTTTAAAAAATACATAATGAATAAAGAAGCATTAATAATAAAGAAGCATGAATAATTTATGAAATTGAAAGGAAAAAAAAATGAAAAACCTTAATTAAAGGACTAGTACACTACTTTTGATTGTGGGTAGGCAAATTGAACACAACACTTTGATTTGGTCCAACTTAAAGCAAACGCATCTCTTTTCTTTCTCCCATTTGAAATTTAAACATAACTAGCTCAAAGTTAATGTTACGCTAAAAGAAAGTGCAAATTATTATAAAATATATTATCACTACAATAAAGCATATGGTAAAAAAAACAACTATTCTATTCATATTCATATGGTGGTGGTACTACATATATAAGGGTAGGGTAAAGTGAACAAGAACTTGAGTACTAATTCTTTTTCTTTGGTACCACAAACCACATTGAAGTGGCGTGGTTGTTAATTTAATGTAAATTGGTTACATACATACATATAATAATGATGAGCAAAGTCAAAAGCTTTGCCCGCCAAAAGAATTTCCCCCTCCAAACTCTTTCAAACTTACTGATTCTGTTCCTTTGGTACAATTTATAACTTGAACTCACCTCAAATTGGTCAATTCTACCCCAATTTACCTTACTTTATATAAATATTTTTAAAAAAATTCCCCCTTTCCCTTTCACCAAAAGCTCTTCCTCTCCAACCACCGCTAAATGGAGAAGAATGTCGGCCCCTAATCACAGCTACTATTCAATAAGTCACTACACAAATATTGGTCCCCCTTCTCCCCCACCACCAACCACACACGTCCTATACTTAAAAAAATAATAATTACTTCATCCGTTTAAATAATCATATTTCGATTTTTATTTTGTCATTCAAAAATTGTTATACCACCAAACTTTTTGAATGAAATGCATGAAAATATTATAGTGATAAACTTCTTTTTTTTCTTTATACTCTACCTTTGTTTTAAAATATAAGTTATTCTAGCTATTTTTGACATTTCATCTTAAGATTTTCCTTTACTAGTAAAACATTTACTCTCTCCGTTCCTAAGTAAGTGTCCATATACACATTTCAATACAAAAAATTAAAAAGTTTCAACACTACCCCTTATTTAATTGATATCATTTGACGGTATTGATTACAATTTCATTTTAAATATACATACATTACATATATTCTCATTGAGTAAGTAGTTAAACGAGAAAATATAAACTGAGGTAAAATAATAAATTAGCTCACGTCCTTAATTTGTATGCTCATTCCTAAGAAGACGTACTTATTTGAGAACGGATAAAGTAATTACCTATATTAATTATTAATATCTTATTACGTGTGAATAAAATTTAAAATTCTTATATTTTGAAATAAAGCAGAGTAATTATTTAATTGGGTAATAAAAGGCTGAATTTACTACTACGGGGAATTGGATTGTGACAAAAAATTTATTACTGGAAGTATTATTAGTACTATATAATACGGACAACCCCACGTACGCATGCATCTTTCTTTCCGTACCCACTCACTCACAGAACAACGGAGTCTCCCTCCCTCTGCTTCTATTTATATTCATTCCCCTCCATTTCTTCTCCTTCATTCCTTCTTCTATTCTTCAATTGATTTCATTACCTACGTTTTCTTCACAGTCTAACCATGGCAGCTTCAATGCTTGGACTTAATCATCACGATGATGACAACGCCCACCTGGACAAGCTCACCTTCGAAATTTTCTCCATTCTTGAAAACAACTCCTCTTCGGCTACCATGATTCTGCTCCCAATTCCAAACCCACCACTGATTCTCCTCACATTCAAAAGCCCACTTCCGGGGAAACTGGAAGGGCAAGGATCCTCTCCATCGATGCCGGCGGCTCCACCGACGGCCTCCTCGCCGCGAAATCTTTGGCCCATTTGGAAGCCACCCTTCGCCGCAAGTCCGGGAACCCAAACGCCCGCGTCGCGGACTTCTTCGACGTGGTCGCCGGCGCCGGTGCCGGAGGTGTGCTCGCAGGGATGCTATTCACTCGGGGGAGAGACGGAAGGCCCATGTTCACAGCCCAGGAGGCTCTGGAGTTCGTGTTGAAGAATTCAGGGAAATTCTCTCGTCCCGCGGCACCGACAAAGGCGGGGGCCTTCGTACGAAGGGTTTTCCGGCCGGGGAAAGCCGACGGGGTGGCGGCACTCGAGAAGCTGTTCGGGGAGTTGACTTTGAAAGACACGTTGAAAGCCGTGCTGATCCCCTGCTACGACCTGAGCACCGGCGCGCCGTTTTTGTTTTCGCGCGCCGACGCGCTGGAAATGGACGGCTGCGATTTCAGGATGGCGGACGTGTGTAGGGCCACGATTGCGAACGGGGCCCTGGAGACGAGGTCAACGGACCGCAGAAAGAAGATCGCAGCTGTCGGCGGTGGGGTCGCCATGAATAATCCAACGGCTACGGCGATCACTCACGTTTTGAATAACAAGCAGGAGTTTCCTTTCTGCAAAGGAGTCGAAGATTTGGTGGTGGTCTCTCTGGGCAACGGAGAAATGGATTGCGTCGCCGGAAACCATAAATCCTCGACGAGGGCGTATGTTAGCATCGCCGGAGATGGAGCTGCCGACCTGGTATGTATTCGATGTCCAGTTCAGCTTGCTTTTTACTCCTACATTTTGTGTTTTCATGCTTAGAAATCTTAAAACACGAACATTATAAAGTTGTGGTATCGAGTTGAGTTGGTATAGAGTTAGTAGTAAATCGGATCCGAACACTATAGATAGTTGAATGTAAATTTAAGCATTACTGCCAAAAAAAAAAATCTTGGATGTTGATGAATTGTGATGGTCCCAGTACAGATACCACAGTATTTATTTACTACAATGGCATTTAATGAATAATAAAAGTTGTGCAACAATGTCTCTGTCTGTTACTGATACTCAAACAAGAGAGCATGGTAATAAATACCAGGAGGGCCAGCCTCTTTAAGTCAATGTGCTGGATCCTGGAATAGTAACATCATCACCGACTAACTCGTTACTTTTGTCTCTTCCATTAGAAGAGTCTGTGTTTATACTGTGCACGTAAGCTGATGATTTTGTGCAATGCAGGTTGATCAGGCAGTATCAATGGCATTTGGGCAGTCAAGGACAAGTAACTATGTGAGGATTCAGGGGAATGGCATCGTTGGCAAGAGAATCATCAACACAACAGCAACAATGGCGGCATTGCTGACCAAATGTTGGCACAGAAGAATGTGGAATCTGTGTTGTTTCAAGGGAAGAAGTTGGCTGAGACCACAAATTTGGACAAGTTAGAACACTTTGCTGGTGAGCTGATCAAGGAGCAGGAATGGAGGAAAACCAGTGTTCTTCCTCCAGTTATTTTGAAACATTCTTCAACAACATATTCTTCTCCTCCTCGATCATCTTCGGCCACAACTCTATCAACCCTCTCCTCTTCCTAGCTACTTCAAATTAGCCTTTCGAGTTTCAATTCATTCCTCATCACAGGGAGGAGGACCGAGCAGTGCATCCCTTCCCCGGCCGGCAACTCAGTGATGTATTTAGACATCCCGAGTTAAAATGGTGCTTTGTATCTTTTGTAGTTGAGTGTTATAGTTAGTTGTTGCTTGTAATAGTAATTTGTAGTAGCATCATCATCTGGAAAATGATGATGGCCTTCTTGCTTGAGCTTCTGCAATTCCTGTAAATACCAATGCATTTTGGGGATTCTTCAAAATCTGGCAGAAAGTTGGATCTGATTCCTTTTGTGTACAATGAACCTGCAAATGATTCATTTCCTACGTAACATCATGAATGGCTTCAACAAAGGCAAACTCAAACTGCAAATGCCTCTTTATCGATACACCGAAGCTTTCACACAGAAAACCCAAGGATAAAACCATTAATTGTTCACCTTTAAGCACAACTGCATCCTCACGCAACTATAGACTCCAGAACACATTTCTCTCCTAGAAAAAGAAAAACTTCAACTCTCCACCCCGCGTTCTGAGACATGCCAGAGTTTGTCCTTTTCCCATCAAGCTGTATATGGTTTCTTCTTCTTCTTCTTGTTCACAGTATCACTAAAATGGTAACAGTTAACCATGTCGTGTGACAAAGGTTATGGGGCAACTTTGAGCATTGCCAAGGGCAATCATGAAGAATCAAAGATGTTGCAGAATCATAGCCCAGTCTATCCCCAATGAATGCAAAATATGAACACTTCTCAAGATAATCCCTTCACCTGTACTACAAATACAAATGCATCCTTGATTCCTATCAACTAATTCATATATGCCTCAACTTCAATTCAAATTCTCTAAAGATACACAAAAAGCTGAAAATATATCATCCATTTCAGCAAAAGGTGCCAGTCTAACTCATCCAGAAGCAACAAAATATCTGCTTTTATTATTTGATACCAAAGTAAGCAAGAAACTGATTCTACAAGCACAAGACTAGGCCAAAAAGAAATTCAACATTCAGATCAGGAAACTATAGCGGATTCGAAATACTCTACTAAGGAAAATGAAAACCAAATACAGTCCAAAGAGCATTGCTGCAATACCCTATGTTGAGTCATTGAGTCTCTTCCTACCCTATAATATTTTATTATCATTTTTTTAAGGGGAGCAGAAATCCACTCAGTAAGATAATTTTGACAAATTCCAGAAACAAAATTAAGTAGCATTTGGAGCAGTTGAGTCCTCAGCCAAGGGAGAACTTAGGCTAACAGATATCTGTGGTCCTTGTGTACTAAGTAACCCATCTTTCTCCGTCCCAGGTACCACATCATCACCAACCTAGTTTTAAAAAGATGTAAATTGATTAGCAAATTAAGAAGAGACATAAAGACAGGCAGTCTGCCAATAGTTAAGAAGATAAAGCAACACACTAAATGTTTTCAACTTGCCTGCTTATTAAACTGCTGCTGCTTTGCCTTTTTCTCTTGCAATGCCTTTTCACGTGCTTCATAAAACTCAAAATCGTCCAAAATGCATGTCCTGCTCGAATGACCTTTAATTAACTTGATTATTTCATTACCCTGCTCTAATCTAACCTGTAACAACAAGAAACACAGAGATAAGTTAGAATTAATAGCAGAAAATTTCAGTTGTGCAAAAGCATCACATATCAGCACCTCCTGAGTATCCCTGCTGTTTGTTACAGGTTTATTCTCATTGTTTTCCAGTGTAATGTGCCTCAGCACACTATTAGGTACATCTTTGACAAAATGCCACTTCACAGGAAAACAACCAGTCCATTTGTCCTGCTGCCAATATTCCAGACTTTTGTCAAAATCAACAGGACCCGCCATTTCAGCAAGACCAAGGAACTGCCCACTAGCATTGACCTGAAGAAAACCAAAACAGAGAGCCAAAAAAGTGAATACACAAGCATAAAGGATTGTGAAACATATTTTGGAAAAGATAATGTTCATAAGAACTAACAGAGAATAAGAGGAACACAGGGCATCCTCCAGCTTTATCCCGTGCTTGAGCTTCCATGAATGCTGCATCGAGTTTTTTGTTTCCATTAGGTGTGCTCGCCCACACACCATATTTAATGCTTTTATGGACATCATCCTCACTATATGATTTTATTACAAAGAACCTTGCATCAGAGTGCGACTCCGGGAAATCATCCCGGTTGTACTGTTCCCTATCTGTACATACATTTGAATTATCCTCACCACTTTTCCCACTAACAGTAACAGTCTGGCTGCCAACTGCAAAGGTAGTCAACTCAGAATTTTTTTGATCCTTAAAGCCTCTTGCTCGAGGTCCCTTATTTACTTCATTTAAGCCATACACACTCCCATTACCATTGACAACTAAGTTATTGCCACGACCCCTTGACCTATACTTATCATCAGCAGCCAACCACCCACGGCCATTTATCCTAGGGTCATAACCATTGGAAAAATATCCTGCACCATGTCTGAACACATTTGGATATTGACCATATATCCTACTACTTGGCTGCATTCGACTCATGAATCCAGCTCGGTCCATTCCAGATCCAACTTGTGGGTATTGCATGCCCTGTAAGCAGATTACCAATTAGTTTGAACACAATAATGAAAACAGCCCTCAAAGAAACTTTTAAAGTTAATTTAAGAAACTAAAAAAAGCTGACTCCCAGCATAAGTGCAAGCAAGCATAAATGTGACAAAAATTTGCAAATCTCCAAAGTTTGGGTTGTGATTCCGTTTTCCGCCTTTACTCTCTTTACAATCCATGAGCCATTATTCACCACAGACGGTTCAATGCATATAGTGTCACAGACAACACATACCAAAAGGTGTTGAGGAGGATGCAGATTCTGATTCCTCGTAGAAGAATAATTATGCCCATATGGAAAGGTTGAAGTGTTCCCCGAACTTACTGCAAGGTTAAACATCAGATCAGAACACGAATGTCAATCTGAAAACATGTTACAATAAGTAAGGCCAAATTTGTTTCTCCCTTACATGTAACACAAAAGAAAGTACCTGATGGCAAGCTTCCCCATCCATAGAAATCATTTGACTTCGCATTTGGGTTTTGATAATTTGGTCTAAAAGGTTTTGACATATTGTTCAGCTGGTTGGCAACATTCGCAACAGAACTTTGATTTCCTTTAGTTGTTCCTGTTGATAACTGCATAGAGTCAGAGGCAAGAGGAGTTGACACGTCTTTTTGGGAAGTGTTAACTCCGTTGGGCATGTAAGGCCCAGTGCTGGTGGCAGAAGGCTGGAAATAACAGGTGGGATACTGGAAATGCTGGGGACCATAAAGAGGAGTATCAGGCCCCATAGTACATCCAGACGAAGAATATGTTCCATAGGGTGCATAGCCGTAATTATTCTGATAATCACCATAAACACCCTGCAAATTAACAATAATTTATTAGAAACAATGTGCAAATAACAATAGAATTCCTGAAAATAATATATTTCAATGAACGGAAGTAATAAAACAACAAATCACAAACTGCAGCTGATAAAACAGAATTTCTTTGCTGACGCAAGAGCAACATGGACAATTTTTGTAAACAAATGAGATGTGGGTAAGGGAATGAGAACTTACCGGGGGCATTTCAACTCCATTAGAGCTTCCATATCGATCCCAATCATTGACAGATGATCCATTGAAACCTAATTTTGTTAACAACCCGAATTAAGTAAAGGGCACATAAGCTTGAAGACAAATAACACTACAATCTAAGTACGCAAAAGAAACAGAACAAGTTGCAAGCACGAAGGCAGCCTCAAGTCTATAGTTTACCTCCATAATAATATGTGGAAGACGGATATCCACTGGGGCTGTAGAACATGCTGGGGTTCATAAAATCGGGATGAGGGCTAGCAATCCTCTCAAATGGTTTGCTGAAACCGTTCATCTGACTACCCACGTCAACTCCATACTTAACAGCAGAGGCCTACAAACACATACAAACATAGAAACCCGTTCCGGATTTTAGTGAACCTGATGCAGCAAAGTCAAAGACGACCCAAGTTTATCAAAATAACAAAATAAAAAATATATATATTAAAGAACCTTCTTTGCAGGTTCTGGATCTTGAAGGGGCTTGTCAAGTGAATCCAAGGATAGTTTCTGCAGCAGCCCAGCTGCTTCTGAGTTGAACATAGTTAAGAAAAACTATATAATCAAGGCAAATTAAGATAAGCTCGATTCAATTCGATTGATTTAGCAGCTTTCTGTCATCACAATTGAAAGAGCTAAGGTTGCTTCTATCTAAAAGAAACAAATCCAAAAAGCTTAGTTCCAAGCTGAAACCAGATATTAAAATTGACGGCCTGACCCAGTATGAATCAATAACAATATATACAAGCAAACAAAAAGAACATAAACCCGGAAGCTGAAACTGCCAGACCAAAAAGGAAGATAATTCAGAACAGAAACACGAGATCCAAACGAAAACACCAGAAGTAGAACCAAAACAAAAAGGATACGATCTGAGGGTGCAGAAATGGCGGCCATGGCCTCAAAATCCAATCTTTTTTCTAGAACTGCTTGCAGACAAACCGTTCTTCAGGGGCACCTCCACCTGAACGTTCTTCGTATATACGAATACTTATACAAAATTGCAAACTACAAGGAGGGAAGCGGGAAAATTCAGGTGGGTTTGGGGCAAAGGTGGCGGCTTGGATCGGGGCAAAGAGGAGGAGGCGGAGCGGTGCAGTGGACGGCGGAGTTAAGACTGGGAAGCGCGACTAAAAGGGTTTTAGGGGAAACCTGTTCCTTACTACTTAAGGAGAGACTGACATATGTCAGATATTTGAAAACCCTTCCTTATTACAGTAACTTAATTCTAATTATATTCAATCAAATACCACGCCTTCTGTTGCCAACTTGCCCTAGATGACATGACATAGTTCCCATATTGTTGGAGATTGGATCCCCTTTGAAATTGGCAGCTTCACACAATTATCACTTTCAGTCATTTAATCCTAAATTAAGTTCAAATAATAATGTATGATGATTGATTGATGACTTCATAATGGTAAATTTCTATTTCATTCATCATTGTCACTCGTAAATAGTAGTATTGTACTATAAGTAGATTCTTCTATTTTGACTCGTAAATAATAGGATAGAATTCAACATGTTCTTCTAACATGCAATTCACAATAATTAGCCATTTTGTGGTTCTTCCATGTTTGTCACAATGAGACTTTTTATTGCTCTATGTGAGCATATAGAATGAAGAAGCAATATGTATAACTTGCAATTTACTCAAATTGACTTATCTTTATTACAAGGAATGAGGTTTAAGCATCATCTAGTGCTCAATGTCACCAATTTCAGCATGAAATCTATCTTTAACCATTTGGCAACACTAAATCAATCAGCAGAGAACAATGGCTTTAACTAGTAGTACATCTGTTGCATCTAATGATTTTCCTGACGCAGTCGGTGATTGAAGACAGTTAACTGGGCAGCAGTACTTCCCTCAGAACCTTTGCAGCATCCTCAGGAAAGATAGGGTTTATATAACAACCTGTCGCCATCTCAAACCCTGCAACTGTAGTTAACTGGGGTATTATTTGAAGAAACCAGTGCGCGTACGCTTCACATGAGGGGTTGCAATGGAAAGGAGAAGTGTGAATCATGAAATTGAAAGGTGGCTTGTTAAGCTGCAATGACATCTTAGTGAGCATAAGTTTCAACAAACCTCCAAGATCAACAGCCTGCAACAGGAAATTCAAGATTTTGTTTACTACAATATATGAAAACTATGCATATTTGAGGTTTGCACATTTCAATCTGTGTATTTAGTTGCAAAAAGTAAGGACACTAAGAGGACTACCTTCACATTGTCTAGGTCATGAAAATGAGGAGAGTGGCCTCTAGGAATGATCCATACTTCAAAAGGAAAAGTAGCAGCATACGGAACAATGGATATGAAATGAGCGGATTCATCGATTAGTAATTCATTTGGTTGTGCCACACACAGCTTACACTTCCCCGTCTCCTCAAAATAATGCTTCATGCTGTCAACACGAGCTGAAACTGCAGTAGGAATGATTGGAAGAGCAATCATCTGACTGTGGGAGTGACTCAACGAAGCACCAGCCGAGGCTCCATGGTTTTTAAACACCTATTAAGTTACAAAACAAACATTAAGTGAAGCATGCTGAAGACACAGAGACAAACCAAAAGTAGGAAAGCGTAGAGTAATGCCCCAAAATATATGACGAACATTTGTCAATGGCAGGAACCATGGGATAAACAATCACAAATGAAACTAAATGCCGTGTAGTGATTGCATCAGGCTTTTCTGAGATGCATTGAAGACCTAAAACAGATGGGGATAATAGTAACTACAACGATGTTAATTGCCACCGTCAACTCATTCAATTCCTCTTGTTTAACTGGAAGGATGGCCAAGATCACATCCAGACTATGGTTACCTTGCACATTCCCACTCAGGTGCATACCAGCTCCAGAAAGTCAGAAACAAACCTTCTGGACAAATACAGTTTGAACAATTACAAAGTAAATATGATTGCTACAAGTCGTAAAGCTAGTTTCACTAACGTAATTAGGGAATTTGCTCAGATTTGACTAGCCCAATTGGTTATGAAGTGTTGTACAAGCTCAATTAGGTTAATCAATTTGAACATATTTGAAAGCCTGCTCATTCAAACCAACTAATTATTTTCAAGGTGGGCTGGAAGGAACAAGCTCAAACTTTCTACTAATTAAGTGATATCATAAACTTGTCATGCGAAACTCAACACAGAGCTCGTGGATGTGTACTGGTTGATTATCTCAACACATATCCAGCCTCAAGAACCCTTGCTTAGAGCAGTTTGGTTCCCTATACCATATATATCACTTCGTACCCCCCTGTAAAAGAGAGAATATCACTAAAAATTCAATCCTGAAACACAAATTATCTAATGGATCTTGCCATCTAAACAATCTATCCAAGAGTATTCAGTTCACTAACTCTACCTATCTAATCCAATGACAAAGACATTGCTAAAAACCTAGGATTAATTCATGACAGCTTACAAAAGCCTAGGATCCCATTACCCAAGTCTACATTATGTCAGGTATAATTACCTCACATCACAGTCAAAGGTACCAAAGACTAAGACTTTATCCTCCAAACATGATTTTCCATGCGAGCAAACAAAAGCCTACAAGCTTGAAATAAGCTAGCTGAATATTAGGATACCCTAAGTGACCTTAATTCGATTCTTCAAAGCTTAAAAACGAAATGAGCATGAAAAACAAGCAAAAGATTCCAAAGATAAAGTAAATAAATGAATATGAACTGTGGAACCTGAATGTATTGAATGGATTCATAAGTCCTGAGCTGCTCAATCCTCTTCTTATAAGCAAGCAAAACATCCCCAACCTCAACCGGCTCAAGATCAACCAGCTGAACTGAGTGAACCGGAGTTTCGATCACCACGTCATGAAACCCCAACCCACTCACCCTTTCGTCTCCATGACCACCGCAGTATCTTCCTCCGCCGCCGCCGCCACCATCATCATCAACCGCCTCGTCGGCTCTGGTCAGAGCAGGGTAGAGATTCTGGACGACCCGAAGCTTCCAAGGCGCATGGGAATAGGGCTGGACCCGGAATATCTCGGGGGCGCAGAGGTGCTCGTTGCCAAGGCAGAATGGGCAATTGTGGGACTGAGAGTCCGTGGTCGGAGGGATGGATTTGGAGGACTTGAAGTCGGAAGGGCGGCGTGATCTGGCCGGTGAAAATATGACCCACCGGTTGTGCACTGCGTCTTTCCGGATTTCAGGGAGTTGCTTCTTCGGCCCGGCTTCTTCTCCTGCCATTTCTTACAAACACAGAATCTTGTTCTAGGAAAATCTCTCTTTTTTTTTTTTTTTTGGGAATCAATTCCAATTTCCCACTAAATAATTGCAACACTAGTCTATGGCGGCGGCTATGGCTACTGAAGTTGAACACTGGGCCGGGCCGAGTTAAACGAAAATGGAACTTGCATGAGTTCAGCTAAATATTGATTTGAAAACAGAACGAAGCTTTATTTAGCTAACACTACACTTATTTGAAACCAGAGCAAAATATTTCTCCAAGGCGATACTTATTTGAGAAAAGAGAGTCTAAAATGAGAATTAACAAAAAGTCATCGTTTTCAGTTTTTTTTTTTTTTTTTTAAAGAAACAAGTTGCATTAAGTAAATGAATCCTTCAAATTCCAACAATTGAGCAATGCAACAATGATTTGTGTCCATTCAATTCAATCTCAACAGCCAAATCTCACAACAAATTTAAATAAATACACCTTCAAAAAAAGACGATACTTCAAAAAAGATTCAATCTTTGGCTAATTAATGAAGTACCGAAGCTGAGCACTACATTAGAGTTACAGAAGAAGAAGAAGAAGAATGCAAATTTAAAGGTCAAACAATCCTTTGCTGAAAAACTGAATGCTGTTAAACCATTAAATATTGAGGTATCTTTCCTTCACTATAGGTCCACCTTGCCTCTCTTTTACTTAAAAATGCTATATCACTCGCTCTAACAGGGAAAAACACAACACACATCATCCAAATTAACACAACAAGAAGAAGAAGAAAAGAGGATAAAATCACTAGATAATCTACTCTCTAGCCATATTCGAAAAACTTAAATAACCTATACTACTAAGACAGAAAGGAGACAAAAAGAAGATAAATATTAAGGGGGTAAAAAGGAAAAGGCTCAGCTGCTGAAAACCAAACTTGAAAGAGAGATTTTGCTTGAAATCGACAAGCAAACATTCAAGGCATCTTCAGATTTTGTCCGCAACAGGTCCATCTTCTTTCAAAAACTTAAGTTCAGGACTAGTTTCAGTATCCGCCGGGACTGTCACCTGCGAAGCAGAGTCACTGATCAAGGCGGAAGCTGCTGAACCTAGGTCAGCGGGTTTATGTGACCCCAAATCTTTCTCAGTTCCCTGTGAAGCCACATCACCAACCTGTTCCACAAAGACATTATAAGATTGATTTGGCAATAGCACAACAAAGTGACACTTCAGCAGACAGATGCTAAAAGGTGGCCAACTTACACCATCAATCAATAACCTGTTACTTGGATGCATTAGCTTACCTGCTTATAGAACTGCTTCTGCTTGGCCTTTTTCTCCTGCATTGCCTTCTGACGCCCTTCATAAAACTCAAAATCATCTAAAATGCATGTCTTACTCGAATGGCCTTTAAATATTTTAATAATTTCAAGACCCAGCTCCAATCGCACCTGCATCAGGAAGAAAACCATAGGAAAACTAAGAACCAACTCTAATAGAAACAAAAACTGCCGCCTAAGAGATCATACACACACCTCTTGGGTATCCCTGCTGTTGGTCACGGGTTTATTCTCGTTGTTTTCAAGTATAAGGCGTCTCAACATGCTATTTGGTATATCATTGATGATGTGCCACTTCACAGGAAAGCAACCAGTCCACTTATCCTGTTGCCAGTATTCTAAAATCTTCTCAAAATCGACAGGGCCCACCATTTCAGCAAGACCAACAAACTGCCCACTTGCATTGACCTAATGGAAGCAAGAGAGCAAAGCAATGAATTCCAATGAACTTCTTTAATAAGAGCTTGGAAACTTTGTCAAGAAATGATTACAAACACTCACAGAAAATAACAGGAAAACAGGACATCCGGCAGATTTCTCCTTTGCTTCCTTGTACGCTACATCCAGTTTTTTGTTCCCGTTCGGTGTGCTAGCCCACACACCATACTTGATGCTCTTATGGACATCATCCTCACTGTAGGATTTGATTACAAAGAACTTAGCATCCGAGTAGGTATCGGGAAAGTCATCCCGGTTGTACTGTTCCCTGTCCGGAAACACAGGTAAGTTGTCCTCTTCACTCTTTCCCTCCACCGGAAAGCTCTGCCCTTTAACTGCTAAAGTAATATGTTCAGAATCCTTTTGATCCTTGATGCCCTTTGATCGAGGTCCTTTGTTGAGTTCATTTAAACCATCCACACTTTCATTGCCATAGACCAGTGCATTACTGCCGCGGCCCCTGGACCGATACTTGTAATCAACAGACAACCACCCACGACCATTCAACCTGGGTTCATAGCTGTTGGAAGCATATCCTGCACCACGTCTATATGTGCTTGAGTATTGACCATACATCCTATTATTTGGATACATCCTACTGGCAAATCCACCTTGATCCATTCCCAGTCCTGGGTGTGGGTGTTGCATACCCTGTACAAAATTAAAACTCAGTACCGATTCCCAATCATCTTACAACCACAAAAATTTGAAAATGGTCATATTCAACTATTTGAATGAAATTGGCTACAAATTGCCAAAATGCAAAATAAAACCCCCTAGTTCTATCTAACTTTATAGTGACATAAGAAACTTAGCAGTATGATGGATTGTGTTGTCGAGGATGTAGCAAAAGGAGAGAGTTCCCTTAGGTAACTGATGTAGATCATACTAACAGGATATATCCATTCTTTGTGATCTGAAACCTGATTCAGACAACTTTTGGGGATTCACTTTCAGATATTTGGCAACATGAGGCAGACGGTCATAAAAAATAATATTAAAAAATCATTACTCTAGAGCCAATTTCTCAACTACTCTTACAGACCACCGGTTAGAAACCCCACATATGCAGGGTCAGAGGAAAGATCAGGGAAACCTCACCTTTTATTCCCGGGTACTAAACCAACTAATATCACCCAATAATTTAGTTTTTATCTATGTAAAAATTAGATTAGTATCAAGTGCCCAAGACAACTCGTACCATGAGATGTGAAACAGGACGTTGGTTTTGGCTTCTTCCAGAGGAAAAATTGTTCCCATATGAATAGGCCAAGGAATTCCCAGAACTAGCTGCAAATTCAAGCTCCCAGTCAGAAATTCAAGAGGAAAAGGCTAATTCTCAGTATTCTTCTAATAAACTGAATCAATGAACTTCTATTTAAAAACAGCAGCAATACCTGAAGGGAGACCTCCCCATCTATAGTAATCATTTGACTTCACATACGACGATTGATAATTTTGTCTCGGCTTTGATACATTGTCTCGATGACTAGCAACATTTCCGGATGAATTTGGAATTCCTTTGACAGATCCAGTTGATAACTGTACTGGATCAGCAGGACCAGGATTTGAAACATTAGTTTGGGAGGTGTTAACGACGCCATTGGCTGTAACATGGCCATTACTTGTGACGGGTGGGAAGTAGCAGGTGGGATACTGGAAATTCTGGGGTCCATAGAGTTGATTATCCTGTCCCATAGTAGAACCAGATGAGGAATATGTACCATAAGGTGCATACCCATAACCATTTTGATAATCACTATAAACCGCCTGCAGATGAGAAATCATGTAAATCATAAGCAATCTCCAAATACCAATACATTGTACAGACAATGCATTACAAAACAATTGCCATTACATCCACGAAACAGAAACAACAAATTAAGAGAAAATTGAAAAGGGCCTTCCAAAAAAAAAAGTCTGTTCTTAGCTAAACAAGGAGTAGAACTCACCGGAGGCATATCAACACCGTTAGAAGTTCCATACCAATCCCAATCATTAACTGATGATCCATTAAAACCTAAAACAAAATTTTAGGGGGAAAACGGTTAATGACAGGCAAAATGAAGGTAAGCAAATAATGGAAAGCACCTGCGTCGAAGATATTACCTCCATAATAATAGGTTGAGGATGGATATCCACCAGGATTGTAGAACATGCTGGTGTCCAAAAAATCAGGATGAGGAGATGTTGCAGACCTCTCAAATGGCTTGTTGAAACCATTCGACTGGGTGGCCATATCAGCAGGTGTGTACTGAACAGCTGAAGTCTGGATAAGCCAATAAAGAAATCTCAATACTCGTAATTAGGAAAATATATTCGAAGAAAATATTCAAATTTCCCAAAAAATTGATGATAATAATAATAATAGTAAAGGCACCTTCTTGGTAGGCTCTGGATCTTGGAGTGGCTTGTCCAGAGGATCCAAGGATAGCTTCTGCAGCAAATCTGCTGCTTCTGCAATTAAAGCAGTTAAGGAATACCAATTCTCCAATTGAAAATTTGATTAACCGCGCATGGACGTTAGCTAATCGAAAAGGCCCTTAAAATCTTAATTAATACCTCACAAACTTTATTTAGCTAATCCTGCTTCGCAAAAATTGAAAAATGGAAACAAGGCATATAGCAGAGATTCAATTTGACAGCAAACACAATTCACCGGCAATAAAACCAACTTTTAATTGCTGAAAAGGAAGAGAATTTAAACAAAAAAATAAATAATCCACAAATTCATAAACCCTATATAAACCCAGATACCCAAAAAAAAACATTAAATTCAAAATCAAGGAAACACACCAAATACGTAAAAAAAACAAAGATTCAAAAGGATACGATCTGCGGGGGGTGAAATTGTTGCCATGACCCAAGATCGAATTTTTCAGCTCCTTCAAAGCCCCTCTATATATATATATCTCTCTCTCTCTCTCTTCTCTCTCTCTCTCCTCTCTCTCTCTCTCTTATATGGTTTCTGGGGTGAGTTCTGGCGCCAAGTATATATTTCCTCCTATGTAACCACCTAAATCAAATAGTCCTACGATAGTAAAAACAGGATACAACAACGCAGAGCTTAAGAAGCTGAAGAGGATAAAAGGGAGAACAAAAAGAAAAAACTAGTAAATTAAGACCCTGTTGGATGGGGAAAAAAAAAGGGGGAAATTCAAAAGGTTTTTGGATAAGGAAGATTGAGATTTGAGAACCCTCTTGAGAAAGGAGCGTTCTTGGAGAAGGGTTTACAGAGAGAGAGAGAGGGATGAGGGAAACGCAAAGTCGCCGCCACGACACCAGCAGACAAAAGGACTCGCAAGAGGCGAAGAGAAAGAAGAAGAGGTGGAAAACTCAAAAGGGTTTTTGGGGGCTTTTCTTCGGATACCATTTTATATATTTTTTATTATTTCTAATTTTTGTGCTGTGATGCAAATAGCACCACGCCTACTTTCTTTATACGTAGCTGTTATTTCTTTTTATTAAAAATATATATATATATTATAAAAAATATATTTTTAAAAATCAACTTGGTAATAACTGCCATTGATTTTTTTTTCGGTTTGTGCATTTGATTCAAGCTTCTTGGACACTTTCCTATTTTTTCTCTTTTTTTTTTTTTTTCTTTTTGGTTGTACGGCTAGGGATTATAACTCGACATGCACTTATAATTTATAACATTGCTATATATAGCAATACTCGTAAAACTAAATTCATAATTACTTTTTATTATTAATGATGTGTATTTATTTATTATAATTTGTTAAATATATTCTACTATTACATCAATAAACAACTAATGCACATCGTATCAAGATGAGTAGTGGTATTACTACAAAAATAAGAACCTCTATTGTATATTTTTGTAGAAACTGAAGTACTCTCTCTCTAACACTCCATGTCATAATGTACTTAATAAATTACTTGTATATTTTCGAACTTTGTTTAAACATTTTGAATCCATAATGTTGAAGGTCTAAAAGTCATTGGACCAAACTCCAAATATATGAGTGTTTCAATTGTTATTAGAGCGGATCCTAATTCGAATTCAAAGGGCATGGTTTTTTTAAGGGGGAAAAATGTACAAATAAGTTTTTTTTATATAAATTTATTATTAAATTTAAAATGTAGTGTATAAACCATCAACAATCAGTTAACATATAGGGCCTAAGTGGTACGTGCGAGAATCACATATGAAGGCAACAACATAACTAAGTGGTACGCAGAGCCAGCGTCTTATTCAAATTAAGATTGGGGCAGCGCATGTATTGGGTTTTGTGTGGACGCAATGGCATTAAGGTGATGAAATTGTGTCGTGTTAATTAGCTATTAATCTAATTTTTGTTTTAATTTAACATTATACATATGGTGTTATTTAGCTCATTAGAAAAGCGGATATAAATACTGAGGAGATTGGTTATGTTGAAAGTATTCTGATTTTTATCTCATCCCTAATTCTTCTTTTTATCTCATCTCAAATTCTCTCTATTCTTCTCATCTCCTTTTTTTATTCTTCAGTATTAATTAATATTATGGAATTTCAAGTCTAATTACCTGACAAATTGTAACATCCTATATCCAAAATCGATAATGCACGAAATAAGTGAATATAAATTCAAGACCGTGTAGCCCATTAATAACTTGGTTTGAGTTTTTTTTTTTTGGTTCACAATTTACGGAAGTCAGCAAGCTATGGGCCCAAACATGCAGGACTTGAGTATTACAATTAGAATTAAGGGCATGTTATTTAAATTTTGGTTTTAGTTTTTTTTGTTTTGAATAATTAATTTAATATATTATAATCAGTTTTTATTATTTTTAATATAATTTTTTATTATTCAGCTCTACCTTTTTACATTTTCAATAATAAAATTATTTTTTCAAAACAAAAACTCAAACATTCCTAAAATAACATGCATTATATCTGACCTGGTCCATAAACTATAAGTGCAACGCTCATAAACCACTTTTGTAAGCCATAACTAGTACGCACACAAGCCACATTTACAGTAATTTTTTTTTTTTTGCATGCAATATTGTAACAACAAGTGTATTGGGTCAATGACATTAGGGGAATGTAGTATATAATAAGTAATGGTTTGTGAATTAATAGTAATTTAAATTAAGCATCTTGGACTCATGATGACAAAGGTCAACACATTTTGTTACCAAATTAAAATACAAAAGTTTATAATAAAATAACATAGGTAAGTAAGACTTATTTTTATACGAACACATTCCATAATACATGTGAAATAACGATTGTATAATTAAATTTTTAAATAAAAAAACTCGAGTTAATAAATTTGATTATAAAATGACAAATTACACCCTACGATACAACATTATAACTGGTTTTCAACATAACTGACTGTCATAAATCGTTGTACGTTTGACTATGCTATACATATAAAATAACAGTCACATTATGTAACGTTACATTAAATGACAAATTACACCCGGGCATATAACACTCTGGTTTTGAATGAATTAGTAATGAAAGGGATTGCCTTTTTTGGCTGAATCAACGCGACTTTGATTTGATAAGTCGCCTAGCATCGGTTACTATTTACATTTATAGTAACGTTTACTTAGTTCTTCAATTCAAAAAACTGGTTGAATGCAAATGCACGTACATACTCCATAATATACGTATTCATACGTACAATTATACGGCTAGGGAAATGATATTGAATGCAAATGCACGCACACAATACACATATTTATACGTATGAATACGTGGATAAGGAAATTAATAATGCTTGTTTTCCCCTAAGCATACAAAATTGGGTAATTTTATAGTAGAAAATGTACTAATAAATTTATTAACTTTGACTTTGTTTTCCATAAAAGATAGAATTTTAAAAGCACTATATGTTTTGCATATTATAATAAATAATTTTAAAACTTTTTAATACAGTTTTTTACATTTTAAAAATATATTAGAGATAATAAAAATTTGAATATTTTAAAAAACAAATTGTAGTTTGGCTCACAAATATGGCATTAGTAAAACCACAATGAAGGAATCATTTGTACAAACCCTATTTTCTCCCCCAAACTCCCCAACTTCCGCATTTTTTCACTATTGCCCAATATTTCAAAAATTCACTATTTATGCCCACACATTTCTAAAATTATAACCAATGACATCACATTCTCAATAAAAATATCCATTTAAAAGCCATAACCAATGAGACTTATAAATAGCAAAACATAATTATCCCCTATTATTATTATTATAGTTCTATTTACTATATAAATTATCACATTACATCATTAAAATTATTATTATTCATGACATATACAGATTTCTGGCAAAAGAAAACAAGGAAAACCTAATATTATTCACTTTGTTGTTATATCGAGAGTCCCGCCCCCGTCATATATTTGTGTGGATTTTTTAATAATATAATAATAGGAGGGTATAATACTAATATTATACTTGTAGTAATGTTGTAAGCACTATAAAGTGTATTAAGCTAGGAGTACTCTGTTTCTGTTCATCCCTATATTTCTACCATTCTTTCATTCATTCGTGAAAAATCATAATCATATCATCGTTTCCAACACCACCGTCCTCTCCAACCCCCTTTTTATTTATTTATTTTTGTTTTTTTTTTGCCCCTTCTTCATATATATTTCTTTTGGGTTTCTCTCGATTATTCACCATCCGTTACCATATGGGATGGGAGTGATGCAATAAAAGATTGCGAAAAAAACCATAGCTTCAGATAAGGTTATAGATTTTTATTTTTCTTCCCTTTTTTTTTGTCTGACCGTGTATCGATTTTTTGATTTTTTTGGTCAAATAAATTGGGAATACTAGTGGGTAAGATCTGTTTATGATCGCCCTATAAATCCATCTTCGGATTCTTATTTTTGTGGCCGATCTTTTGTTTTTTTTTGGTTGCCAGTTGCTCAGGTACGATTCATTTCCAAAGCTTGTTCTTTTTGGATTCTGTGTGTTGTTTGATGATGATCGGTCGAGGTGGTTGGGATGAAATCCGATGTTTGATTTTGTTGATGAACTTGTTTTGATTGACCTGTTTTTTGGTTGTTGTTGTTTTCATGTTTTTGATTAGTACTGTGTGGTTTTGTGGCTTTCGGATTACATGGAGCTCCAAGCGTTATTTATTGATTGTACGAAGATAATCTGTTGAGATTAGAGGTTGGATACAAGGAATAATGGAATTCCCTGTGCTGCATTTACTTTTCATGTTACTTTTGGGCAGAAAGCTTGAGTATTTTGGATGGGATGTTTGACTTGGAAAGTTTCTTCATTAGCACATACATTTGAATTCACAGAAGCTTTCTGTCATTGGCATGTTATATTTAACATATACTACTATATACTGGTTTGGCCTTTTGGGAACTAGGGTAAGAAAAGTAGGCTTCTTGATGGTAACTTAGGACTTTCTTCATCAGCAAATGCATTTGACGAAGCTTTCTTTGCGTGGCATGTTATTTAATATCTATTTTTCAAGTACTCAAAACTGATTTACTGTTTTGGGAACTAGAGTAAGAAAAGTGGGCTTCTTGATGGTAACCAAGGTTGTTTTGTGGAAACTGACTTGCCTAGGGTTATTTTGTGGAAAATTGCATTCATGGGCTTTCAAATCTAATCTTCGGTTGAGATGTGTCATTATTTATCCATTATAGGTTCTGCTGTCTTTTAATAGTTTTTAACATTTTATGTTAGGCAGTTTCTGTTCATGTAGGTTGCTCACCTGTTTTTCTTTGTTGGGACAGTGAAGTTCGTGCAGGAAAGGCTTAGGGTAATTGAGCTGACTTGACTTGCATGGGTGACGATGCCAGAGCTGCATACCGGAGCGCGGAGATCTAAACGGCTTGGTGATCTCCAGCCTGCCGCCCAACCTGCTTACCAAGAGGAAAATTGGCTCGCACAACCTACTCAGAATAGAACCAGAAGGAGAGGAGGAGGAAGAGGTAGAGGTAATGCTGCAGCTGTAGCTAAAGGGCCTTCAGCAGCAACACCTTCTAGGCCGGCTGCCGGTGGTAGAGGCCGGGGGATTAGGTTGATAGATTTAGACCCAGAGCCACCTTGCAAGGCTGTACCTCAAGCAGTTGCCCCTGGTGCTGGGGAACCTGCTTTTAATAGAGTAGAGGGGGCAGCTGATAAAGATATTGCAATGGAGGGTGGGAGCGCTGACAAAATTCTAGCTGGAGCTGAAGAAGAAGCAAGCACAACTCCAGTCCCAGAGAGGGTATCTTCCTGCTTGACCTTTTCTTTGTACCACATTTGGCAAGTAATTCTGTATTTCATCACCCTCATAGGTTTTATCACATGGACCATCTGTTGTTGATGGGTGCAGGTACAAGTGGGCAATTCTCCTGTTTATAAGACTGAAAGGAAGTTGGGTAAAGGTGGCTTTGGCCAAGTCTATGTTGGTCGGCGGGTTAGCGGCGGCAATGAAAGAACGGGACCTGATGCTGTGGAGGTTTGATTATGTTCCTTGTGCCAAATGTTATGATTTGTCATTTATATCCATTCCTATATGAAATAGCCTCCTTTTTTAGGTTGCGCTGAAGTTTGAACACCGTAATAGCAAGGGCTGCAATTATGGCCCTCCTTACGAATGGCAGGTGTACAAGTAAGCTCCCTGCTGTTTTTTCTCAAAGTATCTTCCGTCACTGGTGGTATTAGTCTTAACGTTTTGTGTTGAAAATGATTAAATTGTTTTCTTTTCCTTTTTTGAATGAAAAGCACCTTGAATGGATGTTATGGGATCCCGTGGGTTCACTACAAGGGTCGTCAAGGAGATTTTTACATCCTGGTGAGTGCTCATTGGTGTACCCTTCAGGAATTTGCAGCTGTTTTTGCTAATTACTTTACTTTCAGGTTATGGACATACTTGGACCAAGTCTCTGGGATGTCTGGAATTCTTTGGGCCAATCGTAAGACACAGATTCACTGGCCCTTTTCTTGAAAGCATTATCATTAATTCGTTTTGTTCCTTGTGCGTATTGTTTTGTTGTTTTTGTTAAATATTTTCACTTGCAACAGCATGTCACCGAGTATGGTTGCCTGTATAGCAGTGGAGGCAATCTCTATTCTAGAAAAGCTTCACTTGAAAGGGTGAGTTCTCCTTGTATTCATGTGTTTGTGTATATTGGAATCCACTGTTTGGTATACTATATTGTTTCCTTCAAGCTTGTCTGACATCAGGTCAACAAGGTTAATGACAGTTCTTAGATTCTATTTTACTATCTCCATTTTTACACCATAATTATCGATATGGTTTCTTGCCAGTTTCGTGCATGGAGATGTGAAGCCTGAGAACTTCTTACTTGGTCAACCTGGGACTCCCGAGGAGAAGAAGCTATACCTCATTGATCTCGGTTTAGGTATGATGTTACCCTTTTAGCTTATAACACTTATTGTTTCCTTCTTGGGAAAACAAACTGAAGCATTATCATGTAAAAAATTTATATGTTGTGTTGTTTTCCTCTTTTCCCTTTAATCAATAGTTGCTACTCCATTTTACAGCTTCTCGGTGGAAAGATGCATCATCTGGCCACCATGTCGACTATGACCAGAGGCCAGACATATTCAGGTATGTCAAATTCAGTGAGGATTTTGAACTTAAGATGCTGAGAAAGTACTAATAACTTTTTCTTTTTTCTTTTTTCCATTTTACAGGGGAACCATACGGTATGCGAGTGTTCATGCTCATTTGGGCCGAACTGGAAGCCGGAGGGATGATCTTGAGTCTCTGGCGTACACCCTAATTTTCCTTATTAAGGGACGGTTACCATGGCAAGGATATCAGGTGGAATTGGCATAACTGCTTATAAATTCCTTTTTGGAACTTTTGTTTAGTTTAATTGGAGCAGCATCTTATACTTTGTTCTCTTTTTAATTTTTTGGAACATCACAGGGTGACAACAAGAGTTTTCTTGTTTGCAAAAAGAAAATGGCCACTTCACCAGATTTGATGTGCTGTTTTTGCCCAGCTCCATTCAAACAGTTTCTTGAAGCTGTGACTAATATGAAGTTTGATGAGGAGCCTAACTATTCAAAGTTGATATCTTTCTTTGATAGTCTTATTGAACCATGCACCATACTAAGACCAATAAGAATTGATGGAGCTCTAAAGGTTGAACCTGTTTGTATAGGGATATATTTTTTTATATAGTGTTTTTTTTTTATTGGTCTTAAAGCACTTTGTCTTTACTGTTCTCAGGTTGGGCAGAAGAGGGGAAGACTACTGATAAACTTGGAAGAAGATGAACAGCCAAAGAAGAAAGTACGTCTTGGCAGCCCTGCTACGCAGTGGATCTCAGTCTATAATGCACGAAGGCCAATGAAACAGCGGTAAGATAGTTTTTGTTTGCTGGCGTGAGACAAAGTTAAGGCATTAAGACTTCAGGTTGGAACGTTTGCTTTTGCATGGGGTCTTTGATTTAACAAAGAGTATATTGTAAATTGTTCTCTTTGCAAAATTAAGCTATGCTTCTTTGTTGGATAGTTGTTTTGACGGGTTTCATGTTTTGAAAGATAGCAAATAGATGCTCAATACTATTTATGGAGTCTTATAATGCCTACAGTTGCATCACAGATTGGCTAACGAATTTCACAAGCTTTCAGTCTTTTTTTGTCAAATTCAAATCGTAGAATTTGCTATTTCCTTACCCAACAAAATGTAAGTTGGAAATTGGCCAGAAGAAGTTTATGTGACATTTGTTATGATCAAGAAGTAGAAAGTATACACATCATCAACAGGGTTGATGAAGTGTATGAACGATCACCTGCCTATAACCTCTATGGATCCGTAAGTTGATATTTATTACAATGAGATAAATGGTATAAAATCATTGAACATTAATGGTAATGAATAAAAATTCTCTCATTATACCTTTTTCACTTTTAGGTTACAATTGATTACTAAATCAGTTACTCGTACTATTTATAAAATACATGATTAAAGAGACTTCGGTACTTGCTAAAATTTTCTTTTGATTTTAATACTCCTTGGGAACCTTCAACAATTTATTTCTGCTTCATTGGCATAGCACCCGCTTATGTGGTGTTTAATCCCTCGTGAGATGTTTTTCCCATCATCTGCAACGCCATTCACTTACTTTGTGTTTACCTGTGGAGGAGGGTTATAAAGTTTGTTCTGTATTTTTCCATCTGGAGTAGTTGACCTGTTCTACTTCCAAGATTTGTGGTGGTTTATATTTTATTTTGAAATGGGGTTCCTCTAGTTTTTAGTTGGTGATGGTATTTGGCTTGCCTTTTGATGAATGCAGGTAAATCTTTGGATGTCATAAATTCTCTCTTGGGTTTGGATTGCTTTAAATTTTTTAGCGTAAATGTTAATTATTTCAGAATTATAAGAAAGAAATCGAGTTTAAGTTATCATCATTTCATTATTCAGTGTTCTGAGATTATGTCATAGTGGTTTATTGTTCAAGATGCTAGCTTTACTGTCAGTTTTGTGAGTGTTGTGTGTATATCTATACTAAGGTGGTGAAATGATAATTTGGAAACTAACTGGCTGATGAATTTCGATATTTGGTTGAATCAATGCATGATAAACTAAGGATGGTGTAAACTTTTTCTTCGACAAATACCTGAGTTAAGAGTGCATGTGATTGGTAGGATGCAGTATTTGAAGTCAATATGTGTATATTATTTTGTTGTAGTTTTCTCTCCTTCTACAAAAGAGTTAGTGTACGTGTTTTTCTGGATGATGGAGTGCTTTAAGTTGGCAATCTGTTTATTTTATTACGTTGAGCGTGGCCTCAGGAATATTTCTTGGATTGGGGGACAATCAAGATTGTTGCCCGCTATACGCTATACGATGTGACATGATTCTCCCTTAATTAGTAGGACTTTATTTGATAATGATATTTCTTTGTTTCCTGGCCTTTATGCTTAAGATTAATTTTTATTTTATTGGTCTGTAGATACCACTATAATGTTGCTGACTCAAGACTGCGCCAGCATGTGGACAAGGGCAATGAAGATGGTTTGTATATAAGCTGTGTGGCTTCAGCTGCAAATCTGTGGGCCCTCATCATGGATGCAGGAACTGGCTTCACTGCGCAGGTGTATGAGCTTTCAGCTTTCTTCCTTCACAAGGTTAGTTTAATATTTGAACTGTTATCCTTTACCCCTTGTTGTGGTATTTTCCTGAATGTTTGTGTTCTAGTTATCATCATTTCTGATTGTTTATGTTTTATTTCTTGTCAGGATTGGATCATGGAACAGTGGGAGAAGAACTTTTACATTAGTTCAATAGCTGGTGCTGTGAATGGAAGTTCGTTGGTAGTTATGTCAAAAGGTTTGTCCCAAAAGTTTTTAATGTTAGTCATATACGAAGTGTTTTTTCTTTTTTTAAGTTGCTATACTGCAACGTGGAAAGTTTCCTTCGGGGTTGTGCTTATTGTTTTCTCTTCTCTATCTTATTTAGGAACCCCTTACACCCAGCAGTCCTATAAAGTGAGTGAATCATTTCCCTTCAAATGGATCAATAAGAAGTGGAAGGAAGGTTTTCACGTCACATCTATGACTACAGCTGGCAGTCGCTGGGGTGTTGTAATGTCCAGAAATTCTGGGTTCTCTGAACAGGTAGGGCATGGTTTCAAGTTGCGATTCATTTATTCTTGTATTGTTTGTGCTCTTCCAAAATTTGTGGATTGTCTTATAGCTACCCAACTTTTGCAATTCTAGGTAGTGGAGCTTGATTTTCTGTATCCCAGTGAAGGAATTCACAGAAGATGGGAAAGTGGGTACAGGATAACTTCTATGGCTGCCACTGCTGACCAAGCAGCCTTTATACTAAGCATTCCAAGGCGTAAAATGGTCGATGAGACTCAAGAGACCTTACGCACATCTGCTTTTCCAAGTACCCATGTAAAGGTAGCTCTCAGATTTTGGACCTTTATATCCATTCACTTTGTTGTTAAGCATTGCCAAGTAATTTTAGGTAGTCTCCCACGTTTTTATGGCTTACGGATTTAGGAGTCCAGACAAGAAAAATCCCATCTTTCTCATCCAAAGATTTATATTTCTTGTTCAGTTCACATTGTTGTTCCTTTTTCTTTCTACAAGTATTGGGGTTGCTAAACTGAACTTTTCCATTGGCAGGAGAAGTGGTCCAAAAATTTGTACATTGCATCCATTTGCTATGGCCGAACTGTCTGTTGAAAGGGTTTTGGAGGTGCTGTACTTTTATCCGATCTGGTTGTCATGTTCATTTTGAAATGGTGGTGTCTTGCCTTTTGATTAAGCATCCTTCCTTCCCAAGTGTTGTAAATTCATCTCTGGGACTCTGTAAGAAGATTGAGAAGAGCCAGGAGGATAAAGAAATCCCCACCCCCAACCTCAACCGATGAAAAAGAAAAAAAAGAAACGAAGAAAGAAGAAGAGATAGGGCGGCAGAAGTTGTTACTTGTTTGATAAGAAAACAAGAAGCTGCCTGCGACTCAACCCTACTAATATTTTGTTTTTACTTGTTCCGATGCTGTATCTGGTAGTTTTCTGGGAACAAAGGGGTATTTTGTCGAGACTTTTTCCATTTGAACCTGGGCAAAGTCTTGTGACATGACATAAATTTTTGGAACATTATTCAAGTGCTGCTATTTGTTATTCATGTTTCTAGTTTTTTTGCTGCTTGATTCTGAATGAACCATGGAAATTGAGTAACCATAGTTATGGGATTTCAAGCCCTGGTTATTGCAGAAATGAAATGTAGTGCATATGAGTCTGGTTCTAAATGTTGGTAGATTAAGGTTAACTAGGAACCCTTTTGAGAGAAGGAAAAACAGAAGAAGGTGTTTGAATATAAATGGTATATACATATTAGGAAAATATTGTATCATTTCCTGAATTGAATGACAAAAAGAAAAAGAAGATCCATTTATGATCATAAATTGATATTACATCGTACAACTACATGGTCAAGATCATGATAAATTCCACTCGAACAAAAATAACCAGCTCAGCTTATATGAAAATACTGTTGTGCCATTTGATAGGTTTCAGAAGAATGACTTAAAAAAGCTACAATTGTGTCAAGAATTAGACTTTTGTAGGAGCTATGAGCTCAGTCAATTTCAAGACTAATAATTACTCTGAAAAAAATGCAGCCAACTTTCAATACCAGGCAATGTCCATAAAATCTGGGAGGATAGGATTGGATTGGATCTCCAAGAAAAGAAAATAGACTGAAACATTATTCCTTCTAATGGAACAGGGAGGGAGTAGTACATTATTCTGGGGAGGATTCCATTCTCTTGATTGAAATGCTCTCTATGATTATGAAACAAATTTGATGCATTATTCAAATCCAAGCACAGTAAGTTATATGTTTATCAGAAAGAAAGACACTACTCGAGGGCGAATCTGCAGTTCGCAGGAGCTCAAGCAGTTTTTCTGGAAACCCCAAGTAAAGGAATGGAACATTTCCATACAAACGAACGAGGATGTTCATCGGGAATTTCCACTTTGACCAGGATCCAAGAGGGTGGAAAACGCCTGATTTGTCCTGAAGAACATTAAAGAATCCCAACGATTTCTTCACCAAATCTGTACCTGAAATGAAAAGCTTTTCAATTATGTCCTTTTGCTCAGCATGGATGGATACATACATAGCCGCTGCTGATAATCACGTCTCTGTTTTTGTGCTTGATTTCTTCAACAACGAAACACCAATTCTTCACATGCTTCAACCATCTTCCCCGCCTGTGCCTGGGATTTTTTAGGCATTCTGTTGTGTTTTTTTTCTTTTCACTTTAATTGAATTCTATATCAAATTCAACAAGATTAAATATAACTCTGGAAGTGCAGCAGACGTGCACAACAGGCTACAAAACGTCACGAAAACTGTGTTCTACCGTACGTGTACGTTTGGTGTGGGAAACCAAACAAAACAACAAACTAATGAATAACGAAAGAAACGTACGGAACAAGAAGGAAAAGTTTGGAGTTTGGAATAGTTTTTTTTTTTGGATTGTATCAATATATAGCAAGAAGGGGTTTCTTATTATACCTGCATCTAGTGAAGGAACGAAATATTAGCCAGCCTTTGTGTCCATATATATATATATAATCTGAAATTTTCAATTTTCTATGATTATGTGAAACAAATTTGATGAACTAAAATGGATTTTCATTCTGAGTTTTTTTTCATTGTTCAAATCCAAGGAAACAGAAAGAAAGACACTACTATAGGCTGAATCTGCAACTCGCAGAAGCTCAAGGCCTGGCCAGCCTGCAGTTTTGAGCTTGCAGATTCAGCCTAAAGTACTGTCTTTCTGATAATAAAAAAAAAAAAAAAAAAAAACACAACTTTGCTTGGATTTGAATAATCAAAACTCAGAAAGAAAATTCATCAAATTTGTTTCATAATCATAGGAGAGCATTTCAATCAAGAGAATGCTAATTTGCTTCCGATTTCAATTGTTATTCTCAGCTGCGCTACTGATAGGAATCGATCTCCATCATGAACGAAATGAAACGAAACAGGGAGAAGATTCACAATTAATTCTGAACGCTCCCCATTCTTCACATGCTTCCACCATCTCCCCGCCTGTGCCTGTGCCTGTGCCTGTGCTGGAAAATCAATCACAGGCGGGGAAGATGGTCGAAGCTTGTGAAGGATGGGAGATTGTTCTCTTCTCTCTACACTTTAATTGTGAAATTTTATCTCGAATTCAACCAGATTTTTCAGCTTGGTTGTTTAACACTTTGTAGCAGACGAAAATTTTAGGTAGTTCAAAAACAAGTGTCGCGTTCACATGCACAAAAACGTCAATTCACTCCGTATTCAGTCACTTGATATTTGCAACAAAATGCAAATCAAACTTCTAAATCACAATCGTATCCCACTAGTAATGAATATTACAACTACACCCCCAAGATGATTATGACATCATCACATACTTAAACTCAAGCCCAAGACACGAGACATTTCTGATAGATGCCTCTAAATTTGGTCCAAAACAGCCCGCACCCATCCGGCCTTTTTACTATTTTAAGCCCATATCAGAATCCAATAAGGCCCATTTCAAAATCAGAAAGGCCCAGTTCAAACTCTTCAAGCTTCAGCGAGAGCTGTTTCTTCCTGAGGGAGTGTTTCTAGGGCTTTCCTTTGCTTTCCCTCCTCTTCTCTTCTCTTCCTCTGCTTCAAACTTCGGAAACAAACAAATATATTGGTTTGTGAAAAGGGATTTTGCAGGTTCTTCATACTCTTCGATTTGATCTCAAATCCTAGTTTCGAGCAACCGAAAAAAATCTTCTACAATGGTGGGTTTTGGCGGGATGCAGCCATATGGGATACAGTCGATGCTCAAGGAGGGCCACAAGCATCTCTCCGGTCTCGATGAAGCCGTTCTCAAGAACATCGATGCCTGCAAACAACTCTCCCAAATCACTCGCACTTCCCTCGGTCCCAATGGTACTACCTCTTTCCTCTCCCTGCATTTTCATTTCCGGTTTCTTTAGGGTTTAGAGTTTCTGGGTTTTTCGCGGAGATGTTAGCTTTCGTTGAGTTCAAATGCTGGCATTCTCAAAGGCTGCGCTTTAACTTTTCTCGTTGAAACTTTTATCAATGTAGTTAGTGGTGCTTCCTGGTGTTCTGGGGTTTTAGCATAAGTTGCTCTATTGTTCACTTTTGGATACGTAGGAAATGCTAATTTTCCGGGCCGATATTTCTTTTGGAAGTATTCTGTTTAAATCTGTAGGTTTTTAGTTAGTTTGCAAAACTCTAGGACGGGGATCGAAATTTCAGAAAGAAAGGATGGAATTGTTATTGATAGTACAGAAGTTTCTATTCCTCCATGCAGCTGGAAGATTTAGTTTTTACTAACTACCATATGCTTTTTTGGGCTTATTCACTTTTATTGTAATGCACTAAATCAAAAGAAATGTATCTGCCTGTAGCTATTGCTGCCTTTTGGCTTTTCTTTCTTTTTTTCTTTTAAATTAAAAAAAAACGTGTATTGCTTTTAGTATTCAGGTTTGATAGGCTGTGTGTTGCTGTTGTGATCAGGTATGAATAAGATGGTTATCAATCATCTGGACAAGCTTTTTGTGACAAATGATGCTGCTACTATTGTCAATGAGCTTGAGGTTCAGCACCCTGCTGCTAAGATTTTGGTTTTGGCTGGGAAGGCTCAACAGGAGGAAATTGGTGATGGAGCTAATTTATGTGTGTCTTTTGCTGGGGAACTTCTTCAAAATGCCGAGGAGCTCATTCGGATGGGACTCCATCCCAGTGAAATTATTATTGGATACACCAAGGCAATCAATAAGGTTTGTCGACCCTTCTTAGCTACACTGATGCATGTTGCTTTTGTTGGTTAACTGTTATTTTATTCATTAGTTACCACTCTATTTCAGGCAACAGAAATTCTGGAGGATCTGGTGGAGAAAGGTTCTGAGACTATGGATGTCAGAAATAAAGATGAAGTAATTTCTCGAATGAAAGCAGCAGTTGCAAGCAAACAGTATGGGCAAGAAAATATCTTGTGCCAGCTTATTTCTCAGGTTAATTATGTTGATTCCATTGTTAGTGATTTACTGGAGGCTTTTTTGAGTCACTTACTCATTTACTGGCATTTATGAAATAGGCATGCATACAAGTTTGCCCTAAGAACCCTGCAAACTTTAATGTGGACAACGTCAGAGTAGCAAAGCTTTTGGGTGGAGGTTTGCATGATAGTACCATTGTCCAGGGTATGGTTTTGAAAACTGATGCTGTTGGAAGTATAAAGAGGATTGAAAAGGCAAAGGTGAGCTGCTTATCCATACCTCTTTTTGTCATTTTGCTAACTCTGGTCATAGTTCGTGTTCTTTAAACGCATTCTAAATGCAATCTTTCCCTCCTGCTTATTTTTTGCACATTTGACCTGTTTAATTGTTCCTAGAAATAATTGTGGCTGCTATGGCTTTTGTAGTCTCTCTCTTCCTGCTTTTCCTTTTCATGGTCAAATTTTGGTATGCTATCCCTTATGTTGCATGTCCTTAGAGGCGGCATAAACTTTTCTGTGAAGCTATCAATCTAAATTAGTTTACTTTTGTTCGGGGTGCTTTCCCTCATGTTTTGATTTAGATGTTTCTGGTTGTAATAAATGCTTTTATTTGTCTTGTTATGAAGAGGAAAAATGAACTCTATTCGGGCTGGTTTGCTATTATGGTTTTGGGTCATTCTTATTGGGACTTAAATTTAGCCTATTCTACTGCAGGTTGCTGTCTTTGTTGGGGGTGTGGATACATCTGCCACTGAAACAAAAGGAACCGTTTTAATCCATAGTGCGCAACAGGTATACATGATCTGTGTTGTTTTTTGCTTTTCTTATGGACAACACCTAACTTATATACTAGGTTTTACATCACAATTCACAAGACCATTGAATTCATGAGTCAATGATCAGTTTATCCTTGACATGCCATTGGCTGTACGTGTTTAGTATAAGCTTCATAATATTTCCTGTCCAATATGTTTTGACGGTTTGCAATGCAATTTTAACTTACATATGCGATTCCAAGATGGCCTTTGAGCACTTATAATTATTTGAGTCTCCTACAATCTAGGTTAAATCTACCTCTTATCTGAAAGGACGCTTCACTGGAACTATGGTTATACCTTGTAAATGAGAAACCAGTCAATATTATTTTAGTTAATTAACAAAACATGATTTTAGTAGTTGTCTTTTATATCCTCTCTTTTTCTATTGTCCTTCATTCTGACCTTGTCCTTGTTTTAATTTTGACCTTCGTTCTCTATGGCCCTCTGAAGGCATAGAAGCTCCAGTTCATGTAGACTGAAATATGATATTAATAATGAGCTTTCAGATAATGTCTTCCTCCTGTGTTGTTGGACCTCTGATTCTCTGGTAACTAATTTCGACATTTTGCTTTTTGCAGCTTGAAAGTTATTCTAAGACAGAGGAAGCTAAGGTCGAGGAGCTTATAAAAGCAGTTGCTGAATCTGGTGCCAAGGTCATTGTTAGTGGAGCAGCAGTTGGAGAGATGGCCCTGCATTTTTGTGAGCGCTACAAGTATGATGTTTCTCCCTGTCCCTTGTTTGTGTCGTAATATTTGCGCCCTTATCAATTCATGATACGGAGAAATCATTTGCCCTTTCTCTTTTTCTGTAATTCTATATTCAAGAAATTATGCAACCTTAATGGTGGAAAGGGACCACTTGTAGTTGATCGTCAAAATTAGGCTGTGGTCGAGGGTCTGTATTCCCTGGTCCTGATTTGAGGGCTCGGTTCTTATCATTTCTATTTGGAAGTGGAATCCCTTGTTTAGTAATTCCTGATCTCTTTTTACGATATCAAGGATCATCAAAATTAGAATATAATCTTGAATTGCTTATCTGGTGGTTTTCTTTTTATACGCTCGATCTTGTATATAGTATCACTGATGCTCCTCCTCTATGTTCAGTGCCGTTCTATTATGGATTTGTTGCTTAAATGGTATTTTTGTGCATGGTGTTGAAAATATCTGATTCTCCTATTTCAATTCTATCTATGCAGGCTTATGGTTCTAAAAATTAGTTCCAAGTTTGAACTTCGGCGATTTTGCCGTACCACCAGTTCCGTTGCACTTGTAAGCATCTTGGAGTTAGTTAGCATGCTTTGTGTAATGTTGTTGAGTTTCTTTTAATGCTTTCTTCTTCATCTTGATATCAGTTGAAACTTAGTCAACCAAGTCCAGATGATCTTGGCTATGTTGATTCTATATCAGTCGAGGAAATTGGTGGTGTGAGGGTATGACAAAACTTTCTGCACAGTGCTTTTATTGTGTAGTTTGCATATGTTTGAATTGCTAGTTGACAATAGTTTAAATGAGTAGGTTACAATTGTGAGAAATGAGGAAGGTGGCAATTCTATAGCTACGGTTGTACTGCGAGGAAGCACTGATAGTATATTGGATGATCTGGAGAGAGCAGTTGATGATGGTGTTAACACCTACAAGGTACCCAGTGCTGAACTAGAATATAAATGTCTTGGCTGGTAGATAACATTCTTGACTTATATACTTATATTACCAGGCGATGTGCCGGGACAGTCGAACTGTACCTGGAGCAGCAGCTACTGAGATTGAATTAGCAAAAAGACTGAAGGAGGTTTCTTTGAAAGAAACAGGGTTGGCATCTGTTACCTTATATGCACTTAATAATATCTTGTTTGGTTAAGCAGCTTTATGAATTTATCGGATGTTCCTACATACCGGATGTTCCTACATACCTGGGGCATTTCCCTCATTTTCATGAGTAATCTACCTGTTGTTTTATTTTGACGCATGGAGTCTGTCATGCCATGCATGAAAACTGTGCAACCTTTCTAATCGCATTTATATATTGCAAGTTTTTTTTATATGGTTTGGGATAGGGTAGTTCTATGATTTCATGAAGTTATTTGGTTGAAGATTCACTATTTACTCCTTTATATTGAATATCATAGTTCAAATTTCCACTAGAACACCATTAGTAATATTGACTGCATGAGAATTGATGCCCACGAGTTATTGTCAAGTGTTCGTTCAAGCTTTTGTATTGCATATCCTTTGATGCTCTATAAGTTGCACCTGACCTTGAGAGGATGTCCTTGCCGTTGGGTTAATTGGCTGCAGATTAGATCAATATGCAATTTCAAAATTTGCCGAGAGTTTTGAAATGGTACCTAAAATCCTGGCCGAGAATGCTGGGCTTAATGCTATGGAGATCATATCATCTTTGTACGCTGAACATGCATCTGGATGTACCAGAGTTGGCATTGACTTGGAGGAAGGAACTTGCAAAGATGTTTCTGCAATGAACATATGGGACCTTTTTATTGCCAAGTAAGTGCACTTACAAAATTATAGCGATCCCATATGGGGAACTTCTGTTATAGTAGGTTTTCCGTATGGAAACTTGAGAGTATTGGTTCTATGCCCTTTGGGCATTAGGCATTTAAAACAATTGCTCCTTATTGGATGTGAAATGCTGCCTATTAGCCTGAAATTTGCATCCTTGAAAAATAATTAGTTTGTCTATCGATTCATCATTATGTACTACTTTCCCGTATTTTTATCAAAATTGAAAAATGAAATGTTGAGTTTTTAACTGGTAATTTGGTTTATATTGTCAGGTTTTTTGCTCTCAAATATGCTGCTGATGCTGCCTGTACTGTCCTGCGGGTAGACCAGGTAAAGCTTTATTTAAACCTTGCATTAGGTTTCGTTTTGGGTTTTATCTTGCAAGAAAGATTCTCAACTGGCAGTTATTTGTGAAAGTTGTTGGATGAGTTATGCAAATGAGATTTTGGCTCTCCCAACCTTTCTTGGTCTTAATGGTTGGACATGATCATCAGTTGGCTTCGCCTATCTAATTTTTTTTTTTTTTTTTCAAACTTTGAAATTTTTAGCCGCCTACCTTATTTCATGGGTTATGTTGCGGAGAATGTTTGTGCAATGTTGTAGTTTCATTCTTTACATTTTACAGATGCACCTTATGCTTAAATGTTTTCATTTTCTGATGCAGATTATAATGGCGAAACCAGCTGGTGGTCCGAGGAGAGATGCTGCTCCTGCCGGAGCAGGGATGGATGAGGATTGAGCTTTTAGTCTTAGTAGATCAGTTGTCTTAGATTTTGGCGGTAGCTTTCATGGCTTTTTGTGTGTCAAGAATTTTTATCGGGTCGGAGGGGGGTTAATCGAATGTCTAATAGTAGCAGCTTTGACCGGGACATGGTGAAGGAAAATTTTGAATGATTTACCATATGTTTGTATATGCCCCTTGAGGCTATGTATTGATTGTTTCGCAATGATTTTTATAAGTTGCATCCATATTTGTAGTTCCTGTTAAGCTTTCGTTCGTTGTATCTGAGTTGTGAAATGCAGAATCAATTCGTAATAGGCTGTTTGAGCAGCATTGATAAGTGGGGTCCGCCAGGGATCATATCTTATCATCGTGTACGGTCGTGGCATGATGAAGGCGCTAATGACGTATAAATTGTAAAACGCTGATAGAATTTAATACAAATTTCCATTCCTTTAAAAAAAGGAGCTAAAGAAGGAAGGGTACATACTATATATAGAGGCAGTGAAGTTGTAGGAAAGAAGAAATTACAGTAAAAGAAGTACTAGTAAAGCAGACAAAAAAGAAGATTGGCTTAGCCAGAAGAAGAGAAAATTGGCCAATATTGGCTTTAGCCTTGGGCAGTTAGTTGGTGGAATCTCTTCCTTCCGTTCATGGCTTCCATGCTATCCTTTCCTCTCCCAAAACCAAGTACAGCAAGTGTGATAGTCAAAGCTTCTTCAGCTTCAGTAACCTCATCTCCTCCTGCTTCTGCTGCCGGAACTGAGAGTGGCGGCAGCCTCGATCAGAAGTTCGGCCGGAAAGGCATCAAATTCTTCGAATCTGCAGGCGATATTCCTACGGTTGAACTTTCTGTCAGAAATGGAAGCTCAGTAAAGGTTCATATACCCACTGCTCAGGTCACTTCTTACAGACCTAAAGTTTACTGGAAAGATGATGGTTTTGAAGAAGTCCTCTACACCATTCCAAAGGGAACTTCTTCAACTGCTAAAGGCGGTATTGGTTTGGTATTCCATGAAGTTTCTGAAAAAAATCCCAAAGGCTCTCTTCTCAAGACTTCAGAATGGACTGTCAAAGATGTTGATACTGACTCCATTGATGCTGTGCAGGTACTCCCTCTTCAGGCTGTGTTCGTTTTGGTTTTGGTTTTGTTTTTGTTTTCTACGGTGAATTTGATATATTATGATACTTTTTCATCATTTTAAATTCAGTTTTTTACTATTCTACCACACATGTTTATCATTTTCTCAAAACATGTTTGATAATGAACATGGCGTAAGTTTGTTGTTTTCTTTTTCCCTTTATTTGGATACATGTTTGTTGTGGCAGGTAGAGCTGGGCAGCAGCAGTGGAAGTCTGGAATTAACATACGTTATCACACTCTATCAATTGAGTGTTGCAACAGCAGTGATAGTGAAGAACAATGGCCGAAAGGCGGAGAATCTTGCAGGGGGTATTCTCACACATTTTATGATGAAGAGAAGAAGAGGGGCAGGTGTGGAAGGATTGAGGAGTTGTTCTTACTCTTCAATCCCTCCTCTATCTTGGCCTTGCGAAATCTTAACCCCATCGGAAGCTATGAAAGCAGAGGAGCCTGGATGGTTCTCTTTCGGGTGGGAACCCGAAAAGAAGCCAGGTGAATGGACCATACAAGAGGATCCCTTCACTGTGATGAAGCATAAGATGAGTAGAGTTTATGCAGCTCCACCAGCTGACAGATTGAAGGACTTTTACAACACTACACCGTCCAAATATGAGATTCTTGATAAGGTATATATATATTTTTTTACCAAGTTTTGGTTTTGTTTTCTGTTACTACGGTATTATTTTATATACTATAATAATTTCCAATTCATTTCAGGGGAGAGCGCTGTTTTGGAGGGTGATAAGGATGGGTTTCGAGGACATATACTTGTCAGGTCCAGGTTCGTTGTCTGAGAAGTATGGAAGCAAAGGCTACTACATCTGTACAGGGCCTGCTTCAATGATTGTTCCGATTGTAGTGAATCCTGGTGAAGAATGGAAGGGGGCACAGGTAATTGAGCATGATAATTTGTAATTGTAACAGCATCTTTTTCTGTGTATATGATGATAGCACACTCCGTTCCTCTTTAAAAGAGTTTACAACTATTCGAAAGTATATATATAAAATTTAGTATAAGGTACCTTACATGATATGATCAGAATACTGAAACAAGAAGCCAAACTTATTACTATATTATGCTTGCTCACTTATTCTCTAATAAATAAAAAAAATAAAAATAAAAAACTCAAGCTACTGACTGACTGACTGAGATAAAATCTTCTGTATTTTGTGTCCAATATCTGATAATGGATCTAGAGTAGACAGATAATCATAGAAAGATTTGAGGATGAGAATTTGGACCATAAGCTCCACTAGAAGGCTTGATTGAACCAATCATCATCATCCGTTCCTGATTTTCTTTTGGTGTCGAGCTCGTGTTGGGTGCCTAGTCTGAGATTGTATACAAAGATCCGTCCTACCGCCTCCCACTGCACTAGAAGTACTTGTCCATTTATGAAAATGGGTCTGAAGTTATTGGTGGGATGGAAAAAGTGCATCTCATACCGTAAAAGGCAATGATGGTCTGATGTCCTCCAGATCCAGATTAATCGTGTGCATCTTGACCCAACCCTCTCTTTTGAGTATCCACTTGCGGATATTTGAAGATTCGGGTTTTTGCTTGCAGAATTCTTTGAGCACAGGGTGGAAAAAGACACCATAAATCTGGCCAGTTTGATTTTTGCCAGCTTTGATCTTCACCTTCTTGTTCTTCTTGTACAAAGGGTTGAAAATGAGCAACTCTTTGGAGAAAGGGGTTTCGAAGCCGTGCCATGCCTTGGAGAACAGGACAACCAAACCAATCCACCGGAGGAGAAGCACATATGCATCCTTGATCCACTCTCATCTTCATCTTCTTCCTTCCGTTGATCATCACAACTGTCAATAAGGTGACGAAGATGACCTTCTCGCCACCCATCGACGAAGGTGTAGCGTTTCTTTTGCACATTATAAACGTTCCTATAGTCGTCCCCTTCCAGATCCACAATAGGGAAGATCCGCTCTTCCACAAGAACCTTCAAATCATCATCATCGTCCTGATTTTTCTGACGCAACAAACCAAAGAATAGTGTTGAGATCAAGGAGTTCCAATTCTTGGAAACAGTTCGACACCTTAGCACACACTTTGTTGGGGCTCTGCTCACTATATCTTGCACGATTTCGTCCGGAAGAACACCATCTCCCATCTTCTCAAAACCCTAAATCGCACCAACAATTAATATTCCTAGTAAACAAACCCTAAATGCTCTGATCGTCGAAAGCACAATTGCCGATCAATCAATTAAATTGATCAAAGATTAACTCGCCATGCGGAAACCGAGAAATTGAACCAATGTGATTCCAATTGATTTGTAGACTTGCTGCACCGATCCAAATTTGTATCAATCAAACCAGCCGAAAGGCTTTTTTTTATTTTTTTAAAGTATTTTTTTCGGTGATTACAATGACAACTCAAGAAAATACAGGTTAAATTATCTTGAACCCTACACTGATTCAGATTGCAACAACAATTAAGTTTTCTAAAACAAATACGACAGGAAACATAAAGCGAATAGGAAATAGAAACTATTAGGAAACTTAGTTTAATTATTCTACACTAAATGACCTTGCAAAGCCTTCCATAATGAGTTTGTGAACGAATTGGACTTTGATAGCTCTTCGGTCTATTGTTCTTACAGAGTTGCTTCCCTTTAACTTTAATTGATATACATGATTCAGATTTCAGAGTGAATATTTGGCACCCCCTCCATTAAGAATCTTCTCTTGCCTTCAAACGATTTGGCATAAATAAGAGATCAGAAAATATATATAAAAGTAAACGTGTAGCCAGCCCACTGAAACATATAGGACTATGGAAATTCTTTGTATGAATATTTTAAATGACAAGTTACAATTTGAAATATGACTTTGCCAATTCACCGAAGGAGAACTGACACCCATCGAAGGTGTAGCGTTTCTTTTGCACATTATAAACGTCAACTTCCTATAGTCTTTTTCCAGAGTAGTGTTGAGATGAAGGAATTCCATTTTGTTGGGGCTCTGCTCACTATCTCTTGCGCGATTTCGTCCGGAAAACACCATCTCCATCTCCATCTACTGACTACTAACAAACAATACTTATTAATTTTTAAAAAACTATAAATTAATCATATAAGTGTCGGACGATTGTCTATTGTTCAAATGTCTATAGTGCCCCTCACTATAATGGAATGGAATGAAAGTAAAGAAGTGCTTAATAGTCATATACATAGAGAATGAGAGATAGTGTTTTTATATTTTTACTTATTTTGCCCTTACTTCTGAAATTACCTCCTCCAGCCACCACATGCTGCCACCGTCGCCGACCGCAAACCACTGCCGCCGGATTTTCGTCCAACTTATGCTGTTAAGACGAAAATGCCCTTGTTAAAATTAGTTTATTAGTCACTTAACGGACCAACTTAACAGAATGACAAAAAATGTGCAAAATATGATGACTAAAACGTTTTAATTACTGTATATTCATCATCACCAGTCATCCCTTCTTCATCACCATCATTGTTCAATATGTTCGATCATCACCACCACCACCACTATAGCCACCCTGTCACCGCCACCGGGGTCGTCACCCGCCATAACCACCACGGTGAGCAGCACTCTGATCTGCCGATGCCATCGCCTCCATAAGCACTTCAACCTCCATACCAGTGCCCCAACAACATCGATCTCAACCACCATATTTAAACAAATAAAACACAAATTAAGAACAATTTTAACAACCCAGCAAAATTCATGACAGAGAACACAACTCAATCAATTCAGTCCCAACTCCTGAATAAATAAAATAATTTTTGATATGCAGCCATGAGAAAAAGCTAAAAATGTATGTATTTGAACTAATTCAGTAACTCAAACACATTAAAATATTGATTTGAAAAATTTTAGATAAAATCATTTAAAATTCTACTAGATTTGGATGCAAACCGAACAACAAAACTATAACATCTCATTTCAGTTCTGCAAAAGAAAGAAGAACATGAAAGCTACAATGACGATAGAGATGTTGAATGTCCACCGGCGAGGTAGTCCAAACCCACGCGGCTGAATGTCTACCGACTGTCTAAAGCAAATGTTTCAATTTATCTTTCCAAGGGAAGAAGAAGACACGATTTAGTGGAGTAGGATTTTTAGGGCCTTGATATATAAATAAATTTAAAAAAAGTTAAATAAAATGACAAAAATAACCTTGTTATTGCTAGACTTAACAAAAAATTTAACTTTTATCTATTTAAACAAACCATTGGGGGGGGGGGGGGGGGGGGGGGGGTGGTGGTTATCGGTAGGTTTTAAAACCAAATGAGGGTTACTGGTAGTTAACCCATGTTATTAAAATATGTAATCAAAGAGTTTTACGACATGTTTTTGTTATGTGAGATAAAACATCTAATGCATGCATGGAAGTAAGTTTGGCCTATCCAATTTCCATAGCTAAATGATTAATTTTACAAGTAACAAATTTATAATTTAAATGCTAAATTCAAGTTGAATGTCGTGTTCAGATTCAAGGGTTTTGACTCACCAATCCAAATTCGAACCAAATCGCCAGCCCTAGATGTTTTCTAGAGGTACAAAAGGGCATGTATGCACAACTAGGGCTGTAAACGAGGCGAGTTGAGTTTGAGTTGGGGTTTAATCGAGCTGGGCTTGATAAATATCATGTCGAGCCTAAATATTTGAGCTCGAGTTTGGCTCGTCAAAATTACTATTATATTATATCTCTACGGAGACCGATAACATCCCTGTGACGGACGATAACATTCATACGGCTGACAGTTTAGTTCACATGATAATGGAATCAACTGAAAGGATAAGGGAAGAAACTAGAAGGATAAGGGGAGAAACTAAAAGGATAAGGAAAGAAACAGAAAAGATAAGTGAAGAAACTAGAAGGATAAGTGAAAAAAACTGGAAAACAAATTGAAGAAGCGGCAAAGGAAACGGAAATTGAAGAAACTGAAAAACAAATTGAAGAAGCGGTAAAGGAAACTGAAGAAGCTGGAAAGAAAAGGAGAAAACAAAAGCTTTGAACAGATTCGAAAGTTGTAAAACTTGTTGATACTGTTGAAGGATTGATCATGTATGGAAAATGGAAAGCAAATAATGTGATGAAATGGAAGATAGTGAAAGACGAGGCATTTTAGATGATGTTCACAGGACAGTGGTGGACTTGAAGAACAAGTGGCATAATGGTCAGCACTGCAGAAAATGATTCAAAAATAAAATACTATTATATTATATAAAATATACTATTTATAACATTGTATAAAATATATTACATAAATATTATCAAGTACTCGATTATAGTTTTTCACTACACGAACTAGCTCAACTCCAGTCGATTCATGTAACAGCTCTCGTTGCAAACACTCTTGGGTTGGGTTGATGATGCAAAAAACAGAAGTCAATATAAAAAATGGCGCAAATCCCTTACAAACCCTCCGTAGTTTACGAAAGTTATTAAGAATCCCCATGTGGTTTAAAAAGCTCGAATAACCGCCCTGTGATTTTCTGATATCCGTAACCGCCCAACCCACCACCACCAATAGTTATGATGCATTCGAATGATCGAATTTAAGTATGAGTATTTTAGTTATATACTTAATTTCTCATGTTTTACAACTTTTTGATTTTGCAACGCAAGAGGATTGCGCACATCTTTCAAACTTTTGGCCCTTTTATGAGGGAACTGGGGTTTGAGGACTGTGCTGCGTTGTATGAACAACGATCTCGCTCGCAGCACATGGCTCTTTTAAGATGATGTCCGCTCTGTCGGAGGGTAGAAGCCC
This sequence comes from Leptodermis oblonga, assembly GCA_016801395.1. Taxonomy (NCBI): domain Eukaryota; kingdom Viridiplantae; phylum Streptophyta; class Magnoliopsida; order Gentianales; family Rubiaceae; genus Leptodermis; species Leptodermis oblonga. Next base: position 47,191,518 of record CM028750.1, on the reverse strand, counting down.
GCTGGATCAGAGGGTATCTGGGAGTCAGCTCGGGAGAAGGGCATCGAGTACCTATCGAAAGAGAGAGAGCTGTCAATGGATTTTAGAACCTTGTCCCCGAAATAGTCTTTTCGGTCAAGTTAGGTATGAGTAAAATAGGAGTAAAGGCCTTAAATTAGAGAGAGAAAGTAAAACCCTTTACCTTAGGGGGTCTTGAATGTATTTATAAAAGGCCTTTGGAAGTAGTTGTGAGTAGGGGTGTAAATGAGCCGAGCTCGCGAGCTCGGTCAAAGCTTGGCTAGAGCTTGGTCAAACTCGAGCTCGAGCCGGCTCGTGCTTGTTTAATAATCGAGTCGAACTCGAGCCCAATTACTATTGGCTCGAGGGCTCGTCGAGCCTATCGAGACCGGCTCTTTATATGATTTAATAATATATTTTTTTTAGTATAAATTAAAAAAATTAATTCGAGCTCGAGCATGATTTCGAGCTCAAAAGCTTACTCTACACCGAGCTCGAACCCAAATATTTAGGCTCGATCGAGCTCGAGTCTAGCTCAAGCTTGATTAGTTTTTATCAAGCTCAGCTCGATAAGACCCTAGCTCAGTCTCAGCTCGGCTCGTTTACAGCCCTAGTTGTGAGGATCCCCAAATCTATGGGGTTGGATTATATTATGAACACAGGAGAAAGAAATTATCCACCTAACCTAGTGCATTGTACCCGAGGCCGAAACAACGAACCAGCCTTCATTGGCCAATGTCATGCTTTCCTCACCAAATCACATGCAAACACTCTCCCTCCCCTTTTATTATACTGGAAATAAAAACGAACTAAACGATTATAACGCTTCCGATGATATTTTTTCTTTAGAGTTTAAGTATCTATGGTAGTTTTAAGGGTTGAGCTAAAATGAAGATAACAAAATAAATAAATAAAGAATATATTAGTTTTAAGGGTTTGCTAAAATGAAGATAACAAAATAAATATATATTCTTCCTCACCACACCGGGCCTGACACGTAACCGTTTCCCAGAGGCATGCATGCTGCAGCACAGCTAGTGCTGTGAAGAGTTGCTCAAACGGATTTTGCGTAAAACAAACAAACTCAGTCACATTTTAATTTAACCGCAAAGCATAGCTGACATGGCTAATGTTGCCAAAATAACAAATACGAACGAAATGGGACAGCTCAGCTCTATCTTCGGATTTTAATTTAAATACCATCGTCCTCTTCATTCTTCAATCAACAGAGATCATTTAGATTTAGTACGTACAGTATCATCGTCTTCTCCTCCAGCCAATTTTTTTTTCCGATCAACGGAAAGATGAACCCACCGCAGCCGCCCAACCCACCACCACAAATGGCTGTCATGCGTCCGCGTGATCGAGCGTAAGTATGACTATTTTAGTTATTATATACTATTTTAGTTATTAGTTAATCTTTTTTTATTTTGCTACGCAGAAAGATTGCCCGCATATTTCAATCTTTTGGATGTTTTCTGAGAGAATTGGGGCTACATCACTGTGCTGCGTTGTATGAACAATGAGCAATCTCACAGCACATGCCCCTTTTAACCATTCTCAACCGAGTTAATGTCCCCAATGGGATTCCAACTATTCTAGGTTGGCTAGCTGCTTATTTGTATGAACTTCAAATGTTCGATTGCAAGGATGAGATGATCAGCCAATTGGACTCACTCCAATTTTTTCGGTTTTTATCTCTCCCAACCGCAATCCGTTGGCACGCAATGTTACACGGCGACAAAGAGGACGAAGACGAGGAGGAGGACGAAGACGACGAGGAGGCTGGCGGAGAGGGAGATGACTGAGGACCGCAGGCACCGACACCAGATCTGGGCGGTATTTTCAAAGGAAATACCGCCCATTTCTAAAATAACACCCACAATGGGCGGTATTTTGCCAAAACCTCACTATGAACGGGGTTTTTCTCGGAATCCCGTTCATAGGTTGAAAAAATCACCTTTATCCGAAAAAATGTGTAGATTATTTACATACCGTGTAATATGGATCGTATTAGTGATTATAAAATCAAATGTTGTGCGATATTTTTTTTAGCTAAAGGGTAAAATAGACTTTTTACAGAAAAATATTACTGCAAATAGTAAAATGGTTACTGCAAATAACAATTCCGTATTATTATTATTACATTATGGATATTTGTCTCTTTTCTCCCTCCCTTCCCAAGCCCTACCACGATCTCGCCCCTTTCTGTGTTTTAGGGCCGCCGTCGCCCGCCCTTTCTGTTGTTTTTTAGGAGCTGATTCGTATGGGAAATAAGGTTTTCTACAACCTTATTATCATGATGCTACAGAAATTCTGTTCTGAGACTATGGAGGTCAGAATTCGAGATGAAGGTTCTCAGGTTGATTCCATTGTTAGTGATTTACTGTAAGCTTTACCGGAATTTACAATATACAAGTTTGCCTGTTCTTCTTGTGTTGGTGTTATTGCACCTCTGGTGACTGATTTTAACATTTTGCCCTTTGCAGCTTGAAAGTTAATTCTAAGACCGAGGAAGCCAAGGTCGAGGAGCTGATAAAAGCAGTTGCCCTGCATTTTTTGTGAGCCCTGATGTTTCTCTCTGTCCCTTTTGCTTGTGTTGTAATATTTGTGCCTATATCCATTCATGATACAGATAAATCATTTGCCCTTTCTGTATTCAAGAAACTATGTGGCCTTAATGGTGGAAAGGGACCACTTGTAGTTGATCGTCAAAATTAGGCTGTGGTCGTCGAGGGTCTGTATTCCCTGGATCTGATTTGAGGGCTCGGCTCTTTTCATTTCTATTTAGAAATGTTTGGGATGAAATCCGATATTTTGTTTCGTTGATTTATAAATAAAAATTTTGCTGTCAAAGGGAATTACGCTTGCGATGAAAGTAAAGACGACCGAGATACTATTAACAAATCATTGTCAAACCGAAGCATATGAATATCCATTGCCATCCCTTTTTTGTATTGTTAGATGTGGATAATGGTATTTTTGTCATTCATAATTAAATTTTTTATAACAACAGTGTGCTATGGGATCACTCGCTAAAAAATTTAGGTGGATCAATGGGGTTATCTGTGATTTTTAGAAATTGAAGGGGCTCTATTTGTAGTTTTCCAAAAATTCATAGCATCAATCAATTCACAACCAACCAAAAATCAGAAAAAGGGTGTCTCTTTATCCAAACATGGTTTAGGATTTTCCCTTCCATATGCAACAGGATAAAGGCCATCCCAGACCCAGTTCATCTTTCTTCTTCCCCTCCAACCAAAATAATCATCTGATATACTTTTCTCCAAAAACTATGATTAGTACTAGTATTAACTTTCGTCTCCTCCTCACTCCAGTCCCCAATATTCTCCCTACAAATTCAACCACAAATCTGCATTTCAATCCTATCCATTTTGGCTGCAAGAAAAGAGAGGCCAGATTGCCATCAGTTGCTTCCATCTCCTGCCCGCCTCTAGACGCAGGCTTTTTGGAGAATGAGTTTGGCAGTGAAGGAAAAAATGGAGTCTCTTTCTCCAATCTCGGCGATCAGAGCTGCGTTGTGAGGATGGAAATGGAGAATGGGAGCGTCGCCAGATTCATGCTTCCGAGTGGGATGATCACTTCCTACAAAGCCCTCATGTGGCATGGAGGAACAATGGAGTTACTCCACACTTGTGTCTCAAAAACAGAGAACAATGGCGAAGCAATTATCCGCGGAGGGGTTTCGTTAGACTTCAAGTGCAATGTTGGTGGTGTTTCATGGTCTCCAACTTCATGGATTCTCCAGTCAGTTAAAGGAAATCCTCAAGAATCCATTCAGGTTGAGCTGATGAGCCAAAATGCAGAAAAAAATATCGAGTTTAAGCATATCATTAGGCTCACAGAAGATGTTTTGCGCTCTGAAATTGTGATAACAAACTCAAGTGAGGATTCACCTTGCCATTTCCAGGGTGCAATTCTGAGCCATCTGAATGTGAGCACGCCGGAAGCCACTTTCGCCATTGGATTAGAAGGGTCGGATTTCTACAGCCGGGCTCCGGTTCTCTCTGATTATAGCCTTGTTCATCCCGACTTCGGCAAGAATGGTACGAGGAAACAGAGGAGCTTCTTGGAGCTCTTGTCCAGCTGGGGTGCTGCAAGAAACAATGAACAGAACGAGAGAATACAGGATGCAACAGAAGAAGAAACACTGGAAATGGAAGGAGAAGAAGAGGATAACTACAAATGTCTGCAAGAGGAAATGAGCAGGATTTACACTAGTGCACCTCGCTCCTTCACAGTTCTTGACAGGGTACTACTATCTTTCTTTTGTTTCAAATTTACTTCATTCTTTGAACTCAAAACTAAGATTTCATCATTGTTTGTCGTTGTGATTCAGGGTAGGCGAAACTCGGTCAGAGTGAGAAGAGAAGGTTTCGAAGAAGTTTACATGTTTAGTCCAGGCTCAAGCCATGAATGGTATGGTGACTATGCTTATGTATGCGTTGGCCAAGCAGCTATGCTCAAACCAGTAATCTTGAGCCCTAAAGCTCAATGGAAAGGCAAGCAACATATTTGCAATCCAAACCTAGGAGAGTACTAGTATAGAAGATAGTAGCTCAAAATGTATCAAAATATATGATGATCAGAAGTATTCCATTTTACTTCAAACTCCACAAAATTCAATTGAAGTCTTGCACGAATATCTCAGAAACACAAAGCTGCATTCAGATTACATTCAAACTAGAGTAATTTGCCGCATTCAGGAATCTAAAAAGATGGCAAAGCAGACTTCAACGCAACCTCCTTGCTTCTCTCTCAGACTCGAGCAAGGTGAGAACATCACCCTCCCTGACGGGTCCCTTGACGTTCCTCATGATGAAACGATTCTGATCATCAAGAAACTTGACTCTCACTTGTGTCACTTGTCCTCTGGAGCCAGTACGGCCCATCACTTTTACCACGACAGCATGCTTGGTTTGAGAATCCATCCTGCAAATTATACAAGACACGGGAACAAAGCTCAGAAAAGATAACAAATAAGATCTCTGAGGAACTAACAATCAACAATCTGCTACAGCCACAATACAACACTTAATTACCAGATGGACCATTGACTACAGTAACTCATGGCAAATTGGATACACCATTAGACTATTAATTGTCATAGAAGGAGCTTCTCCTAGATAAAGAAATCAGCCCCATATGTGAACAATTTTATCTATAAATTCTAAACTCCACATGATACATCTAGACTCGTTAACAATAGTTCCATTAACAATCACCAAATCAAGAAGTGTTTACGAGAGAAGATGTTAACTTCAGACATTAAATTCAGTATTGATTAAACCCTCCATCTGAAAACACAAAGCAGAGTGCGCCATACAAGAAACAACATATTACCACAGAACTTAAGCACCAAACTGCAGTGTTTTTTGAACCATACAACTCAAAACAAAAATCATCAAAGTATACCACCATATAAAAAAAAACAAAGTAAACCAACAAAAAGAACCCCCAAAGCTAGAACCTTAAATTTCCCTTCTAAAGTTCAAATTCTTCTCAATTAAATTCAATTGCACCAGTATTAAATTTCCCTTCTAAAGTTCAAATTCTTCTCAATTAAATTCAATTGCACTGGTGCAATATTCTAAGCACAACAGAATAAGCAAAAGCAAAAAATAAGCATCGGAGAACAGGGTTAAACTTGAAGACATTAAACTACTGTATTTCATTAATATCAAACCAAAAGCACAAATCAAAATATAAAAAACCAAAATACAACAATAAGTTCATTAGGACAAAGAACCCTGGAAACTACAAAAGTTTTAATTTTTTCACAGTTAAATTCAATCACACCGGTTCATCCCGAATTCTAAAGCGCAACAGAATAAGCAAAATCATAAACACGAAAAGATAAAACCAAAACGTTTGACACTAAACTATTTCATTCCTCAAATCATCCGACCAAAAACACAAATCCTTCAAATATGTATATCAATATACACCAAGTGGAACAAAAAACCAATTGGCAGAAAGAATTTACTCTACCTTCAAAGGCTTAAACACGAAGCGAGCGAGAGGCTGGATGGAAGAGCAATCGCAGAAGCTCGGCAAGCGGAAGAATGGCAGTTAGGGTTTTGCGATGAAACTATATAGTAGCTCGTACTTGATCTCGACCCTTGGATGTACGAAAAAATATGATCACAACCGTCCAATTTAGTATCATCTCAGGGGCCCGGGTTCCGGGGTTTACTTGTCCTTTCCTTAATCGTTCCTTTTTTTACTTACTTTTCCAACAATCAAAATTAAAAATTTACATTTATCTATTTGAAATTGAGTCAAATTACCAATTTATCTGTATAGTATCTTAATCTATCAATAATCTCCAAGGTTTGTTTGTACTTTTAAAATTGGTTAACAATACATCCTATTATTAATAATATGACTAAATCACAAAAGAGTTAGTGAGAAATCGTGATAATTAATTAATAATTTGACTAAATATCAAAGTATATAAATGCAATTAACCCTTTTTTTTTTAAATTTAGGAGTAATTCTTATGTTTCGGTGTTTTTTTTAGTTATAATTAACGTAAATATGAATCCAAAAAATTAATTACTGTATAACTTTTTTTCGAAGAAGTACCATAGCTAAGATATTGCCAAAATTCACTTTACTGATTTTAATTAAAAAGTTATATGTCTAATTAAAATATTTTAATATCAAATATAGTTTTGATATAAACATAACAAATGGTATTATTTACTATATTTTGTAATGTTTAAATACAAAATACACTTTAATTTCATAATCTTGAATCCAACTCCAATTTACATATATCAAGTTAATTTTTTACACATATGATTATTTTTTCGATTTGATTGATTCTCAGCGCCTTTAATGAAATATTAATATTTTTAAAAGTAAGAAACATATAATTAAACTCTAATTTTGAGGAAGAAGAGACTATTTAGCTTTGAAATTATAGGATAAAAATTGCCAAAATAACAACGTTAAAAATCTAAAATTGATTACTTATCATCATTATCGAAGATTATGATTGGGTTAAAATGGATAATTATAAAACAAATTATCAATCAAGTATCTTTTGGTGTCCCGAGAAGACACAAATTCCTAAGGGAATAAGAATTGGAGCCTAGAATCTCTGCTTGTGCCCGCCAATTCCACCTGAATGGAGCTTGCATTCTCATCTTCTTGTTCTCGTCAGCAGATTTCAGCTGCCTCCATTTGCCAGCAAACTCGTTTGCGTTTTCGTCCACTAAATGCAATCTTCTCCTCCACCTGTTGTCTCTGTAGGCCCACAAGAAGAGCCAAAGCTGCAAACTTTTCACTCAATTCTTCCCAATTCTTGTCATCCTCAACTGGGTTTATCCTCAATCCCAGAACATTTTCTTCTCGAAATCCCACTTCAGCTGCATCCCATAGGCGCCCTTCCATTTGGGTAATTCAAATTATACTCTTTCTGTGAGTGTTTTCATTTCATGGGGCTGTATTTGAAATTTGTTGCTTTACCTGCTTCCTGTGATGAAAATGAAGTAATGTTTGGAGGGATTGGAGCTGAGAAGAGCCTGAGAATTGGATCTGTCTGAGTTAAAATGGGTTAATAAAGTTGAACTTTTGCTTCCATTATACCAACAAAGTTTCATTCTTGTTACATAATAACCAGATAAAGAAGCTTAATTTCTGAAATTTGTAAAATTATGATCACTGCATTGTGATTTTATTTATTTATTTTTTTGTTGCTGTTCTTTTTAATCAGTTCCTTGTTGAAATTTAAGAGGTTCACCTACTTTTTAATCAGTTCCTTGCATTTGACTTGTGTTTTGTTGATGCAATGCAGTTTGGCCATTTGGCTTCAAACCTTGTATGTACTGTATTATTGAAGTCCATGATTACATCAGTCATCCACATTTGATTGCCCCAATTCTGATCTTGTTAGAGCATGGTTTTTTCTTCATTAATAGTATTGACCTTGAGCAATTCTACTGCTAGGCTTGCTCTGAAGTTGGTACCGCTGGGTCCTCTGATTCCTTATTAAATAAAGTCTCTCAATTTAAAGATTCCTTCTGGAGGTTTCTGAGGCCTCATACTATTCGTGGTACAGCATTAGGATCTGCGTAAGTAGTGGTTGCACCAGTTAATCACTATTTCTTGAATATATTAATGAGTGTGCCTTCACGTTCAACGAAAGCTTACTTTTTGTTTTGTTGGCAGCTCATTAGTGACAAGAGCTCTGCTTGAGAACCCACATTTGATTAGATGGTCCCTTCTATTGAAGGCTACAGCTGGTCTTATTGCCCTTATATGCGGAAATGGCTACATAGTGGGCATAAATCAGATCTATGACATTGGTATTGACAAGTAAGCAATGACTGCAAGTCTGTGTTATTGACTTTAATGCAAAATTTGTAAGTGTGGATTCCTTTACCAATGGGGGAGTACGCATTGGCTTTGTCCCTGAATATTGTTGATTTTGGCTTTTCTTCACATGCTGCTCTTCTTACTGCAGGGTAAACAAACCTTATTTGCCTATAGCTGCGGGAGATCTTTCTGTTAAATCTGCATGGCTTTTGGTGCTACTTTTCGCCATCTCTGGTGTTTTGATTGTTGGAGCAAACTTTGGTCCATTTATTACAGCCCTTTATTGCTTGGGTCTCTTTCTCGGAACTATTTACTCTGTTCCTCCCTTGCGCATGAAAAGATTTCCAGTTGTAGCATTTCTTATAATTGCCACGGTATGATCATTTTCCCTTTTGTTCTTATATTGTTTTTCCCATACAGGAACAACTTTGCAAATGCTGCTAAAATTGAAAAATGTGCTTATTATTACTGTAGCTTTCAGGGTTAAACATTTTTATTTTGTTATAATTATGGTATGGACTAGTGTTGGTGGATGATGAAGTAAGAACTGATTCTAAAAGCAGAACCCTTGATTAAGGGATGAAATGCTGGAGAAATCTTTGATCAATTATTACAGTTTGGATTCCAAAAAATCAACCGCGATGCTCTGCCCGAAGAATGATAAATTTGAATAGAAAAGTATGATATAAACACATATCAGAGGAACATTGTAAATCAGGATTTTCTGCCTCTAAACATGGACAATATTGGATTACTATGGCCTATGGACTTTTAAAAAATGTAACATTGAAATAGTTACAAATATGTTTAGTTTTGCAGGTTCGTGGTTTCCTTCTTAACTATGGAGTGTATTATGCTACAAGAGCTGCTCTTGGGCTAACATTTGAGTGGAGGTGAGTTTCAATGATATATGCCATGCATCAGTAGAAGTATAGAACAGTGTTCCCCAATCTCTTCATAACTAGGGCAACAAGATATTTGACTGGGGGCCTCACTTACTGGTTGTAATCATGGCTCGTATCATTGTATTAGATCAAGTGTTATATTGAATTGGTCTAAAATTGTCTTTTCCAGTCAATATGCCTCAACGTTTAGGAATAATAACTATTTCGAGGTTAATGTACTTGTTAGGATGTTTTGGTTCAGTTATATTCTTACATGAAACTTTTGATTGCAGTTTGCCTGTGGCTTTCATCACAACTTTTGTGACATTGTTTGCACTAGTCATTGCCATAACAAAGGATCTTCCTGATGTGGAGGGTGATCGCAAGTAAGTTATTTTTCTGCAAGAATAGTGTGTTTTAGTTGCTTAAGCCACTTTATTTCTTCTCTATGGCACGTAATTTGGAATGAAATTCATTGCTTCGTCTAACAATGTAAAAAAAGTGCTGTTGAATTTATTCATCATCATTATGATTGATGAAAACACAGCAGTGGCAGCTGCAGTAGCCAGTTGCTGCAAGGTTTTATCTGCATTTTCTGTTCTCTGCTTCCATTTTAGGTTGTTTCACACCCCAATTTAGCACCACTTCTTATTGCTTCTTATATAATGCACCAAAAATAATTGGAGAGGTACTGACTTCCATTGCTTTACTCCCTTTCTTTTTTGGTGGTGTTTTCATATCATTCTGCAGGTTTCAGATCTCTACTTTTGCAACTAAACTTGGTGTAAGAAATATAGCATTTCTTGGTTCTGGGCTATTACTACTAAATTACATTGGTGCTGTCCTAGCAGCCTTTTATTTTCCTCAGGTGAATGAATTTCTTGAAAATAGCACATTCGTGATTGTTGCAATGCTCATTTCTGTTGTTTAATCATTTTACTGTTGTGCAACTTTCCAAAAGAAAACAAAATAAAAAACCATCCTCTATCTTGTTTCTCTCTCGTTATTGAAGATCTTAACCTTTTTATGGGAGTTTAACATAGTGTGGAAAGACTGATAATGTATGAGTCTGATACCTAGAACAAGTTGTCATGGGTGAGATAAGGGGAAAAAGGAAAGAATAAGGAAAACTTGTTTACTGTAGAGAGGTTAATTCTAACTAGTGTTAGAGACCTAGCTGAAGTTCTACATCAAGTAAGCATGAAGATGAAGACTATAATGTCCGTCTTAGCAATTGTTAATCTTGAGCAATATATTTCAGGCTTTCAGAGGAAGTTTGATGATTCCTGCACATTTGGCATTGGCATTGGGTTTAATTTTCCAGGTACGCCCTTGATTACACAATCACAAGATCTGCTTTTGGTAGATTGCCGCTTTGTACTTCTGACTTCTGACATGAGTACAATAGTGTGTGTACTTACTTCAATTTAAAATCAACCTTGGGAAGCTTGATGAAGATAGTAATGGCAGTTTGGTTCCATGTGATTCAATCCTTCTGCTGGATTCTCTATGGATTTCTGGAAAAATAGATTCTAAAGGAGCTGAACTTGTCTTGGTATCTTATTACACTCATTTTCAATTTCGGTATCTTATTACACCCATAGATTCTAAAGAAGCTTGATGGATATGAAGCATTAACTTTCAAGGAGTAAATAGTCTACTGTTTTTTGTTTATCATTCTAGTAAAACATATAGAGGCAAACAAGTTGTCACATTATGTTCTGGAGTCTTGTGTATATAGTTTTGTTTTTCTGCTATTTCTTCTTAGTTCATAAGAAATAAGCTATGTTTTTCAGACAAAGCTTGATGTCATCATTACCTCGTAAGTCAATAAATCATTTTGATTCTAGTCTTGCTGCAATGCTTGAAAGTGGGCTATTTTCAAATTGGAAAATGGACTTGATCAAGTCTTTATGGACTAGTGTATGAGAAGCTTTACTTTTCCTGCTATTCATCCATATTTTACTGAGTCTAGACTTTCTTCTTACTCTACTTGCAGGCCTGGCTATTGGAACGAGCAAGTTATACTCAGGTAATCGCGTGATTACTTTTCTTTAATATCCGTGGTTTACCAAATGGATGTGCTTTATTATACTATTATGCCATGGACTGAATCAGTCGTTGAAGTTTAGTTTGTAACAGAACATTCATCTTGAATGAGGGGGAATGAAATGATAGATTCTGATCAGACTCTTTTAAAACAGAGTGACCTTAATACAATTTGATCTTTTGCAGGAAGCAATCTCAGCATTCTACCGTTTCATATGGAATCTCTTCTATTCAGAGTATCTGATATTCCCTTTCATTTAACCATCTAGTATTCATTTGCATGAAGATAAGTGTTCAAACGCGTGTGTCGGGAAGGGCACTCAGTTGCTACAGTTGTCCAAGAACTCAGTCTATGGCACAAGTGCCTGTGGGAGTATTGGAAGTATTGAGAGGAATTGGACTCAGTCAGGTGGAAAGAAAAGGTTGCAGGATGAGGGAAATTTTATTGTAAATCTTTGCCAAATTTGTGTAAAAAAATCAACAAAAAGCACCAATAAGATGTCAAAATTTTTGCAGTTTAAGCAAGAGATAGTGGAACCTAGTGTTTTATTATACTTTGCCTAGTGGTTTACTTTTCCTAGCAAGTTGACTGAAAGTACAAGGACTTATTATTTAAGAATATAGGGTGGTTGAATGAGGAATGAATCTCCAAAATCTGGAATACGTGTGGAAAACCAAAATCCGACAATATAAGATAAAGAAACAAGACTTTTGGTGATAGGGAGTTCTGGGAAAGAAATTTAAGGGTCAAGGGACACACGTATTAGGAAGATATGTACAAAAAGTGAGAAAAGCGGTGAGATCAACAGTGCTACTCTCACAAACTCGGGGGTTAAAAATATAGTTTCTCTTCTTATGTTTGAGTACGTGTTATGTAACACAAATGATCTTTTCCCGTGAAAAATAACGAAAAAAGATGCAGAAGGAATGCAGAAGAAGACAACTGATATGTTCTGAATAAAGAACTTTCTTGATTTCATTCTGTATGGTTACAAAATGGATTTGGAGTATACAAAGATTTCTATGATCTACAGTTGGGTTTTGAATCAAAGAATGAATGAATGAATCAAAAGAACGCAAAATAACTTACAAAAAGAATGTTATCCCTACACTAACTGGAGAAGCAAGCAGAATGATGAAAAGTATCCTTTTCTTTTTCCATCTGCTATACTTCATCCAAAGAATATCTACTGTTTTGTCATTGGAACAAGTGGACTTCTGCCTGGAGTGTCTCTGCGGATATTACTTAGAATAGATTTCCTGGGAGAGAAACTTGGTCTTGGAGACAGATTCACCAGCTCCAAACCGCGAACTTGAAGCTCCGAGGGATAGTCCCTAACACAGCCAATCCGAGGACCGGCTCCCGTTGTCCATCTGCAAGATAACTGATCAGCTAACTGATAGGATTTCATTCCTTTGTGTGAAAATATTCGTTTCAAGATCTGCTCTTTGGGGATGGGTTCCTCATAGTCTTCTTGGGTATCCTCATCAAACAAATTCTCCTTGGAAACTGAATACTCGGAGTCTGAGCTATCTTCAGCTGTTTCATATCCATCTGCTGGTGTTTTATTGCTCATTTCCTTCACATGCTGCTCTTGCCTCTTAAACATCTCCAAAATCTCCTCTTTTTTGGGGATTTCAAGAACTGAGATCTTCGAGTGAAGTCCCCGAGACAAACTTGATATCTGTGGCTGAACATTATCAGTGTCCTTGCGATGTTTCTTCCCCAAATCAGCTTTTTTATTCTTCTCCGGTTTTGCATCATTTTTATCTTCATCTGTCCGACTTAAATCTGGTTCAGATCGCGTACTACGAAGGCTAACACTACTTGGCTTTCTACTAAGGGCTTCTTCTTCCTCACCAGTAGGGGCTCTCTGCACAGGAAGAAAACTTAAAAAGATAAATGAAAAAGGCCACAAATGTCATAAATATCATGCTCAATGAACAGACAACTCCAATTAAACAAGGCTAGTTATTCATTTCCATTGGCCATTCTACCTGAACTGTATTAATATCCACTTTGTGTTGCTTTAGGAATGACATAAATTCCTCGAAATTTTCTTCTGTTGGGAGATAATGCCCACTGTGAGGCCACACTGCCTGCGAAAGTCAAAATATGTTTGGATTCAGATGTATGAAATGGAAAGCTGATCAAGATTTCTGCATTTAGCAAGTCCAGCTATGTACCTTTAGAATGCCATCTTCCACTACCAATCTCCCGGCCGATAATGTAGCACCGCCTGCTAGAAAACTTGAATGTTGAAATGTGCCTTTCCTTTTAAGCCCAACATACAAGACCTTGGACACACTGAGAACAAAGATCCACTTGGAATCTTCAGGACCTCCTCTTGTATCTAGAAGCAGCCCGCTTTGCTTGTACATAAACATTCCATCCTCTATGACAACTTCGTACGCCTGCCTTTCTATCTGTTGAAACAAACAAATGTCTTTGGTTGATTTTCTACGACTCTTTTACTCTCATTTCAACAACATGAACCAGCTGCCAAGCAATGTATTCTAGGAAATTTTGAAGGCGAGGAAAAGATGAAGCTCACCGGACCAAGATACTTTATACATTGCTGCTGAAGCTTTGATCGAGGACATCTTTCAAGGTGCACTTCTCTACCTTCTCCTATGTCAAGCCTGAATCAGATAAGAACAGTACATATCAATACAGAAAATCCAGAACTGTTTTTTTCGTTCTAGACTTGTTTGCACCATCAAGAATGTCTTACCAGTAAAAGAATGGTTGTTTACTCTCACACTGAAGCCAATTGATGTAATAAAACTGAAGATTGTGGCCATAACGATGACGAGGATCAATCTGTTTGAAGAATATTCAAGAAATCAATAATCAACTCAAAAAGAGAACTCTTAATGCTTCAACTTTCATTTAAGAAAAAAAAAAAAAAAAAAAAGGAACTCACAGCTTCAAGCCAATGCTGCAAAGCAAGTTTACGAGCCTTATCATCTTTTGACAAACCTTTCCCTACCTGGATGAAGACGGTAAAAAGTTAAGGCCTTTTCAAAGGACAAAATAAGGAAATATCAAGCAGAATTCACCCATGAATACCTTAGCTGCGCGTGCTCTTGCTCGAGCCCATCGTGAGACAGCAGTATCTGGTCTGTCATTATCAAAGAATGATACAGAGGTGCACTTGAGTTCGGCAAAATCCAATAGTTTCCACCTGTAAACAACCACCATTCAGTCCAAAAACAGATGCTCAACATTCCAGGACAGCATTCTACAAGTACACATTTCCTTTCCAAAGATGCATTTATACACGATCAGTATAGTTGAGACTTACCATCTTTGTTCAACCAGAACTGCACAGTCTGCTAATTGCCTTCTGGTTCGGAAACTTTTATATGTTTTCTGCAGCTTGAGAGCAGCAAGATTCCTGTTATTTCCATACTTTGGAGATGACATGAAGGCTGTTTTCTCGGACATCCTATCAGGTGTAGGTGATATGAGTGGTGCTTGCCTGCTCTTACTATTGACTGATCTAACTAGACCTAAGTTTTCTACATGAAAGGTGGGAGACTGGATCGATATCTTTGTCTCCAGTTCCCGACCTTTAAAGCTTAGAGACCCTTCAAGGATCATTTTTCCTGAACCAAAAGATTTCATTCCAGCAGCAGATTCGGAATCTCTATTGTTGAAACTAACAGAACGTATTACAGCTCTAACATCACCATTGCCCAAACTTATTTGTTTAACTAAGAGGGATTCGAATTTCTGGTCAAAATCATATGATAAAGGGCATGAAAAGGACATCCCCATTTCTCTTCAAAAAAATGTAGGGATGTCTGGTTTGAAAGTCCCCAAACAATTTAATCTGCAAAAATAAGAAACAACCATACATCATTAGCCCACCTACCAAATTTCTTAATAAAGGCAAGTAACTCTGACAACCCATATAACATAAAATGATTTGACAACTGGAATCACTGACTCTAATGGTCCATTACAGAAAGAGCCAAACTGAAACAGATCATAGGAAACACAAAAACAATTATTCTTTTAGCAATCCTCGTCCCAAATCAAGAAAACCCACGAAAGATAGGAAGCAAAAGGAATAATCCAACCAAGAATCAAGAATCAGCCACTGTTAGGAAGAATTGGGACTTAATTACATGAAATAACAAGAAACATCCTCGTAAACAAAAGCATGCAACCTCAAAGATTCATTTCTGACATAAAAACATCACAGCCATGTGAACCCACTAAATAAAAACCAAGAATATTGAAATCCCACAATCAACAAATATAAGCATATGCAACAGAATGAAGAAGAAACATTATGCCTTGCCAAGTTGCCACCCCATTAAGCATTAACCACATTTCAAAGCTAAAAAGAAAGCATATTCAAAACCACTTTATCATAATAACCAAATTAAGCAGCAATTAATGAAGAATGCAGTTTTAAAGTACTAATCTTTTGGTTACCTCAAGTGTATATATATAAAATTGTCTCTGACTATCTTCAATATATATGTAACAAATCTTAATCTTTATAAAAATAAAAATAAAAAGAAAAGATTTTGAACGAAGAAAAACAAGGGAAATGGGCAGCCTGGGGGAGAAAGATCCCAGAAAGGGATATTTAGAATCGAGAATGGCAGATTGAGAGATAAAAACTTAAAAAACAGAAAGAATGTGAGAGAAAGCGTTTAATGTGGGAGGCTATGGCTTTGTGTATGGATCGATTGTCAAGTGTCAAACTGTCAACAAAAAAAGAAAGAAGTAGAGAGGAATTCGAACATTAATCTCTGAAGAAGGATGGATGGCTTGGCTATCTTGGCTTGTCTAACAAACTCATTTTATAGAGAGAGATGAGTTCAATTTTTGAAGAGGATCAATGGAGGTGCCAGCATGGCAGCCTTGGCTTGATTTTACAGTGTGGAAAAATGCATAAATTTAAATTTTCCAACCACGTGTGTAACGGGTGTTGCTGCGTCGTCAAATGTCTACAGGAAGAAGTTTCAAGTAAATTGCATCAATGAATAGAAAATTATAGGGAAAGATTTTGGGGAAGGGAGCAACAAGGATTTGTTGAATTTTCTTGTTATATGCATGTCATACTACTCATAATAGATTCGAGGTGAAATTGTAGAGTGATTAACGTGATATTTTTATGATAAAAATATGTTGTATCTGAGATTAAAACGGTTAAGCATCACTATCAATGATGTCATATTATTCACTCTATACCTCTACGTTTTCGAATCATTTTTTGAGTAATATATATTTCAAAATTTGGTTTTTTTTATATTATTATTTTATTATTAGAAATTGGACAGGGTTGTTCAATCCATGCTGGCTCTGGCATTGCATGTCAGGATTAGATTTGTTTTGTTTGATTGGCAAAAGGATGAGTTGGGTGAAAAAGTATTGAAAATAGATTAGAAAGTATGAGGAAAGTGAGTACTCATTTGGAATTTTGTGGAGGACATACCCATAGTTTTAGTGGTAAATGGTAATGTGATCTATTTTGTATCATTTTCCCCCAACTAATTGTTGTTGTAACTACTTTAAATGAGGAAACAAAAACTTACTCAATGGTAAAATTGAATATGCCAAATTTTTTGTGGTTACAATTAAGTTTTTTCAATTATCTGCAATTTTTTATTCTTTCTTATTATATTATATTATACATTTTGAAATTAAAATACTTCAAAAAAAAAATTGTTTTCAAAAAGAAACCGCCTCCGAAAAACTTGAAGAAATGCAGCAATGATCCACGTCGATCTCTTTGAACTCCATTTCAAGATGATAATACGACTATTGAGGGTTTTTTTTTCTTTCTGGATAATATAGGAATCGAACTCGCCTCTTAATTAGTCTGTCATACGACACAACTGCTCGTTTTTATTTTATTTTAGGTTCACCTGCTGGTTCTTGACTAATGAGTTGAGAAGGAAAAGTCGGTGTGAGTGCATAGTATTTCGTGCATCGTACGAGAAACGTACTACTTTGGAGTTGGAATTGGGAGTAGCAATTAATAAGGAAGCAAATCTCACAAACAACAATTAATATACATTGCCGACTTTGGTCCACACTCCACGGTACTATGTGTTTTGCGGGGTGACCGACGAGTGCATTGACCTCTCAGCTCACTTTATAAATTCCCATTCTTTTCGTTGTAGAATACTGAGATATTTTAAATTTTTACACATATATTAAAAATATTTTTAAAAAATTAAATAAATATGGTATTAATAACATATAATGTGAAATACTCGTAATTAATGTAACTAATTAAACGTGTTGTCAATCAAGTAAATATGGAAATAAAATGTTTAAATTAACTGGAATACCTTATTTTGAAATATAAAGAGTAAAAAAGTCGTGCCCCAAATTTGTGGATGATTTTGAATTGACCACTCACATAATTTCTATAACATAATTGTTTCAAGTAGCGGTTGAATTGAAACATTCACACGCAATTGTCAATTGACATAATCCATTGCCCATTCTTTACTGCAATCAATTTTAAATTATAATCGACATATATATAATTATTTAATTTCTGTTCACTCGGTATGAAAAGATTTGTGCATTTTTATAGTTCTATTAAAAAAAATTCACTTATAATATTTTTTTTTTTTAGTTTTGTATATTTTACTGAAACACATTCAATCTAGCAACATGCAACGGAATTCCGCTAGTTTTCTCGGAGAATTCGAAAATGATCTTCTATTATAGTACGAGAGAATTGATATATTAGTTTATGCATATCATACACAAAATGTACAATAATATGCGCATTGTTATGACAATAATAAGAATTTTTATAAATTTTTTATACGCTTGCTATTTATTATAAATTCTGTATATTGTTATTATTAATTTTTTCTATGTGCATTGAATAATATAATTAATTCTCCCCACCGAAAGTTAATTATCCACCTCACCTGCACTCAAACATATTATATAAGTGACGTCGTATTTTTCTTTTTTCTAGAAATAAAATTAAGAAACATATATATATAATAATAATAATAATAATGTTGAAATGCGTGGCTGTAAAGTATAAAGTCAATCGTAAGGACGACAAAGGAAGTCAATCTTATCACTCTCACAAATAGCTGTGCTTGCTTCTTTTCCTATTTTTTAATTTAATTTATATAATAAATTACACATTTCCTATTGGCTAAGAAATACTACTATGCATTTTCTTCAAACAAAAAATTATTAAAAAAAAAAAACCTCATTCCTAATAAAAATGTTCAACGATACAATTATTTTTAAATTATAAAATACAATTAAAAGCATAATTATTTATTTAAAATAAATAATTTAAACTTTTTACATGAAACAGATAATCCAAAACACGACTCGAGACCCCCCAAGCATACTCCTGGGTCTTCATAGTGGCGGTGTACTGCATCGGTACGGACACATATTAAAGTCAATGTAGCAAGAATCTTTATCCGAATCCATGCTTCTTTGAATTTTCCTCCCCCGTCAAATATTTTTTATTTTTTTTGTGGCCGTGAGTGGAAATTAATTAAACCTTTTGAAATTATATATTTATAATTATTATATGGTTAGCCTGGATTAATGATAAAATCTACAATTCTTGGAATATTGTTTGGTATATATAATATATGGTATATGCACCTAGTATTATTACACAATTAATTGGCAAACTTCTAAATATTATTTAAAAAGTCCATTTTCAAAATAAATTTTTATCTTATTAAAAGAGTCTATTTTAAATTTATTTACATTATACTAATATAATAATATGATTAACATTACTTATAAAGTAAAGACATAAGTGAAAATGTTATTCGATCAAATAAAAACAATGCTATAGTTGTAAGTTGACAAGTTTCCCGATTAACTTCTGTGCAAAATAGTAAAACGATACTTATTTTAGTTTGAGACGGAGGAGGTAGTATAAATAAAAAATAAATATTAATTGTCGGCATGGTGGTGTAAATTAAATAAATTTAGTAGCACGAACTGAAGTAGTGTGCAACTCCAACGCACACGACGCGTTTTCACCCACTCCTGTGCGTGCCGCTGTCGTGCTTCTGCGTGCCATAAGACACCGACGACGCAGCTACCAGTTTTATAAAACGAACTTCACGGTTTACTTCCATTTATGCTAACAATTTCTGTCACGATACGAATTAGACATGATGTAAACGTCAAATTTGGATAAAGTCACAGAGTTAAATGAGACGATACAATTAACACGAATAATTAAACGAAAATATTATAATTAAATGGTGTTGACATGAGAGCTCGTGAACTCAAATCCGATAACTCGTACACGACACAAATCGCTACCTTTATGTACCTACACTCAATCGGTCTCTCATCTGATAAGACTATAATTCTGTTCCTAATCAATTTCGGCCATGTGAGGTACGTATAGAATCATATTTGTCTCCTTTTAGTGTTATGTGGTTTTCATTTATATATATAAGATTTTTTTGGCTTTAATTAATTATAATAATTTATGTTTAGCTAGCTACACTTTGTGCCTAGCTTATAACGTAGGTCTTGAAGACAAAGTTTTTAGATTTACATATTAATGGGAAAGGCCGTGCGACTTCAATATGTAAACTCTTTCAATTTGCAATTAAGAACTGCGTTTTCTTTTTGTTGGTTACATCGTGTTCAGTAGGAGGGTTGCGGGGCAAGCATGAGAAACTTGGCCATCTAGAACTCTCTAATGTTTTAGATGAACACGGTTAGTGCTTGAGAGCTTGTGTTGTAGAAGTGAGTATGTAACAATAGTTTTGTATTATAAGTTAAAATGGGACAATAGAGTAATTCAAAAAATTAAACAAAAACTCTTCAACTCAAATTCGATAACTTTACCGGACATGACTCAATCGCCAACCTACGCTACGCAGTAGGCACTCGTCTCTCAGATGATAAGACTAGGGCCCTGTATGGCAACTTTTTTTTCCATCTCATTTCACTCTCACTTTCATTTTATAATAATTTCTCATCAATTCTAATACACCTTTTTACATTTCCCAAACACCTTTTTATATTTCCAATATATTTTTAATAATTTTAAAATCCAAAACACCTTTCAAAACACCTTTCAAAAGGCATACCATACGGGGCCCGAATTCTTGTTCCGAATAAATGAAGGACAAAACACAAATATCTTCCTCATATATATAAAATCAAACAAAGAAAATTCCATTTCACACCTATAAATTCATCCACGCGTGCAGTTTTATTTTAATTAATTAGAATGCAAATCCATCATTTAGCATATGATTTTCGGCTATGTGAGTTACGTAAAAAACTATATTGTTTATTATTATTTATTTATTATTGATGTGGTAAGTGGTTTTTATACATGTATATATAAGTTTTTCTTTAATTATTATAATTTATGTGTAATTCTCATTCTTTTTGTTCAAATTAATCACATCATCAATCATTGTAATTAATTTTATTAAATTACATCAATTAAATAATAAATAAAATTGAGACGTTTAATTTTTTGCATTAAAATGTGTAAATAAACACTTAAATAAATGAAACACGTATTTAATTAAAAAAGGGGCATACTATTTGCAGTGACAATTTTACTATTTGCACTAACATTTTTCTGTGAAAAGTCTATTTTGCCCTTTAGCTAAAAAAAAATTCTTTTTTATATTTTTCATATTACACGGTAAGTAAACAATTTATACATTTTTTTTTACGTAAAGTTTGTTTGTTAACAGAAAAAACCATGTCTAGCCCGAGATTGACAAAAATATTTTGTCAGAAATCTCGTCATTGACAAAAATATATTCCAAAATCCCGCCCCCTTATTTACAGTAACATTACCAAAATACCCCCAAAGTGGGCGGTATTTTGGGTCAAAATACCGCCCAAAGTATCAAAATACTGCCTAGTTTGGGCAGTATTTTGGAAGAAACCCAATCCAACATGAAAAATGTATAGATCGTTTTTTTTTTTTTGTTAAAAAACCAATTTTACGTACAAAAAATGTATAGATTATTTATTTACCGTGTAATATGGATTGTCCTCGTGACTATCGGCCATAATTAGATTGAAAAGGATTTGTTTTATTTTTTAAAAAAACTTAAGGGACATTATAAACTTTTCACAGAAAAATGATACTGTATATAGTAAAATTGTCACTGCAAATAACAATTCCGTTAAAAAGAATGGTAGTTCTTCTAAAGCCTCACTGCTTATAACTTAAACCAGTAAGGCACATATATAGCACTAAAGAAATCATCATGCTTATCCAATTCTAATAAATCTGCTATATGAAAAACCCCATTAGCTAGTTACTTTTGATTATGCATGAAAAATCAGTTTGGTTCTCAAATTTGAGTTGAAAATGTGTGTTTTGATTATGAACAATGGCTTAGTGGTTGTTGTTGAGTGCAGAATATGTGTATTTTTTGCATTTATGAAAATTGATGAATCAGAAAGTATATATGTATACAGGCAGATGATACTAAATTCATGGATATGTGTATTTTTTTTTTTTTTTTGTTCCTTTTCAAAATTTCATTTGTACTGTATAATATGTGGAATTGGGGCTCCATCTCCATTGTTTGTTTGGGAAAATGTTTTGGCCAATTCTATAATTTGAGTTCTTATCAAATATTTACTATTCCAATTCTTATAAAATTCATACACTCATATGAGGGTCTAAATTCTGGTAATTTTTGATTTATTTATACAGCAAAATGGGTATTTTTCCATCTTCTTCTACTCAAACCCGACACTAATAAAAAATAAAAAATAAAAAAAACCCACCCTGGCCTTCTTCTTCTTCTTCTTCTACATCGCTCTTCCTCTTTTCTTGCCATAGATTGATGTGAACTCTGCACATGGAACCTTGATCTTTCCAATAATGCAAGCGAAAACTCACATTCCAAATTTCTAAATGATTGAAATAATATGATAAAATTGGAACTAAAGTATAAATTGACACACTTATTTTAAAATTAATCAAACCCTCCAAATGAACACTTAGGACCGACTTGTCAATTTGAAAGTTTTGCGAGTTTGCCTTGATTCTAAGTTGTAAAAACTGTTTTCGCTTGTCCTCTTAATCCTATTGCAAACTCACATTTTTTTGCCCCAAATTTTACACTTAATCCTATTGTCACTTGCCCTCTCACATTTATAAGTAAAAATATAATTTATATTTTTTCTCCAAATTAATGTGAGAGGACACACGGTATAAACGTCCACAATTTTTAATTTTAAAACCTAAAGTTCGAAACAACCTCCAAATATTGGCATTTCAAACTGTAAAAAAGATCCCAAATAAAAGGTACAAGATTATACAAGTATACAAAATTAGGGTAAATGTTAAAAATTTAAGGTTTGGTCAAACTACAAGCACTTATGAAATTTGGTAAAAGCACCAATACATCTAAGGGCCAGCTGTTATTTAAGTTTTGGTTTTGGTTTCAATAGTAAATTTAATACTCCTCTGTCCTACTCAAAGAGTCCACTTTGAAATGTGTACAACTTATTATGGATTGTGAGGTACAACACCTAAAATAAGTAATTTACTATCATATTTTTCACTTATATCCTTACTTTAGAAGTAGATTTTTTAAATGAGACAAGATTCTTTTTTTAAAGTAGACTTTTTGAGTGGGACGGAGAGAGTATATTATAATAAGTTTTTATCATTTTCAATACAAGTTTTTATTATTCAGCTATACCTTTTTACATTTTCAATACACTTTTTATATTATAAAACTATTTTTAGAAAACCAAAACTCAAACCTTAAATTATTATTAGGAGGCAAAAATACTTTCAAAATCTCCTTATTAATAGTTATGAATTGTCGGGTAATTTCTTTTAGGGATAATTGATATTTTTATCAAATGTTGGAGGTGTTTTTGTATTTTAATAAAACCTTTGGGGTTTTTTTTTGATATTTGCCACTGTACTAAATTTTTTTGTTGCGGCAGATGCAGAAATATGGAAGGAATTACATTACACCTGTACAGTCACTAGAATCTTCATCTTCCCCGGTCAATCAATCTGTATTCAACCAGTTGTCGTAGAGTTTTTTCTTTGCTCACAATTTAACTGCAAAGAATATTTCATACTCATCATTGTATTTCTGTATATTCGCATGTAACATTTGGTTTCATTTTTCATGATTTGAGCCACAAATACCAATCCTCTAAACCCTAGTGTTACACTCGTAATGTCCTGTCGAACGCCGCGGAAAATGGCGGTCACGGAGGAGGAGTCCTCGCCGCCGTCCTCTTCTTCCTGGTCGGCGGGTCACCTTAACCGCGAGGTACGATCAGACTCCTCCGCATCATCTCCGTACTCCTTTTTCCTCGCCAAGACTGTTCTCCGTAGCAGCGTTGTTCTTCAGATTCTCCGCGGCCATATCCGTTCTCCTTCCTCCAATGACGTCGTCCTCGGCAAGGTCCGCCCTCCTCACTCTTTTCTTTATTTCCTAAATTCCTACTTTCATGCTCTTTTATCTTTCTGTTTAGAGAACGTTTCTAGTTCTTTCTTTCAAGAATTGTGTGGTTACGCATTCCTTGAACATTTTACTGAGGGTTGTGATTGCTTGTTGTTTCTCAATTCACACGGTTAGGAATGACCTAACAGGTAAATAAAATAAAATGTTGGCACTGTTTATCAGACCTTTCTTTATTTACTATTCCCAGCCCGTTTATCATCCAAAATGAACAGGTATCTTAGGGATCGGTGTTGCATTTGTGGGGTGAAAGGTCTAGTTTTTACAATTACAATAAGCTCTCTTCAAAGCGTTTCATAGCTAGGACCAGGAGTGTTATCTATTGATGATATGATTTGTTTTGAATCATGTATGTGTTGTGGGTAGCTGGCGTTGATGAAGAGCTTTGTGGTAGTCAGGTACCTGAAGAAGACATGATAGTAGCTAGTTACTAATTTCTGAAGTGTTTGTGGAGCACTGACATAATTTGTTTGGGGTACAGCAATGAGTAGGTTGCAAGTGGTTTGCAGGAATAAGTTACTCTAGCAGCTTATAATTAAGAATGTAATCATCTTTGGGATGCCCTAGGATGCTTATAGTATTAGGTACACTTACTCTGAAACTAATAATTGGGTGTGGTTAGGTTCCACATGCTGGTGGCACCTTTTGTTGAAAATAAGCGAGTGTTCTTTGTAATTGTTTTACCTTGACAGC
This sequence comes from Leptodermis oblonga, assembly GCA_016801395.1. NCBI lineage: Eukaryota > Viridiplantae > Streptophyta > Magnoliopsida > Gentianales > Rubiaceae > Leptodermis > Leptodermis oblonga. Next base: position 47,167,078 of record CM028750.1, on the reverse strand, counting down.
TGAGTGTGAAAGAATGGTTTGTTTCAATGCTTTTGAGCTTTCAGGTGTGCATGTCAGGACTTTAATCAGTGTCTACCCTTGGGTATGGTTTAGACATCCCATATAGCGGTGCAGGAAGTGGACATTGGAGAATTAGAGGTTGTTAGAATGTGGTTTTGGTGGGAGGTTTGGAGAATCAGGGCTTCAAACACTAGTGAAGAAAAAGTTGGAGGCATGGGTGAAAATCACATACAGACTCACACGTTTATTATCTGTTTTTACTTCTCAATGGAAGGAGGAAAAAAAACTGATTGAGTTATATAGGGTAGCTGCAGAATATGTAATAGCACAAATGTTGTGATAGAATGAATTTTTTTTTCCCAACCCAATGTTGTTTGGCTTCTGTTGAAATCTCTAATTTTTTAACATCCTGACATTCCATTTCTGATTCAAGTAGTGCATGAATTGCAACACAGCCAGTTCAATTAATTAAACACATCCTTATTCTGTGGTACCATAAATAGCACAAATGATCTTTGATGGAAATAATGGTACTTGGTTCAGGAAACATCCATAGAGTTGGTGATTATTGATGGAGATGGAGTAATGCAATCTATTTGTGAGCAGCCTGTTTTTGGCACTATAAAAGATATTGCCATCCTCCCCTGGAATGAGAGGTTTCAGGCTCGGAGCCCCAAGGTATGTTACTCATGAAAGGCTCCTCATTGAGGGAAAGACATTATGTGGAGTTCTCATTTTGGCTAGGTTTTATGCAGCTTCTAGGGAAAGACATTCTGATTGTTATTTCAGATTCAGGGAAGCTGTCCTTTCTCACGTTTAGCAGCGAAATGCACAGGTTCCTTTCTCTTTTTCTTTCTTTTTTTTTTTTTCGAAAAAAACAATTTTCTTTCTTTTTTTTTTTTTGAAAAAAAATATTTATAACTCAGCACTTGCTCTTGGTTTTATGAATGCTGGATCAAATGGTCTTAATGTTACGTGGGCATAGAATTGTTTCTCATTGGTATTCACTTTCAGCTTGTCTGTTCTGATGAAGGCTTACTTTTGTGGTCCTTATGCATTTAGGTTTTTCCCCCTAATGCATGTAGAGCTTTCATCCCCTGGAAACTCAAGGGATCAAATTGGAAGGATGCTGGCAGTTGATTCCAAGTAATTTCCTTAGTTGGTTAGGAACCGATGAACTATCTAACTCTGCAAACCTTGTAATGTATTTAATTTGGTTTCCTTGACTTTTTTGTCTGTTCCCTTGCAGTGGTTGCTTTATTGCTGCTAGTGCGTTTGAGGACAAATTGGCTCTTTTCTCACTGTCCTCTTCTGGTGGTGATATGATTGATAAGGTTGTTTAATTAGTAATATTTTAGTGCCACGAATTGTTGAATGTTTTCAATTAATGCTTCTAATAAGTGCATCTTACACGTTATTCTCTTTCTGTATCTTTTTAGAAAATCTTTTTGTCTTCTGAGAATGAACGGCATGAGAAAGGTTCTGTGAGTATTTGTGGTACCATTTGGAGCATGTGTTTTATCTCGAGAGATCCTCGCCAACAAAGTAAGGAGCACAACCCTCTATTAGCAATTATTCTGAATAGGTATGATGTCAATTTGTACTCTGATGAGAAGTGAGAGATTTGATTGATCAGTCCTTCATAAGTAAAGTCTCCGTCTTGGTCTGTTTGTTTTTGAAATAACGCAGCTAGATTTTTTAAATCTTAGATGGTCACAAGTTTATCATTACTGCCTCAGGAGAATGTCCTTGTATCGGAATGAGCTTCTTTTACTGGAATGGAATCTTAGGGAACAAGCTGTGCATACAATATTCCGTTATGATGAAGCTGGACCGTTGGCACATCACATAGCTGAAGTCCCTTACTCTTGTGGATTAGCTTTTCTTTTTAGGGGAGGTGACGCACTGTTAATGGATTTTAGGGATGTTCACAACCCTTGTGTTGTATATAGAACTAGCTTAGATTTTATACCAACTTCAGTTGAAGAGCAGAGTTTTGTGGATGAAACTGCTACAATTAAAATACCTGATATTATAGATGAAGATGGAATGTACAGTGTCGCAGCTTCAGCATTGCTGGAGCTGAGTGATATGCATGATAGTGATTCCATGGAAATTGATGCTGACACCTGCCCAAAACCGGGTTCCAACTATATCTGCTCTTGGAGCTGGGAGCCAAGAAATGCAGAGAATCCTAGGATGATATTTAGCGCAGACTCTGGTGATCTTTTTTTGTTTGAAATTTCGTTTGATTCTGATAGCGTGAAAGTGAACATGTCAGATAGTCTTTACAAAGGTTTGCCATCCAATGCATTACTGTGGGTCGAGGGTGGGTTTGTTGCTGCCATTGTTGAGATGGGTGATGGAATGGTCCTAAAGCTAGAAGAAGGAGGACTTTGTTACAGAAGCCCAATTCAAAATATTGCTCCAATCTTGGACATGTCAATTGTTGATTACCAGGATGAGAAACATGACCAAATGTTTGCCTGCTGTGGTATGGCTCCCGAGGGTTCATTGCGGATTATAAGAAGTGGTATTACTGTGGACAAGTTGTTAAAAACTGCCCCCATTTATCAAGGGATAACTGGCACTTGGGCTATCAAGATGAAAGAGAATGATTCTTATCATTCTTTCCTTGTCTTATCATTTGTTGAAGAGACAAGGGTGCTTTCTGTCGGTGTAAGCTTTTCTGACGTGACTGATTCAGTTGGTTTCCAGCCTGATGTGTGCACGTTAGCATGTGGTCTCGTGACTGATGGTTTACTGGTACAAATCCACCAAGATGCAGTTAGACTCTGTATACCCAATACAATTGGTCATTCTGAAGCTGTGTCTTCGCCAAGTCATTCAGTGTGGTGTCCTGAAAATTTGAGCATTAGTCTAGGAGCTGTTGGGCATAATTTGATTGTAGTGGCTACCTCCAGTCCCTGCTTCTTGTTTATTCTTGGCATCAGGTCTTCAAAGGTCCACAGTTATGAAATATTTCAGATACAACAAGTAAGACTGCAGAATGAGTTGTCATGCATCTCGATTCCTGCAACACATCTGCAGCGTAACGCATTAGCTTTTGAAATGGATGTTAGGCTTACTACCCCTGTTGTAGCACAATCAGGTGGTTTGGAGATGGATAATATGATTATCCTTGGCACACACAAACCTTCAGTGGAGGTTTTGTCTTTTTCCCCTGAAATAGGCCTACAGAATCTTGCAATTGGTACCATCTCTCTGACAAATAGTGTTGGAACTATCATTAGTGGCTGTATTCCTCAGGATGTAAGGCTTGTAGTAATTGATCGACCTTATCTTCTTTTGGGGTTGAGGAATGGTATGGTACTTAGATTTGAATGGCCTGCTAGTTCGGCAGTTTCTTCAGCGGAGTCGGTGGTCATGTCTTCTTGTTCGGATGTAGCAGATTTTACAACTCCAAGCTGCCAGAGTTCCCCCGCATCCGTGTCGCATTTATCAGAGAAGACGAGAGCGAGCTTTCCTATTCACCTTCAACTAATTGCTGTCCGCCGCATTGGCATTACTCCAGCTTTTCTGATTCCATTGAATGATTTCCTTGGTGCTGACATCATTGCTTTGAGTGACAGACCTTGGTTATTGCACAGTGCAAGGCATAGCCTCTCATTTACATCCATCTCTTTTGAACCTCCTACACATGTCACTGCAGTCTGTTCTGCTGAGTGTCCAAATGGGATTCTGTTTGTGGCTGAGAATAGTCTTCATTTGGTGAGCAAAATTATCAGTAATCATCAGTATCACTTAATATCCGTGTTAGCATAGTTTATACGTTGCATGTATTCTGCCAAGATAATTTTTTTATTATTCTTGTTCTAGGCGGAGATGGTGCCAAGTAAGAGGCTTAATGTGCAGAAGTTTCATCTAGGAGGCACCCCTAGGAAGGTTTTATATCACAGCGAAAGCAGATTATTACTTATTCTGAGGACTGAATTGCACAATGATTCATATTCGTCAGATGTCTGCTGTGTGGATCCTGTCAGCGGGTCAATACTCTCATCTTTTAAGTTTGAAGCTAGAGAGACAGGTAAATGCATGGAACTGGTGAAGGTTGGGCATGAACGTGTTTTGGTGGTTGGAACTAGCCTATCTGCTGGCCCTGCTATAATGCCCAGTGGTGAAGCTGAGAGGTCATCTCCTAAAATACTTTGCTTGTTTGTCCTTTCTGGTTGTTTTTGTATTTCTCACCGGGTTTTCAATGTAGCTTCTAAATACCCTTTAAACAAGGAAAGTAGGGATACTTTTTATTAGCATTGGTAGAACTTTTTTCTTGGTTGGTACCAATGCTATTGCATACTTGTAGTTGAATTACATCGACTTGCTTTGGATAACATCTCATTTAGAATGTTTTTCACTGGATTGTGTCATTAATTTTTCATTGCACGTGCTGCGTTCAATGTGTGGTATTAACAGCTGCTATATTTAACAGTACGAAGGGGCGCTTGGTAGTCCTGTGTCTTGAACACATACAAAATTCTGATACGGGTTCAATGACATATGGTTCAAAGTCATATTCTCAACGAGGTTCTCCATTTCGTGAAATTGGTGGATACTCTGCTGAACAGCTCTCTGGTGGTAGCCTTTGTAGCAGCCCAGATGATAATAGTTGTGATGGCATAAAAGTTGAAGACTCTGAAGCATGGCATTTACGATTAACTTATTCCACAATATGGCCTGGGATGGTACTTGCTGTCTGCTCTTACCTTGATCGTTACTTCCTGGCTTCTGCTGGTAATTCTGTAAGTTGTACAATCCTTTTTTCTGCTTATTATGAGTGAAAAATGAATTTTCCTTCTGGTTCTGAGGTAATATTTGTTGTTTCTTTTCTTCTCAGTTCTATGTCTGTAGCTTTCCTAGTGACAACTCCCAAAGGGTTCGGCGATTGGCTGTAGGAAGAACACGCTTTGTGATAATGACATTAACTTCACATTTAACTAGGATTGCTGTTGGTGATTGTCGTGATGGCATTCTCTTCTATTATTATCGTGAGGTGAGCAATTGGTCCTTGGTTTTCCCTGCTTGGACGATCTTCTTGTCCTTCTCATTTTTGGTGATGCTTTCAGCATAATTATATTCCATTTCATTGCGAGTTACAGAATGCTTTGTTGGACATCACAATCCCATAACTTGAATATCAAGACCTTTTTCCCTTGTATGGTATTGAGTATCGGACCATGGTTTGAGACTTAATTTACATTGTTTAATAATTTCCTCATTTCCAATACACTTTCTTTATTTTCCTATACACTTCTTTTACATTGCCAATGCATCTTTTTATATTTCCAATATACTTTTGATATTTTTAAATCAATCCAAACCTAGGTGAATCACAACTCTGATACCATATAGTGCCTTTATTTCTATAGAAAACTATACGGCTGTCTCTTCTTCGCTTGTCATAATTAATTGGAACAAAAGTACAGGTTACTGTAGTGTTTTTCCAGGAATCTAGCCATTACCATGTCTTTGGAAAATCAATAATTGATATATTGAAATAAATATGTATTGGAAAAGATTGTATTCACTTTGAAATTAAATGCCACAGATGGAAACGTACACTCTCTCCTCGGGCAGTGGCGGAACTTGAATATAATTATTGAAGGGGTAAATTTATATTTTTGTTGGGCCAAACATTTATATATATAACTTTTTTAGAACTGAAATATACATATCTAATTTTTAAAAGATAAAAAGTTTGTGGGGGCCATGCCTATGTACCAATACACTAAGATCCGCCATTGCCCGCAGGACAAATTTAATTTCCATGATACAAAACAATGTGATTGTATGCCTTGGATATTAGTTTGGTGCTGTCATAAAATACGTCAGAAGTGAGGTTATTGAACACTTGAAAGAGTTCTTTCTGTGCTAAGGAGAAAATCTTAGACTATGTAGTTAAAGTTTACCTGATTGTTCTTGCTCCTGTAGTTTTAGATATTGATTTTGATTTTGTACTGCTCGAGCAAAAAAGGTTGAGAAACACCTTCTCAGGATTGGATGAGGAGTCACAGACAAGTAGTGGAAGTTTCAGTATGAAAGCACAATTTTGCAGAGTGGCATCATGATTTCACCCTTCTACCATCGGAATAGTTATCGTTGATATTATAATCATGCAGGAATCAAGGAAACTCGTGCAAGACTATTGCGATCCTGTCCAGAGGCTAGTAGCTGACTGTATTCTTATGGATGTTGACACAGCTGTTGTCACGGATCGGAAGGGGAGCATTGCCGTCTTGTCTTGTTCACACCGTTTAGAGGGTACAGTTTCCTCTTTTGTGGCTTGTAGAATAGGTAGTTTTTGTTTGTCACTTAATGATTGATTCGGTGGACAATTTAGCATTTGTTTTCTATCACTTTAAAGATGAAAAGATTATCATAGTGAAAACTCAACAAAATTCTTGCTTACAATTGAAACGTTCATTCTCAAGTTAAAGGGTTGCTTTGTAGATAATACTTTTGGGGCATGGATATTTCTGTTTTCCATTTTGCTCTTGATGGCATAATTTTTGTCGCAGATAATTCAAGTCCAGAATGCAATTTAGCATTGCATTGTTCATATCATATGGGGGAAATAGCCATGAGCATCAAGAAGGTATGTATGATGTATCACTGGAAACAATTTGGTATATCTAAAGAATTTATCTTATTTCTCCAAAAAAAAAAAAAAAAAAAAAGGAATTAATCTTAATATACTGTGAGGGGAGCAAGTTTCTTATAAAGACTGATTTATATACTTAAGTCTAAATAATTGATAGCAGCCGTAAGTTGCTTCAATTTGGGAGGTTTTATGAACAATCTTGGTGTAGACAAGGAGGGGAGCTGGTTAAAAATATCAGAATGGTTGGCTTAATGTAAATTATCTGGGCTAAATATAATATATTATTTTGCTGTCATTTGCAAGAATTCAGTGTGAGTTAAATGTTGTTAAGGTGCATCACTCTTCTGTTTTATTGATGATTCGGTGCTCTTGCAAGTGGGTGTTTCAAGCTCATTGAGGAAACACTCTGAAATTCAACTTGAGGCATTTCGATGCATGTCATATTAAATAAAGCTCATCCATACTTGTGATTTTGAGATTGAATTCTGCTGAGCCGTCTGGATGTTACTGTCCATCCTCACTTTCATGAGATCTGAGCTGGTAATTGAAATTACAGTCCTTCTGGTTAATTGGCTATGATGGCTGTATTTTGGTGTTCTGCATGGATGATTGCTGCGGCATGTATCTATTTCATCCTCTTTCTGCGTCTTTGGGTAGTGAGATCATTTTGCCATTTAACGCCATTCTGTTTAAAGGAGTTTTGGTTTGTCATTTGTATTTAGCTACTTTTGATCTATTATGCAGGGATCATTTTCATACAAACTTCCAGGAGACAATGGCTTAAGGGGTTGTGCTGTAGCTAATACTATTAGTGACCTCTCTCATAATAGCATAATGGCAAGTACATTATTAGGGAGTGTTGTGATATTCATTCCCATTACAAGGTACGCAATCACGTAGAGGTTTTTTTTGTTCCATGTTTGTTCTCAATAGCACATGGATATATTTTGGAAACCCGTGCTGTTCAGTTTATTAATTAGTTTCCGGAAATTTGAACTTTGGGATATTTAATTTTGGACTTAAATCAACTGGTGAACTTTGCAGGCCTTTTATGTCTCTTTGTATGGAAGTGTATTTGCATTCCCAAGTGATGTTACGAGCTGCTTTTGTCCCTTTGTGTTTCTGATCTAAGAAATAGTTGTTTTTAACTTTTAGACAGTCCTATTAACATACAGAGAAATAACTATATTTGTGACCATGTTGATTCCTACTTTTGTGATTGCCTTATAACACAACGAAAGTTAAAAATCTGTTCATTTTTTCTCTTTTCCTGAAAGGCTGTTGCCAAAAATAGAGGTTATTTACAAATGAGATTTGTAAGTGATTTACATGCTGTCTCGTATGTTTCAGTTAGTGTTCTTAATATAATATCTTTCATTTTCTTGTTCTTGTTATGGAAGGTGAGACTAGCATGTATTTTAAGATTTTTCTTTACGAGATAATAGATTATGTATCATTCCATGCTTACATATGCAGGAGAGAATACGATATTTTAGAAGCTGTGCAATCTAGGCTTGTGATTCATTCATTGACGGCTCCAATTTTAGGAAATGAACATAACGACTTCCGTGGCCGTGAAAGTTCGGTAAGTAAAAAACAGCGTGTTCAGACGTTCGAGTATTCTATTGTCTGAATTTTTGGGATTGGAATGAGACATAGCTGCTTTAACTTTGAGACAAGATAGCTAAAAGAGTAGATTTTCATCCTAGCGAATTTTATATCCATCAGTGCAAGTTTTAAGATGGGAATCCTGAGGCTGCTTGTAGTAACCTTCATAAACACGTTAAAAGTAATCCTCGTAATGTTTGCTTCACTCGTGAAAAGGGGTGGCGCAGCTACTGTTGTGTTTGGTAACTAGTCCTATGTTTTGGTCATGCATTAAGGGTGTAGTGTATTAGATTCCATGGCATTGTTCATCACTGTGCTTCTCTTATTTAATTTTTTTTCATGCATTAAGGGTATATATTAGATGGAACTATGGGCATTATTAATCGTTGTGTTTGACTCTATTTGTTTGTTATCTATATAAATAACACAGGTTGGGGCAAGGAAGATACTTGATGGTGATATGTTGGCCCAGTTTTTGGAGCTCACAAGCATGCAACAAGAGGCGGTGTTAGCATTACCGCTGTCTTCAGCAAATAAAGTCACATCGTCAAGTACAAAGCATTCTCCTCCGCGGATCACCGTGAATCAGGTGGTTCGATTACTCGAAAGAGTTCACTATGCCCTAGATTGAATTGATCCCCCAAGGTTTACTGCCCTACTGTTGCTCCCTTGTTCCCCTTTGTTTCAGGATCAGGGTAGCAGGTGTAGTATTAGATAGAATGATTCATGTAAATTATTTTGTGCACCTAAAAAAAAAAAAAAAAAGAGATAAACTGTAAATAGGTTAAAATCCATCCTGTTTAGAGGTAAAAATCCATCCCATTTCTGCAGGCATGGCCAGTTTTGGTGGTTTTTCGTTGTATGTATGTTATTATATGGTAAGGTATGAAAGTGGTGTTCTTGCGTAGACTTCTTGGTAGTAATATGAAAAATAATACTTTGTCGTTATAATTTGAGTTGTACTTTACTATTTAAAAATAGTTGTACTACTGGACTTTTTTTTAAGATTGAGGCATGCGACATAACTGATTGGGCGAGACGAATAATGTCTTTATTAATTTGGGACGGCAAGTTCGTTCTGGTTGGATTGAAGTGGATGTTTCGTTATTTCATACGTCAACTTATAGCAGACACCATTGATGAAGAGAGCAGCTTTGGCTGACTCCATTGATGATCTGTGGGGGCCCCATTAATATTGGCAAGAGTTGAATGTGTCTCAACGGCTTGCAAATTGCATTAAGCTTTCAATTTTTAAGCCCCTCCTTTTTGTTAATTATCAGGCCAACATTCATTCCTATTTGTATAACACAATAGAATAGTTGTGCCTGTAGATCTTTATTTTATTTTATGATAAATTTCTACTTTAAATATCTTTAACGTATTTCTTCCATCCAATTAAAAGAGTTGCGCATGTTGTGTTACGAGACTAATTAAGTATGGAAACTCTGTGTCTTGTGTTTTTCATGTTGCTTTTCACTACTCCTGCCAACATGTAGCATATGTATTTTTGTTATTGTTGGTAAGAGTTTTACCTTAAATTGTGGGAAGCGGACATGGAATGAAACAAAAGCACAATATGTATCCTTTGTACATACATTAATCTTATATTTAGCATTTTTACGAGGGTAAGATATATTATGTTCGGATCAGATTCATTCTTTGTCTTGTTCTAGTCACTGAGAGTAAAGTAACGTTACTTTGCCAGTCAATTCATATTTGAACAAGAAGTGAGTATGAATAAATGAAAAAGTAATTACTTTGTTCTCAATGGATAGGACAAGGCAGAGGAAAATAGACGGAGGATACAAATTCCATTATGTACCCCTCCTTTCTTTGTAATTTTCTCACTTATTTTAATAATTGGGTTGGGTATATAGATAATAGACCTGCCAACCACTTGATTCCTATTCCTAAAAAAAAAAAAAAAAAAACACCTAAATGTAGCATTGAAATTCAAAGTCCACATCGTATAATATTGTGCCTTTCAGTTCATGCATTAGTTATTTTGCTTGCCTGAATAATACGTTTTGTCGTGCTTCCTTGATAGGCAGGCTAGGCTACAAAATGGGAAGGAATCATAACATAATACACATTGAATTAACAATTAAGAAATCATCAAAGTAAAGTTATGCTTGACTCAGTATAATTTAATTGAAAACTTCACTATAAACTATGAAGGACGGATGTGCCGGCCAGTTAAAAAATGCTGTCCTTTACCAATAAACACAACTAAAAATTTCTAGATAATATTATTAAATCGAATTAAACAAGGAGAATGTCTAGAAAGATAGGAGAAAAAATATTCACAAAAAGTTGTGTTTTGATGGAACAAAAATATTAAATGAATGCTTGAAAATTGAATTATATTCTATCCGTAAAAAGTCGTACGTTTTTCTAATTGGATTCTAATGGCAGAGAGGGAATACTAAACTAGAAAGATAGTTTGCAAGTCAAGTCAACAACCTCACTTCATGCATCTATAAAAGCCATTCAACATTGTGTAAGTATACATATTCATACATTCTTTTTAACACTGCCATTCATTGATTATTAGCATGGAGTACTGTGCAAGTGGCATAGTTGAAGCTCTGAATGTTAAAGTCTATGGAAATGGCAACCAAACCTTAGTCCTCTCCCATGGCTTTGGTGTGGATCAGACAATTTGGCACTTTATAATCCCAGCTTTGGCAATTTACTTCAAGGTGTTAGTCTATGATTTGGTGTTTTCACCAAATGTGAATCCAAGTCTCTATGATCCCAGAAAGTATCACAACAACTTCAATGCTTATGCTGAGGATTTGACTTGCATTCTTGATCAGCTTCATCTTCAAAACACCATCTTCATTGGCCATTCCATGTCAGCCATGGTTGGACCTATTGCTGCTGCTAAGAGGCCTGACCTCTTTCAACACCTCTTCCTTCTAAATGGATCTCCAAGGTAATTTATGCCCTGTTTTTATATATTCTCTTTTCGTCCCGACAAGTTTTGACAAAAGTTCGATTTTTAGCTGTCCCAAAATAGCGTGTACTTATATCTCGTTCCCTTATTTTTCTTATAGTTCCAAGATTAGACAAACTTTTTGGGACTGAGGGAGTAAGTGCTTACTAAATCATTGATGAAACTATTTGTGAAAAAATCGCTTTCTCTATTTTGGGAAAAATTCCTGACAGGCCCTATTTTTGAAATTTTGGGAAAGTTCCATTTTCTTGTTGGGATTTCAAAGAAATGGCACTTTTATCATACAAAATCTTCCTCAATTAAGCCATTTAGATTCTAATTTTCTTCCCCTCAGGTATCTCAACGCACACCATTATCCTGGTGGCTTCAGTAGGCAGCAAATAGACGCCATTCTCAGCAACATCCAAAACAACTATTCAGGCTGGGCTCACAGTCTAGCTCCTCTGGCGATCGGGGTGAACAACACTGCCGCCATAGCCGAGTTTGAAAGCAGTTTGCAGAGGATGAATCCAGAGATCGCCCTGGATGTTGCGGTAACCTTGTTTCTTGCTGACAACAGAGCCATTCTAGGGTGTGTGCAAGTGAAAACTACTATTATCCAGACTCACAATGATCTTTTCGTCCCGGCCAAAGTTGCACATTATATCAAGAAGAAGATGAAGCCTTCTCACGCCAAGCTCATATTTCTAGCTGGGAGTGGACATTATCCACAGCTGACTGCTTATCCCGAGCTTCTACATACCATTAAATTGGTTCTTAATTTACTCCCGAACTGATACTAATGAACAATACAACCGAAACAAGACTTGTCCTCTTTATAGAAATATATTCAAAAGTAGAAGTTACTTGTTTAACCATTACCAGTCACTACTATAAATTGAGTCTATGGTATCACTTTGTAGGTTATACTTTTAAAAATGTTGCAACAGAAAAAAAACTTAAAGAAAAATGCGTCTCCTTAGAATAAGTGATGCAATATAAGTTTAATGCAACACCTTTACAAAGTGTTATCTTTGTGAACAGCTTGCGGGGAAAAGTATACTGAAACACCAAAGTGTTGTCTTTCCTGGGCAGCCAAAGCAACATTTATAAGTATACTGCAACACTTTAAAAAGTGTTGTCTTTTCTCCACAGCTAGAGCAACATTTATAAGTATACTGCAACACCTTTAAAAAGCGTTGTCTTTTCTGGAAGCTAAAGCAACATTTATATGCAACACCTTAGAAAGTGTCTAAAGCAACATTTATCTGTATACTGCAACACCTTTTAAGGCTATTCCGACACTTTTTTAGGCTAATGCAACGCCTTTTTTTACAGTTGCAATTCTTAGGCTATTGTAACGCTTTCTCAGGTTAGTGCATCACTTTCTTTTAGGCTAGAGCCACGCTTTTTTAAGCTATTGCAACACATTTTTGACTGGTGCAATGCATTTTTGGTAGGCTACTGCAATGCTTTTCTAAAGCTATTACAACACTTTTATAAATAAAATTAGGGATGGAGAAATTTATTAGCGATTTTCAAAAAAGGAAAAATAATTGAAATTGAAGGTAAAAATTAAATGGGAGAAGTTTGAAACTCAGCTTCTCAATTCTTAACTTGACATCATCCAGTCGCAAGACTTCACAAACCTAGCCCTAAAAATCCCTATGCATCCAATGAAGAGATCAGATGCATGATTACCCTTCTCATCCTCAATCAAAAATATAACCCGTATGATTTGACGAGAAATTCAAGTCCTTAATTTTTGGCATACTAACAGTTAATACTAGACCTAAACAAATTATATTTATAGTTTAAAGCAAAAATATAATCTTTCGACCCGACAAGAAATTTAGCATTCTTAATTTTTTGCCAGTATAACCTAAGGTCAATAGTTTTGCCTATTAAAAATCAATACTAGCCCCAAACAAATCATATTTTGCATGTTCATCCAAAATATAACCTTTTTGATACGACAAGAAATTAAGCATTCTTAATTTTTGCCTAATATAGCCTAAACGGCCAAACTAAAGTCAATTCGTCCAAAAGCAATGTTGGGAAAGTCTAGATTTTGGCTTACAAAAAACTAATACTAGGTTTCACCAAACCATATTTTTATTTTCAAGCAAAAAATAAAATCTTTTCAACCCGAAAAGAAATTCAGCATCCTTGACTTTTGCCCAATATAACCCAAACGGCCAAAAGAAAGCCACACACGATTTAGAATGTCAAAAGTTTTGTCTATTAACAGTCTATACAAGTTTCAAACAAACCAAATTTTACGTTTCCTAGTCTCTAGCTCCAACCGCTTCAAGTTTTATTTTAGAATACCATTTATGGACATAACATAAGAAGGCAAAGACAAACAGTATAAGGGGAGTAGAAAGACGATTGATTGAAGCAGACAAAGAGAGTATGACCCGAGTGTACCAAGAAAATGAGAAATGAAGCCTATGAAGCGAACTACTTTTTCTGGTAGTTTGTTCAATCGTCTGACCTATTAAAGTGAAAGTGAGGTAGCGGACTGACCATTCGTTTGTTCTTGCCAATCAAACCATTTGTCCTTATTTCAATAAAAGACACATGTCGCTCGAAGAACTTTTTTTTTTTTTTTTTTTCTTTATCCCAATTCAATACTAAACAAGTACGGACTAACTGAATACTTGTATCAAAAATTCCTCTATACGAAATTCCTCGAATTGGTTTGCCATTTCCATAAAGGATATAATTTCCAACTCGAATTCGTACACTGTCCCTTTCTTGCAACAAATCAAGGGGGAAAAGTGTTGCTACATTTAGACCGTCCATTAGTTCATAAATGACATTTTAACTTCTTTTTATTGTATTATTTTTTTTATATATCATATAGTTCCAATTATGAATGTTTAGTTATAACTAATGAGACATTCCCCACTTTCATTCATAAAGAGGTAAGTAGTAAAGGCGGAAATTAAGTTCTAATTCTAAGAAGGGGGCGGCGCCGTGAATCAATCTCAAAGCTTATGCATTTAATTGAAGGAATGTAGTAATAGCTTGTTCAAAGCCCTGGGCCCTTTATTCGCGAGTGCATCTTCAAGCAATCGGGGTAGGAACCAATGAAAAGCCAGGGTAGACCCGATAGAAATTAAACATCTTTAACTTTTGTCCAATATAGCCCAAACGGCCAAAATAAAGCCACTTCATCAAAAACTACGTTTGAAAAGTCTACATTTTGGCCTACTAACAGTTAATACTAAACCTAAACAAATCATATTTATAGTTTTAAGCAAAAATATAATTTTTTTGACTCGAAAAGAAATTCAACATCTTAAGTTTTGCCCAATATAGCCCAAACGACATAAATAAAGCCACACACCACAAAAATAGTGTTTGAAAAGTCTAGATTTTGGGAAACTAACAGTTAATAGTAGGTCTAAAACGACAAAATTTATAGTTTCTATTAAAATTATAATTATTTCGACCCGACAAGAAATTCAGCGTCATTAATTTTTTCCCCAGTATAACCTAAGGTCAAAAGTTTTTCCTATTAACAATAAATACTAGCCACAAACAAATCATATTTTGCATGTCCAGCCAAAATAGAATCTTTTTGAAACTACAAAAAATTAAGCATCCTTAATTTTTGCCCAATATAGCCCAAATGGCCAAAATAAAGTATCTTCATCCAAAACAATGTTTTGAAAGTCTAGATTTTAGCCTACTAACATATAATACTAAACCTAAACAAACCATATTTATAGTTTTAAGCAAAAATATAATCTTTTTGACCCGACAAGAAATTCAACATCTTAAATTTTGCCCAATATAGCCCAAACGACATAAATAAAGCCACCCACCACAAAAATAATGTATCGAAAGTCTAGATTTTGGAATACTAACAGTTAATAGTATGCCTAAACAAACCAAATTTATAGTTTCAATTAAAAATATAATTATTTCGACCAGATAATAAATTCAGCGTCATTCATTTTTTCCCAGTATAACTTAAGGTCAAAAGTTTTGCCTATTAACAAACAGTACTAGCCCCAAACAAATCATATTTTGCATGTCCAACCGAAATAGAATCTTTTTGACATTACAAGAAATTAGGCATCCTTAATTTTTGTCCAATATAGCCCAAACGGCCAAAATAAAGTCAATTCATCCAAAAATAATATTTTTGAAGTCTAGATTTTTGCTTACAAACAACTAATACTAGGTCTAAACAAACCATATTTATAGTTTCAAGCAATAATAAAATCCTTTCAACCCGGCAAGAAATTCAACATCCTTAACTTTTGCCCAACGGCAAAAATAAAGCCACACAGAATTTGGAATGTCAAAAGTTTTGTCTACTAACAGTCCATACAAAGTCCAAACAAACCAAATTTTGCGTTTCCAGCAAAATCATAATCTTTTTTACCCGATAAGAAATTAAGTATCTTTCATTTCGCCCAATATAGCCCAAACGGCCAAAATTAAGTCACTTCCTCCCTCCAAAACAATGTTTGAAAAAAGTTAGATTTTGGCATACTAATAGTTAATACTATACCTAAACAAACCATATTTATAGTTTTAAGCAAAAATATAATATTTTTGACCTGACAAGAAATGCAACAATTTAAGTTTCTCCCATTATAGCCCAAATGACATAAATCCAGCCACACACCACAAAAATAATGTTTGAAAAGTCTATATTTTGGACTACTAACAGTTAATAGTAGGCCTAAATAAACCATATTTAAAGTTTTACTATAAAATATAATTATTTCGATTAGACAAGAAATTCAGTGTTATTAATTTTTTTTCCAATATAACCTAAGGTCAAAAGTTTTGCCCATTAACAATAAATACGAGCCCCAAACAAATCATATTTTACGTGTCCCCCAAAATAGAATCTTTTTGGAACGACAAAAAATTAAGCATCCTTAATTTTTGCCCAGTATTGCCCAAACTGCCAAAAAAAGTCACTTAGTCCAAAAATAATGTTTGGAAAATCTAGATTTTGGCTTACAAACTACTAATACTAGGTCTAAACAAACCATATTTATAGTTTCAAGCAAAAATAAAATCCTTTCAACCCGACAAGAAATTCAGCATCCTTAACTTTGCCCAATATAACCCAAACGGCCAAAATAAATGCACTTTGTCCAAAAATAATGTTTGAAAAGTCTAGATTTTGGCTAACAAACAACTAATACTAGATCTAAACAAACCATATTTATAGTTTCAAGCAATAATAAAATCCTTTTAACCCGACAAGAAATTCAATATCTTAAATTCTGCCCAATATAGCCCAAACAACATAAATAAAGCCACACACCAAAAAAATAATGTTTCGAAAGTCTAGATTTTGGACTACTAACAATTAATAGTAGGCCTAAAGAAACCAAATTTATTGTTTCAATTAAAAATATAATTATTTTGACCCGACAAGAAACTCACCGTCATTAATTTTTTCCAATATAACCTAAGGTCAAAAGTTTTGCCTATTAACAAATAATATGAGCCCCAAACAAATCATATTTTGCATGTCCAGCCAAAATAGAATCTTTTTGACACTACAAGAAATTAATCTTCCTTAATTTTTACCTAATATAGCCCAAACGGCCAAAATAAAGTCAATTCGTCCCAAAAAAATGTTTTGAAAGTCTATATTTTTGCTCACAAACAACTAATACTAGGTCTAAACAAACCATATTTATAGTTTCAAACAATAATAAACTCCTTTCAACCCGACAAGAAATTTAGCATCCTTAACTTTTGCCTAATATAATCCAAACGGCCAAAATAAAGCCACACACGATTTGCAATGTCAAAAGTTTTTTTTTTACTAACAGTCCGTACAAGGTCCAAACAAACCAAATTTTGTGTTTCCAGCTAAATCAGAATCTTTTTGACCCGAAAAGAAATTAAGCATCTTTCATTTTTGCCCAATATGGCCCAAACGGCCAAAATAAAGTCATTTCATCCAAAACAATGTTTGGAAAGTCTAGATTTTGGCATACTAACAGTTAACACTAGACCTAAACAAACGATATTTATAGTTTTAAGCAAAAATGTAATCTTTTTGACCCAACAAGAATATTAGCGTCCATAATTTTTTCCCAATATAACCTAAGGTCAAAAGTTTTGCCTATTAACAACTAATACTAGGCCCAAACAAATCATATTTTGCATGTGCGGCCGAAATAGAATCTTTTTGACAAGACAAAAAATTTAAGCATCCTTAATTTTTGCCCAATATAGCCCAAACGGTCAAAATAAAGTCATTTTGTCCAAAAATAATATTTGGAAAGTCTAGATTTTGGCTTACAAACAACTAATACTAGGTCTAAACAAACCATATTTATAATTTGAAGCAAAAATAAAATCCTTTCAACCAGACAACAAGTTCAGCATCCTTAACTTTTGCCTTATATGGCCCAAATGACCAAAATAAAGCCATACACCGCCAAAATATTGTTTTGAAAGTCAAAAGTTCCATATATTAAGGAGCATGTTATTTGCAGGACACATTTTATTAATCATAGGACATATTTTAAATTTTTAACTGGCGAAAAGACATAAATACCTTACCTCTAACAAAATATTTATTACTTTAATTTTTTTTTTAAAAAAAAAAAAAATCACCTTTGTTGTCCGGGAGAAGAAAACCTTCTCGCCGGCAACCTTTGCCAGGGGCCAGGGAAGGTTTTCTGAACCTTCGCCATCCTGCGGCGAATGCGCCTCTTTTTTAGTTCGGAAATTTCCGGTAGCATAACCGAAGTTCTACAAGCTCTGTTTGCAGTTTTAGTTTTTTATGTTTATTTTTTCTGTCTTCTCCAATCATCTCCATCTCCATATGAACTGCAACTTCCGTTCTTCTTCAACTCTGACCGGACGACGACGATGAGACAACGAGAGGAAGCAATTTCCTTCACAAAGATAGAGGGCCAATTCAATCTTTTCACTAGAAAAAAGCTTAAAAAATGTCCTGTGTAACAAAAAATATCATTTGAATAACAATTCACTATATTAACTGTCTATTAGGTCTAAACAAACCATATTTGGTGTGGTTTGTCCAGCCAAAATAGAATCTTTTTGACCTGACAAGAAATTAAGGATACTTTAGGCCCAATTCATCACCATTTAGAGGTTACAACACTTTTGAAGTGTTATTATAGGTTCATTTTGGTGTAGTGAGTTATATTCCATCAGAAAATTTACTATGGATTGTTACAAAACACAAATGTGCCAAAAATACAAAATGTGAGTGTCATCCAATTAAATAACTAGATTGCAAAACACGATCTCATGAAAACCAAAACTAAATACTTCTCTCATCAATCAAAATTGCAATATTTGGTCTTGTTCTTCAAGATGTAAAACCGGGAGACCATTTCGCCTGAGAAAGATAATCCCTACCATGTTTGACTGAATTTGGCCGGAAGCTTTGCATGGATGACCAGATCCACACTTTCAGACCAAAGACCCAAGCAGTTGCACTTCAAAATTCCTAATAATCTCCTTGGGTGCTGTGGAAAGACTTTCCGGTGGACTCTAAAAAGCTTGCTCTTCATAGGCATCCTTTGATCTTCCTTTGACCAAAAAGGTGTTGGAGTGTTTCCCAACGCAGGAGCTGCCGCCAAACAAGGATGAAGAAGCCTATCAAGCTTGGAGGCTCTTAGCATACTCCATTGCTTTATCTCTTACATACAGAGCTCTTCCATCATCCCCAAGAGATTTTTCATATTCCAGGTACTTTCTAAATAAGAACTGCAATCATCAAAGCCAAGACTTTAACACAACAGATCCACAACAAAATCATCTGCACAGTACCGAACGTTGTGCAGGGAATAGGAACATGAAAGAGTTAACCAAAAAGAAGAAAAAAGCAGCAGCATATCAACACTCAAATGGTTAATTTGAGGTACCTTAATCCTTCTTGATTTCAGGCTCAAACTAGTTGCCCTCTCAAATAATGAACGAATCATATCTACCTCACCTAGTCGAATCTCCTGTTCATGTTGACAATTTTTTGGGAGGTTAATAGAGTTTTCAATTCAACAAGACAAATATGGCTTCCCATCTGCCCCTTTTATTTAGGAACAAAAAATTTGAAAAATTGAGGGATGGAATTGTAAGAATCAGAGTTTTGAGAACTATTACTTGATCAAGATAGATGCTCCACAAGTCAGTCCTTGTTGGATACTCTCGAAGCATTCCCTCGAACAATGTTCGCCCTTTATCTGGGAACCCACACTTGAAAGCAAGGATAGCTGTCTGTGAGATAAATTTAATTCGTTTATGCTGAGGTAGGCATAAAAGAGCCCGAGTTACAATCTTGTCTAATTCATCATGGTTTTGCTGCAAGACTCTTTGAACCCGTCTAAGCCAAACCTGTACAAAAGTTGTTGAATGCATTAGATAAACTAGGATCTATAATAATAAACATTGATAAATGCAACTCAGTAAAAATAATTTTTTTATCTTATATACTTTGCATGAATGCTTGAATCTCTTGATCATTTTGCCAAGAAGCTCATCAGCTAACTTGTGTTGTTCAGTCCTTTCATACATGCCCAACAACGCTAGGTGCAATTTCTTGGGATCACAGTACTGCAATGCCCTTTGAAATAGTTTCACAACAGCCTCCTAGAAAAACATCTCAAATCAGAAAACTCCAATATATCTGAAACAAGAATGTAAGACTAAAACTCAAAAGAACAAGAATTGAAAGCAGTCATCATCCTGCTTAAGATTACCTCAGGAGGATTTCCATACTCATTTTCCAAATTAAAGAACGCAACCCAAATATTCAGCTTCTCTGATTCCTCTCGAATGTTAATCGTCCTCAAAGCCCTTAAGAAAGAAAAGAAAGAAACATGGAATTCAAAGTTATGAGAAAAAACACTTTTGATTGTGAGTGAACTTCTCTGGATTCTAAAATGACAAAGTTAGAAACTAAGCATCAGGAAGAAGAGACTGGACAACCATACTTGCAATTTCCCTTCCATATACAGGAACATTAAGCCCATTGAAAAATTGGAAAGAATTATTTATGTTAGAATTATAATAAAAGCATGCTTAGAGGTCCACTGGAATATTTCTACATGGTTTATTGAAACTTAAGATGAGAAAAGAAATGGCTCGTTCTTCTAGTTACTATATCTATGCTAATTTATAATATTTACCAGACCCAAAGACCGTAATCCAGTCCAATTCACAAGTCATAATTGTCTGGTAGTCGAAACACAACTAGAAATATCCCTCAAATGACAAAGTCAAAACACAGATCAGACATATTACTAAATCATTGCCTAAACTTTGTTTTTTAAGAGCCAAATATCTATATACTCCCTCCGTTCCATTAGAAGAGCCCATTTTGTATTACTGAAAATAGTATTACAAAGTGGGCTCTTCTAATGGAAGAGATGGAGTGTATTGATGGAAGAGATGGAGTGTATTGTTGTCAGCAAAGAACCAAAAAGTGGTAACTTCTTCTAGATTATCTGAAGTACCCTCTCCCTTTTTGCACAATCTCCAACCTCGTAAAGATAACTACTTATTTTCCGCTGCTGTTTCCCCCCTAAAAGGAGAAGGGAAACATAACCATGTGATCAGAAGTATGCAACAAAAGAAAGCATTTACATTTTTACCTCTCAGCAATGGAACGAGCCTTTTCAACATCGGCCAAAGAGAGCATAAATGCCATGTACTTTATCCATACAAAGCTGCTATTAGGGGAACTCCTAATAAGCTTCTCAAACTCATCAGCATTTCTTGGGATATCCTTTTCTAAAAGTCTCTCCTCTGCAGCTTCAATTTCTTGTTCCCTGAATCGCACAGGTTTAATAACAATAGAATGTTCAACATCAGGGGGTACTAGCTACTAACTAATACAGCTTTTCTAAGAATCCATACAGACAAGGACAACATCACTACCTCTCTTGTTTTGCTTTCTTCTTAGCGTGTTTCTTGCTCTTTTCATCAATAATATCTGCACCACTAGGATGTTCCATATCTTGCGCACCAGCATTATCTGTATCTGAGACTTCTATATCATCCAAAGGAACTTCTAGTGGTCGTATTGAAGCCCTAGACTCCAATTCGTCAAGAGCCGGATACTTTCCGTTTGCAGATCGAATACTAAAATCAGCTATCTCAGGCAAGAGCATCACCTCATTGCCTTTGAAAACATGATTTTCAGCAACTGCATTATCAGGCCCTAGCTCTGGAAGTGTTTTACCATCCGTATCACTAATCAAATATGAACTCTTCATCCCAAGAGAAATCCGGTGCTTATCTTTATCCACCTGAAATTTGGGAAACATTGAATTGACAGTCTAGTTTTTATTGCATAAAGAGCACATTCCCAAATGAATTTTAACACACCAAGGTTGCTACACAATGCATGAATAGAAACTGTTAGAAGCCAAATTGATAGAGACACCACATATGTTGCTTTGGTGCGTAGGATCAAGGACTTCATATTTATGAAAGTAATATATCTTACAAGTTGCTATTTTGAAGTCAAGAACAATTAAAGTGGGTATGTAAATTGTATTGGGCTCAAAGGGGAAGTAGATTCCAGCTCCATAACATCTCTCTCTCCAGTGCAGAGTTATACACGGGCATTGACATGGAGACAAGATATACACTTTAGAAACTCCCATCATTCTTATTTTCCGAAAAAATGAGAAACAGATCAAACATATGTAACTTCATAATACCATAAAATATTAGTGCATTTACCTTTAAAACTTTAGCTGTGACTCTCTCCCCCGCTTTGTAGTTGGCTTCAATATCATCAATACGGACATCAGAAAGCTCGGACACGTGACACAATCCAACCTACAAGAAACAACCACATATAAGACACATTGGCTAGCTGCTTATCTACACAATATCTTCTCGTTGAGGTAATGTTTGTCGGCACTATGTGATGGAGAAGACTTTGGACAATTCTATCAAAAACAAATGTACCAGAAAAAGTAGTACCAATCTTAAAACAGAAAAAGAGAAAAGTAATACACAACATGTATAGACTTAGGGCTTGTTCTTTACGTTTTGGTTTTGGTTTTGGTTTTGATTTCAACAATAAATTTAATATATTGTAATCAGTTTTCATCATTTCCAATACAAATTTTTACTATTCAGCTATACCTTTTTACATTTCCAATACACTTTTTACATTATAAAACTATTTTCCAAAATTGTTTTCAAAGCCATAAACAAGAACAGGCCCTTAATATATGTTACATGGGCTTGCCTAAAAAGGGGACATACCCATGTCAACACGGGTGTGGATATGGGATATGTGTCAGACATTGTCCTAAAATTTTGGACCTGCTGATTTATATGACAAAAGGACCAAGAAGAAATATGACAGGAATGCTTCCCCATGGATGGCAAGAGATGCTGTGACGAGGACAGAAGAAGAAGCGTTGTGGGTTTGGGGGCCAAAAAAGAGGAAGAGATGGGGGAAGAAGAGCTGGTTCAGAAATAAGGAAGAGAGAAAGAGATGAAGGGGAGAAGCGGTGGCTGACGAAATGAGGAAGAGAAGCTAAGTTCTGATGTCTAAGTTTTTGTGCCAAAAAGAGGAAGAGAGAGAGATGGAGGGGAGAAGCGGTGGCTGACGAAATGAAGAAGAGAATCCAAGTTCTGATGTAAGTTTTTCACAAAAATAATAACTATGTGACCCAGTATTTTGGATTCTTAACAAAATAACACCTAATCTTATTTGCTCAATTGTTTGAAGTATTAAATCTATAATAATTCATTCCTTAATTTCTTCTATTATATATTCATAGTACAACTATAGTGATTACTTACCAGCCAAGTCTCTGTAACCAGATCTGACACTTTCTTGAGATACCCATATCTCAATTTGACAACATTGATGAGCCTAACACTCAGATGCGCACCCACACTAGACACTTGTACCCGAGTCCATGTAACGTTGGGCTTAATGCACTCAAATTAATTATCAGAATTTATGTTCCAAGCATCTAAGGCAGGGACCTTGATTTAGTGTATCCCCAAAATGCATCATATGCAGTAAACAATATGCAAGTGCAGAATAAGAGAAATGACTGCATGTATTACCAGGTTTGTGTTATCAATGTAACAAACAAGCCATATGACTCAATGCGTTTGATTCTTCCTGAAATGACATTTCCAATAGCAATACTATTTAATGCATTTATGTCTGACTTTGAGCCATTAACTGCATTGGAGGTCTTGAGCGTAACTTCAACTCGCTTGGATAATGGTTCCACTGATACTACCCTGAAGATAAATGTTAATCAACCACTCAGTACTTAGTACATGGTCATCACCAGTGGCCACACAAAACATCTAACAGGATTCACATACCTGCCAGAGACAAGTTTCCCGACTGGAAATTCTGTTTCTGGATTCTCAATGTAGCCCTCAGACAAATTTGACAAGAGGATTTTCGCATCAATCTTACGTGATATCATAATAAAACATCCTCTAGGTGTAACATTCTTCACATAACCCTAAAAGTAGAAAGAACCAAAATCACCATCAAGAATGACACAATCAAAACGAAGTGTTACAGACAAAAGGAAGATTAATATTTTTGCCAGTACAACCATTGTTTCCTATTTCAGAAAATAATTTACTTTCTTCAGTAACAAAGAAAAATACACTTAATTATTAGACCAAACAACACCCTCTGGGATCAATTACCAACAAGTCCAAAATCCGTATAATAGGAATCCCTTCAATTCTAAAAATGGCTATGGCACCTTGCAACAATTACAGTAGATGATTATTTTTATACACTAAAAGGTGATGAGGGAAATAATAGTGCAAATAAAAATGTTGAATTATGGGGCTGAGTTTCTAGATCTAAAAGGTGAAGAAAGTTGATGGGAATATAAGTGAGTCGAAAAGGATTTACTACATGGCTGTACTAGCTGCCCAATCCACCTAGTAGTGAAGATCGTAAATTGAGCTAATTCAAACTCATGCCATATACAGGCTGTTGTAAGTTGTGAGAAGCAACTGTACCGGTTGTAGTTCAGATCAAGCCAATTGCCATATACATTATCTTAAAGGGTAATGAAGAGGATGCAGTACCTTTATAAGCATATCTGGTTTAAGATCTTCAATCTTCTCAACACGTAGCCTGAAAGAATTACTGTTGTGAGTATAACTGAGGAATTTAAAAGCCAATGAAAATCAACACTGGGAACTATGAATGGAAAATACATGATGGATTACACAATAGAAAGTCAACACCAAAACTTCTGTATTGCATATGTTTAGCAATAAAAATATAGTATGCTATAAGTACAGAAATGGAGTTTAACATCACATTTTATCCTTGCCATTTGCTTAGACAGGTGATGAAAAAGTAACAATTCAAAAGATTAACAGGTGATGTAAACAATATTAGAAAAGAAGGTCGCAACAGATAGTGTCCATCAGACTTGTTATGGTTCTGTACATTAAATCATCAGATTTAAGAACAGCCCTTCGTAACTCTATACAAATTTTCTTCTCCATAACCTTTTCACGGGAGAGCCTTGCAAAATCATTTGATACTGGACATGTCTGGAAATGATTGAGTTTAGCTTATGCAAATTTGTCTATTGACTACCATCACCTTCTGCTAATAATACCACATGTTACTCCCTCAATCAAGGGAGAATATCAAGTTTCTCAATTTGCGTTGATTTACCAACAATTTCACCTTCCAATCTGGTTTCATGGTACCAGGAAATCTGAACCACATAGAAACCTATACAATACTTTGGCGAATGCTGCTCTCCTAAACAATCAAATCACATAAAGAGAGAATCAAGATGCTGCATGTACTACTTACAATTAGAGCACATCATGTTTCATAACATCTTGATCTAGTGTGTGATAAACCCACATGGTAACACCTTATTGTGTTGCAGCTGTTGCATGAATAGCCAGGAGGGTTTTTAAGTCTAAAATATGAAGTCCATAAAAATGAGACTGATGAAGAGACAGTAGAAGAGAGCACAAATAAGTAGCCCCTCCAAATATCAATCTAGCAAAACTTGCATGGAAATAACAATTTGAAAATGTAAGACAAAAAAATGTAGGAACAGTTTCTAACTGTTTAGCAATACTAAACCAAAGATCATGAATTAGCCAAGAATTAGTTCAATCTTAAGTAACCATGCATTATAAACTGAAATTTGTTACTTACATACTATGGAATCCTTCAGTGCCCTTGTGACTATTCTTGTCATCCCAAGTCAGGCGCAGTGACAAATCAACATGTAGGGTGCCACTTGCTGAATGGCTGATTTCAAGGACTTTGCATTTCACAAATTGACCCTCGTGGTACCCAACAAGTGGGTCTGAGACCCATGACTCGGTCAATTCGGTAAAATGAACCTTACCGTACAGGTGCTGGTCAATTTGAATAAGAATGCCACCAACTCCTGGAAGGATCTTAGAAATCTTGCCACCCACATAAGAGCCTTCACCAATATGACATGTTCTATTCTCAATTGAATGACTAGTTGAACTGCCATTACTTAGGCTAAGAGTTTTATTTCCATCAACAGGAAGTGGGCATAGGACTATACGTAACAACTTTCTCTCCTTATTCACTTTCATGACGTATCCAGAAAGAAACTTGCCCACATAAAACCGCTTCTCGAATTCTTCAAGTTCAATGGGCTCGGAAGAACTGTTTAAAATATATAATTGCGCATTTACATCTCGAGATACAGTCACCCAAGCGCATTCCTTGTCCACTTTATAAACAAAACCAGAAACGATTGAACCAATTTCATAACTGCAATCGTCAGGCAGAAGCCTAGCATCTAATTCAGCAGAACCTAGATATGGAATAAATGAATAAACTCAATCAACTATATTAGAGGAGCTGCAACAAAAGAGGTTTAGGCCTTCACTGTCTGATAAGCTTGGTGAGGCATAGCCCAAGTCCATCTTACAAGTCTAACTTTGGAAGACATATTATGGGAAAATAGAAAATACAGTCTAAGAAGGAAGCAAACTTGTGGACCACCATATTATTTATTTAAACTTAGGGGGTCAAGCAAAGCATATGGGAAACCTCCTTTAGATTATGAAGTAATACCATAGTTTTCTAGAAAAAGTAGGCATCGCCAGATAGAAAGATATACAATATTAGAAAATAGGAATTAAAGTATTGGATTTCAAGGAAGCAATATTTATGACCGTGCAACACCAAAAAAACCATGCAAACTACAAAGGAAATGCTGTTACCATGACAAACTGACTAATGCAGATTTTAGGGGATGAATATTCAGAATATCAGCATGACTCAGATGTTTAAATGCACAGTTTGCTCCAGTAAAGAACTTTTGCAGCAAAAAAAAAAAAAAGCCCCCAAGAGGTAAAAGTTTGGACGAAAACAAACACTGGCTAGTTTATCACAACGTTTCAAAGAAGTTTCTTGCTAAAAGGTGAAATCATTTATCTCCAGAACGTGGAAATTTGAATTCATTCTTTGCCAATAAAGCAATTTTTGAGCAGTAGCAGATTATAGACTATATCATCTTAAAAAGAGAGACTAATTCTGTCAAATGAATAATAAATTAGCAATTAATTTCTCAGAAACACTTGAAACATTCATCAACGAGTGAATAAATTGGAAAACATAATGATTTATCATGTTTCAACAAATTATTTCAAATTTCAGAGAGAAGTATACTAATTTCCCATCAACCAATTTATCAGACAAATGTTGTAGAAACAAGCCCCAAGAACATAAAGATAAACAACTACCAAGATTTTCTGGTGCATTGAATTCATCAGCCAGCCAATATATAAGAACAAATGGAACAAGGTCCAATTGGCCGCATTGAATTCATCAGCCAGCCAATAAATAAGAACAAATGGAACAAGGTCCAACTGGCCTGGTTAATGTAAGAAGAAATTAATAAAAAATAAGGTACCTGTGAGTAAAGAGGGCTTCAAAGATAATTCCCATTGATAATTTCTTTTACGGTTACACCTTGCAACAATCCTTGCATTTACTGTCTGCCCAATCCTGAGGCTACTGAAAGGAGCTTCAGCATTACTATCATCAGCAGCCTAATCAACAAAATGGCCATATGTTGTTCAGATCAACAAATCAGGATATACATGATATGTAAAAGTAAAATGATACTCTTGCAAACCCAATCCACTAAAGCCAAGGAAAAATTTCATAAGTATTTACCTCAGTTACATGCACCCTCCCATGTAAACCAGATCCAAATTTTAATCTCACTTCTAGAGGCTTAATCTCAGTAATCTGGAAAAAAAAAAAATTAATTAAAAATTAAAAAATTGTCAGAACAAGAGAATGAAAATGTGCTTCATATATCCACAGTTGTCGATTGACATCTTCACCTCTGCCTGAACAATGGAGCCAACATCAAAGCTAGCATTTCTTTTTGTACGCTTCAAACTGGATGACTCCACAACTTGGCTACCAGATTTAAGCAGCAGGAATAACCTTCCCCCAGATGACGAATCTGGAAGAGCAGCAACAGTGGCCATAATGCTGAAACATCAATACACCCAGAGCGTTGTCATAAGAACAAATAACACTGAAGTCAATAAAATGCAAACTTTAAAAAAAAAAAAAACAACAAATCAAATCAATAAGAATGAAATAAAATCAAATCAAAATTTTCAGAGCTAAGGTTTGCCGAGTACAAATCCTCAAGTAGATAATATATATATATATATATATATATATATATACAACGATGACAAAATAATTTCTGATCTTGTTCTTTATTTCACTAATGCCCTGCAGAAGTAGACAAGCAATAGAATATGCAGACTGCAGGTTCA
Source organism: Leptodermis oblonga (assembly GCA_016801395.1). Lineage (NCBI taxonomy): Eukaryota > Viridiplantae > Streptophyta > Magnoliopsida > Gentianales > Rubiaceae > Leptodermis > Leptodermis oblonga. The sequence continues at coordinate 47,139,104 of CM028750.1, read as the reverse complement.
CTTAGAGACTCCCTCTTCCATGTTGAGTAGATTTTGGAATGTAAGTAAATAGAAGCACTAAATTCAACAATTAAGTCCTAATTTCATACTCTCTCTCTCTCGTTTTCTCTTCCCTTTTCCGGATATCATTCATAAGAAGTCTGATAGAGGACTTTTCAGGGGAAGTCTGATAGAGGACTTTTCAGGGGGTGCAATTTTGGCTATTTATATGCAAAGCGTAATAAAACTCCTAGAATACCAACAGCATATAAAATGTAGGAATGATGGATTGGGATATCAAAATCTGTGGTTATTGATATAATTTTGTGCCTTTTAGTGTTGCCAAGTTTGACACCATTGTGGGCACTATAAACACCTTCACGCATCACACCAGAGGAAAGACTCTATCCTACCACCCTAGAGAAGAAGGGGGAAGGAAAAAACTTAACAAGCCAAAATCCCTCCTTTTTTGGAAGAAAATTTATTTTTTTGTCAGTCCTTGATTCTTTTTACTGCCACTTATATTAATCTCCTCCAACAAGGATAAGACTCTCGTTCTGTTATTAATTCAAGAGGTAACATAATTCCTATTCCATATCAAGAAAAGACGCTAGAATACTGAAATACACAGAAGCCGAGTAAGATCTTACACAATTGAAGAATAGGCAACCTTCAGAAATCCCTAAAACATTGGAAAAACTTTCCACTAAGATCCCATTGAAAATTCCACTTAAATAAAATACTCTCAGGTATCTATTTTAGTTCCAAGGAGTACTTGAACTTATTGCTGAGTAAGTCAAGATATCAAAGCAGATTAGATACTAAAAATATGACCAAATCAGATGTCTCCAAAAAGTAATTTATGATCAGTACTCAGTAGGTGTCTAAGTCAACTCTTTTTTTAATTCAAAGTTCTGCACATTCCTTTAAGAAACCCATCTCACTCCATGAGATCCAGAGCAAAGACTCTTTAAATGCAAAAATAATCATTAGTCTTACGTGCACACAACACAGAGAAATAAAAAGCAATTACCTCTGTCCATTCACAAACTGTTTTCGAGGAAGTCTTTGGGTATTGTAGTCGGTGAGTGAGGCATAACCCAAAGCATAATTGTGTGTAGGTATGGACAAAACCTATAAGATACAACAACTCTGGTTAGGGGAATTAACAATATGTGACACGTGATCTGCAGGGTAAGAAACTTGTGCAGGGGAGAAATATGTTCAGCTGTCCCTGAGTATTCACAAACTTCATAAGAAATTTGAATGCTTATATTATCAGAGAAGAAATTACAAAATTAGGATATCAGGTCAAAATTTCCACTCTAGCAAACCAGAATTTCGTTAAAAACTAAAGGGCAAATGGCAGCTACACTATATAATACTTTTAGTGACAGCTAACCCCTATATTTATTGACCAAACTGTCATTTGGATAGAAAATACTAGAAATAACAAAATAAGGACGTTTAATCTTAAAATGTGAAAATACCAAAATTAACCGAAAATGTGACATCAATAATTCATTTTTCATGTTAATTGGGTGTGAAACACCAAAATTAACCCTAACATGTGATGGCTATCCATTTCTTTTTTATATTATTTGGGATTATTATTTTGAGAGAAAGAAAAGGATATCAACATATATTAGGGTTCATTTTGATATTTCACAACCAAATAACATGAAAAACAAATTAATGACGTCAAACATAGGGTGATTTTGGTATTTCACACATTTTAAGATTAAACGTCATTATTTCTGGTCTTTCCTATCCAAATGACAGCTTGATTCATAAAAACAAGGAGTTAACTGGGTGTTATTACAATATAAAAGGGGGCAACTGTCGTAAGGGGTATTATATAGAGGGTAGCTGTCATTTTACCGAAAATGAATCTCACCCCCCACCCCACGAGAACTCAAATCTGGTACCCTGTTGGTTGCCATCCCTCGCACCCACCCAATTGAAGGTTGCTAACACTTCTCAAAGTAGGTGATCCAATTCAGGGAAAAGAGAAAAGAAGAAGAAATATATGAAACAGAAACACTTGCCAAGTAATCTTCTTTCACAATCTCAACTTGTGCGTGAACAGTTTGATTAGCCTCCAACCCTTTATTTGCATCCCTTCTGCGCTTCTGAAATGTATAAAAGTGAGGCCTATATAAGCATTTCATTAAAAAGAAAATATGCAGCAGAAACATCTCAGATGCAGACTATTCTTTTTTCATAATTTTCTCTTTAAAAAGTACAAAAATATGCAACCAGAAGAGGACACATTTCCAGAATATTAGAGTACAATATTTTTGGAAACCTTTTTTTGAGATTGCACAGTAGAACCATCTTGTTTTGACCTTCCAACAAACTCTGGCTTCAAAGATAAATCCAAGAGGCGTTCAGCCTTTGACACATCAAGAACAGCTGCCTGAACAGTGGCACCAGATTCGACCATGACACCATTTACTGAAGGGAAAAAAAAGAAAAGAAAAAAGAATGCATGTCACTGAACCAAAGCCCAATGGGTAAACAAAGAAAGAGGGACCCTTAGGAGAGGGGGAATACAACCCTGAGCTTCTAAGAGCTCAAATTCCATACTTACAATGATACTGGGAAATGAAGCCAACAATGTCTTTATACTTCGGAAAGCTGATAACAACACCAAAATCTTTTATTTCATTAACTTCTCCCTCAACTATACTTCCAATGGAAAAGTCATCTACCCAACTTAGTTCACCGCTTTCAGAGTCCAGTAACTGCAGTTTGGCTACCTGAGTTATGAAGAAATTGAGCCAGATAAGTTAACAAATAACCACACAGTAAGAAAGAAACAGGAAATAATGAAACAAGATTGATGCACTTTCAGGCATGACAGTGAAAAACATCTGTTCAAAGGCACTGAAAGGAAGAAAGGATTACAAACAGCATTTAAGATCATACAAAGTACTAGCCTGTAATGAATCTTTACTATGCATACATATAAAAAGGAATCATCCATTTATCTTCTCTGATCAGACTAATGGCTAGGATAGGGTCTAATAATTGAAGAGCATTAACTGTTTAATAGAACATAGTAAACATGAACACATTAAATGATTTCCTTCCAACAAAAATTCACAACTATCCGAATGCACAAAACCAGCTTTTACTTATAACTTTTTACACAATGTAATACAACACTAAAACACACAAGTGAAGAAATTATTGTCAATTGCAAACCAATGACCATCAAGAAAAGAAGATGTGATCTTATTGGCATAATAATTGTCAGATATCACCTTCTCTTCCGAAGAAAAGTATTCTTGAATAAAAGAAGCATCTGTTGATGAGCAAACTGACTGCCTTAGAGAGACTGTTATTCTGCTTGTTTCACTATTAACCTGGAGAATATGTAAGACAACATAAATTTAGCCATTTTAACAATATACAGTATTACAAAGGAATAAACTGATATGAGACACTATTAACTTACATCAACTATGTTACTGCGAACAGATTGTCCGACGTAAAAGACTTCAGAAAGATCAATCTTCTTGTCATCCACAGCCTTCAACAAAAGACATGACAAGGTTAAGCAGCATAACCAGAACAGCAACAGGCGTATATCGACAAATGCTACACGGAAAAAAATTAGCAAGGCGATTAAATGCTTATACCTTGTTTTTTGGGGCAAAACCAGTCAAACGTCCAACAAAACGAACAAAACAACCAGTTTCTATTAAATTGCAGACATATCCCTGTATGAAGAAATCATCATTGAGGCAACAAAGTACCAGTAAGAAATTATGCAACATATTGTGAGCTATCACTATGAATTTTATACTCTTTTCACTAAGATACAGTATATATTCTTATCGATTGAAAAGCTATTGTAATGCAAGAAGGAAGGTAGTTGCAGCAGGCCTAGAAAATTGCTCCACGCAAAAGAAAACTTCTTACATGCACAACAGAGTGAAGGCAAACTTGTGAGATATCAGAAGGAAGCTCGCTGCCAGAGTTGATAAGTGAATTCTTAGCCGATAGTATCAGATTGCTGCCTTCAATATCTACCAAATTCAAACCAAATTGATAATATTACAGCAATAAAAATTATGCAGACCAAGCATATGATGACTTAATTGAATGATAACCATCGTGGAAGATCTCAGCAAAGTACAGAGAATATACATTTCATTGGCACCACATATCCATAAATTTAGTACTCATCCACCTATATTTTCTGCTTCATCAATTTTCTTAAATTCATAAATGAAAATACGCATACTTCTGCACTCAATTATATAATTTTCTGCATGCTTTACTAAGATCCTTTAGTTCCCAGTTTTTCTTTCATTTTAGAGTAGCTTTCTACAATTCTACTGGTCACAAAACGGACTTGGAGTATAATGTAACCATATGATAATTAAAAAAGGAAGTAGGAACTGGCATATAAAATATTTCAGCTGGCAAGGAACCCAACTTGATATGGTGGAAATCATTCGAGTGGCATGAAGGTACAAACTCTAACTCTCATTTGAAGCCACCAATTGGTAATCCATGTTGAAAGTTCAAAGAAAGGAAAGAAGACAGAGCAAAGAAAAGCAGCAAAAACAAAAGAAAGCGTTTACATTGCATAAAACATGATACAGAAATTACAGGAGCTAGGTTACAGTACCACAACCATGAATATATTAACATCAATTTGAAAACAATCTCAAACTGAAAGGGAACCATGACATAGCTCATGAAGGGATATATGAACCGTTATAGAAAAGATTGGGAAAGTACCAAGAACCAAGAGCTTATCAAAATGGTATCCAGGTTTCAAGATAGATTTCAGTGTCGCAGCAAGTCCTGCAATGCAATGTCATTAAGGCATAAGACAAAATATATAAAGGAAAATTTAACAAATAGTACCATTTCAAAAATATTGCACTTACAATCACGAAGAAAAACAGATACCTTGGTGATCAGACAAATGTTCTGGAGAAATTGTACCCTTGATGTGACTTTTGGATGTAAGACTGACTACAACTACCTGAGGAGTAACTCGCTCAACAACTCCAGATACAAGGCTTCCAAGGTGGACAACATCATCTTCAGCAACCCTATTCATGCACCAAACAACTTGTGATCTTATTATTATGTGGCATTTGATATTCCAAAAATGAGCGACACACCAAAGAAGAGTAACACCAAAATGAATACTAAATTTACAAAATGATATGACAACCATGGAATGCAGGGCAACCACAATAAATTTACATGTCAACCAGAAAAGATCATAGCTAAGGTATGGTTGCAAAAAAGTTGACATATCACGCTCAGGGATGAGAGAGAATACTCATTTGAGAATCAATGTGTTCTAATATTGAAGTCTCGTATGTCATTCAACTCATGTCATAGAAAGGCTACAACAACAACAACAACAAAGCCTTTATCCCACCATGTGGGGTCAGCCACAAGGATAATATCTCATTATCATATACAGTCAATACACATTGTTAACTAGTGAATATATTATTTTCCATTAACAAGTAACTTGCATATTATAAAGAAATACTAAATTGCAAAATTGAAACCTAAATTCCATATCCTAAACCAAAGAATATTAAAGCAATATAATCTTCATTGGAGAGGACCTAATACTAAGTCTAACTTACAAAATTGAAAATCCAAATTCCATATCTCAAACCATCAAATAATCCAAACACAAAGAATGTTAAGGCAATATAGTCCTTAATTGGAGAAAAAACTAACATTAAGTTCGACTACAAGTGGGAAAGAAAGTAAAATAATATATATATGTTAACAAACTTTAAACTTTATGAAATCAACAAATGTGATACAGAAAATTAATATAAACCATATATCGCCTCTCAAAACAAGTTGAAAGGTAAAGATAAGAATAGTATACCACAAATGGCTTAATATTGTATGGCTAAATGCAAACTTTAAAAGAACCTCACTCGCCAATCATGGGCATCAAAACAGATAAAATCAAATTTGAACCACTGGAAGTGATGATGTAATTAGAAGAAGGAAGGATTATATTCTTGACCAGATTAATCACTGAAGCACTAGGGAAGACATTTTATGAAAATCTTCAACATAGTGACACTTCAAAGTGAAGCAGAAAAGTTAACTGTTCTCACATTAGGAAAGCTCATGCAAAACTCAATCTAAGTGGTTAAAAGTAAAACCCTTTTCTTTTTTGGTAAAACTGATTATTAAAATATAATTTGAAAGTGTGCCTAAATGAAAAATGGTGTATAATTAAATAAGTATCCTTAAAGACATTGACAGACCTTGTCGGTTTTATAGTGAAACTAAGGTTGATACGCCTCATGGCAGGGATAGAACTAGTGACCCTGCATTTAACAACCTGCTCAACATGATACATAGAATTTATGTCATATCCAGGATCCAACCCAAGTTCAGATCTGCACAAACAAAAAGAGCTATTAGTCTGCAGATGTATAATATCAACAATATCAGAGTAAGTGAGAAATTTCTTTTTCTATCTCAATTATAAAGATGTAGGATAAAGCCAGTACTCAATCATAATCTGAGTTGAACTATGGGAAAACAAAATCTTAAAAGGTAGTAATTAAAAATCTACATACAGCAAAGCAGTCATTCTTCCTTTTTGAGAGAGAAAGGGGAAACTTTATACATAAAAATTGGAGGAAGTTAATGAAATTAAGAGAGCTTGCAACAACTATTAGGACATGTAGGACATACATCTCATGACTATGGATTAAAAGAAGCTCAACTATTGAAGACTTTCAACATTTTATTGATGTTTGCACAACAAGAGGAATACCAACATGTCAAATATGGATCAAATCACAATTATTTCTCGGTGTGTGGCATTTAAGATAGATTACAATGTATCAATTTCCATTCCAAAAAAAAAAAAAAAAAAAAAAAACTCCAAAAGGAAGCTCCTTTCATTGATCAACTGTAAGCTAGGGCATACTTCAATCTAGCTCAAAACCAGTAAAACCTGCCTCTCAAACTTGGTCCCATGCCATAGTTAATAGTCAGGAAAACCTTGCATGGACAGAAACCATGGAATTTGAACAATCAATCAAACAGGGCTAATTAACAGGTGTACACATCATAATCAACAAATTATTACTTAAAAGTAAAAAACTGAAGATAAATACATTTTACCAGAGAACAATCAACATCTCCAAATTGGATTGGTCCAAGAACAAACAATGGCATGAACAAATTGACAGGCTTACAATTATATTAAACCAGCAAGTGTAGTGCAATTAACCAAAAATAATTTCAAGACAAACTGAACAAACCTTGGTGCAAATCCTTGTACTCCATTGTAGAATCGAACAAAACATCCATGGTTTTCAATTTTTGTTATCCATCCATGTGTTATTAGTCCATCAGATGCATCAGCATATGAACTAATAATTTCAAGCTTTGATTTTACCTGGAAATAAAAGAGATGATAAAAGTTACAGATAAGGAATGCATTACCTTAGATAAAATAGAGACTAGTTTCTGCATTTACCCAGCAAGGGAATTAATATAATATGATTATACACATAAAAAGGATTCGTTCTTTCAGAGAATACATTGCTTACACATTTCAGAAAGATTCCATAGACATAGCATAGTTCAGCAATTAATACATCACCAAACAAACCCCTCAGAACAACACTAAACATCTGATTTGCCAACAAATGAAGTTGAAACATTTAATTTGTAAAAGATCTTAAATCAAGGAAATATTGATCAAAGAAGTATAAATCCAAAATACGCAAAAAATCATGGAGAAAATGGAAGGCAAACAACATCAATTCCAAACTGAAAACAAATCAAAACTATTAAACAACTGCTCCTCAGATGCACCAGCTAACCCAATAAGTGCATATTTAGCAGAGGCAAAAGGAGATTAAACCAAACAAAAATCCATCAAACCGATTGAAAGCCACTCAATACTTGTCATTATGTAGGAGTGATCAGTCCTAGTTCTGTCATTTTCTCAAGCATTAAGTCAATAGCTCCACTAATGCTGTTTCATATATCTAGACCAAAAGCAGGCGGATTTCTGGGCCCTTATCTAATTCAATTGTCTAGAAAGACACAATGGATGTAAGAGATAAACCAAAAAAGCGGTTCACTCACAGAAAACTGTTTCAAAGTTTCTCCAAAAGTACATAAAAAATTTAGCACATTACTAGAGGTATAGTAGTACTTCCACAAGATCACTGAATACAAGTAAAAAGCACAGCAATATTGATAAACAACATTTGAGTCTACAGTAACTAATTTAAATGTCATGCAACAATTTACTGAAGAACAACGTAATATTCCAAATCTGAAGAAGTTTACTAGAGTTTTCTTGTGTGTCACGGTGATCCTTTTGGACTTGCAGCCAAGCACACGAAAAACTAGTTCAGCTCCAACCTGAAAAAGTTGAAAATCCAGTTTAAAAAAATAGAATAACAAAAATTTATCAAGTGCAATCAGCTAATTTTGGTAAAAGAATTTAAATAAAGTTTGGAGGTAACCTGGAACTTTTTTCTAGGTTTTGCTATCTCAAGCTCAGACATATGCCGAAGTGGACAAAGTGCTTTCACACCACTACCAAGTTGCACAATGGCACCAAAACTGTCAACTGCAATTACTTTGGCCTTGATAACCATTCCAGGCTTGACATCTGAATGAGTAAAGACGGTTCCTTCAAAGGCACTAGTCTGCACAAAGAAAAGGCCATCAGCTTAGCAGTAGAGAATATTAGCTCAAATTGCAATAACCTACCATTTCTCATGTGTGAACTATTAAATACCATCCATATCTGCTCCAGGAAATGTTCAGCAAGTAATTTCCTAATTTCCTACTAAATGCAATCATCGCTTCATTCACACATTTGTAGGGTAAAAGACAGGTCAGCTTTCATCATCTAGGGTGGAGAAAACTTACAAAGAAAAGAATCTACCACACACCCAGTTCAGTACTTATTTAGTGACTCAACGTAGAGGTGATATCAATGTTTGTAATTTTTTTGTTATGATTATTATGCTCATGAAAAGTAATTTCCATGACTGAAATTCAACATTCACATGTTTAACCATCAGCACTTCGACTCCCTTTGATCTTTCTATGAATATTGAGCATCACTAGTAAAAAAAAAAAAAAGCAAGTGTATCCTGTAAATCCATCCACAAAGAAATGATAATCACCTTCAAAGTCCCAGTGGCAAGTCCTTCCAAGTGCCTAAATCCAAGTACCCTAACCCGCCTGCGACTTCCCTCCTTGAAAGTTTTCTCGAGCTTCTTCACTTCTTTGTCAGAAACATCTGAAACCTGCAACAAACAAAATGCAATGACATGATATTGAATAAAGGATCCCAAGAACCACCAAAAGCAATGAAATTCTAAACATAGATATATCATGTAAGCATCACATCGAAGTTCAGGTAAACTTACACTAACATATGCAGGGGTCGATGCTGGTGAAGAGGGAATTTCGAGCAAAAGGCCAAAACCCTTATCAATCCTGACTACTTTTGATTGATCAAATATCTCACCCGTTTGGACTAGCTGCTTGCAATTAAATACATGATATTCATGAGGAAAAGAATTAAATGCAAGTACTCAAATCAAAGAATAGGGAAAAATACAATGGTAGCAATGTCCTCATTAAAGAATTTTCAAAAAGAATTGAATCAGCATTTCAGAAGACAAGAGAACTAAGTACTATTAATCATTAACAAATTAACCACCAAGCACTAGCATCAAGTGCTATCCTATTCAAACTTTAGCACAGTCGTTTACTTATATTGTCCTTGTCTCTAAACGGCAACAAAAAGGCTAAGAGTGTTGCACAACGTAGAGAAATTTGTGGCAGCAGCACGTAAAACCATCGCAGGCATGCAATATAAAACTAAAGAGTTCTAAAAACTAGTACTCTTCTACGCTTGAAAGATAAAAAGGAAAAGAGGCAAGCAAAACCTGAAATAAAACCATCTTAAAGTACAAAAACATTTGCAGGATGCATTCAAATGTCAAACCTCATTTCTAACGATCAGCTCCATAATCAACATCAGATGACCAAGTAATACCATTTAAAACTGAAATATAGATGCTACAAATTCCAAATACTAACAAAGAGCAGTCAAAAGCTACACAAAAAGTAGAAGCACTTGGACCAGAATGGTTTCTACAGCTTCTAAGAATGGTGGGAAAGAAGAGGGAGACCACATTTACTTACTGTTGGTGGAGCTCTGTTATGAACCAGATGAGGATTCAGAGTCAAACCAACTGCTCTAGTTGATGGATCTATAAACAATATTCGAGCATTGACCTACAACAAGAAATCAAATACTTTCTTAGACACAAGAAGAATAACTTACAGCAAACCGTACAGAAACTAACAATAGTCTACAACAAAATGAGAATTAAAAAGGAAAAACAAAATTTCAGCATATTAAACATATTCTATAGCAGCTTGAATTATCTTCTATGTTAAGATCAACATATGTAATGTTAATAGAATGAAAATACAGAAAACATATAAGTCATAATGTAAAGGAGCATCTCTACAATTACGCACGTGCTCTCACAAACAGCTCACAGAAAGGTGGATACATTTTCATACACCTAATATGTTAGTATTGCAATTGTAAGGCATAAACCTTTAAGTTTGGCACACATAACTTGAAGCATAGATCAAATATGCATTAACAGATGAAGATTGATCCAATCTGTATTCTCAAATGAAGATTACCTTCTTGTTTGGAGCATAATGGTCTTTCCATTTTGAAGTAGGGAAAGATTCACTTAAGTTGAATATGTCTACCTGTGCAAAATACAGAGTCATGGCTATCAAAAATTCTCGTCAGGATATCAAGTCGTATGAACAAAACACAACTTCACAAGACTTACCGTTCCTGTGAAGTATGTAAGGAATGTTAACATAACTCCATTTTCAAGAGTTGACCGCACACGAGCATCAACAAGCATGCCTGGAACGAGAAGATCAATTGAAATACCTTTAAGATCCTTGGTCTGTGGCGAGGAAAACATTGCAAGTTAATAGCAGGATGTTCAAGCAGTATTCCAAAGGGTACACATTTCAATTTTTTACAAACTGCAAACTTACCACACTCCTTGACACCACATCAGGGTCCGAACTCACATACAGCAATTTTCGGGCTTTATCAATGTTTTTAACAACCCCTTGAATAAGCTGTCCAACTTTCACGTCTATGTCCCTACTCTCTGTTATGAACATAAAAGGAATCATTTCACACACTACTACACATGGTCCATAATGGAAGACAGAATTTTCTTCTAGAATACATGTCTACTTTAATTGGCAGCATGATGATGATGATGACCCTGAACATTATAGCACAAAAGGAAAGCTTTATGGTTGACAAAACTTTGATTGAAAGAAAAAATACATTTCTGACTGCTTCAAATAAACGTTGTCAGGGAAGGAAGAAAAATCCACATCAACTCGGATGAGAAAGTAATCATAAATTTTGAGCTCAACTGCTGATGCGTGCATACCCATAGTAAGGACTAAAGAAGCTATTAGCAGACGTTCAGCCAAAGAGTAGAGCTTGATTAAAGATGAACGATATGTAAGACAAGTCAAAACATATCAAATTTAAATGGTACAAGAGAAATGTATTTATTAAAGAAATCAAATGGCATAAACTTCTCTCTCAGATCAATATTGGGAAATTTTTTGGAGTTTTTAGGTTGCTGACAAGAAGGTTAAACAGAAACATGGAACATAAACATATGCAGCTCTAGTTACCAGATTGGTTGCTTTTTGGCATAAATCCAGTAAATGAATCCAATCCAAAATTCAGTATATAACCATGGTCTTCAATGCTTTTTACGTATCCACTGAGAACCTACACATCATGCAGGAAAATCAAACAAATTGGTAAGAATTTATCAACCAAAATCAGGGTAAGGATAGCAAGCAGTTGCCAAGAAATAAAAGGATCAAATAAACCATAAAGAAACCTAGCAAGGTTAGCAAAAATGGAGAACTATATCCAGCTACATAATTTATAATAAGAATATAAATGCACTGAAACACTTAAGACCAGAAAGGAGAAGGGAGAAGAAAAAGTCCTACAATCTAGTGGAACTAAGGCTACAGATGAACACGGTCAAGTGAGAATTGATTTTCTTTTTCAATCTTTCTCTTTTTTCTTCCTTTTCTTTTTTTTTTTTTTTTTTTTTTTTTTGGGTGACATCTGTTGTGGACAGTTAGTTTCTAGTATTTTTGTGACATCCATTGTACTATAAAATCCTTTAATTGCATAAATGAAAATTGAGCCATCTGTTAAAGACAGTTCCAGCTTTTCGATACTTCAATTCCATTAAACTTTTGATGTGTGTTAATAAGCTGGCAGTATTGTCATTAAGTGCAATACAACTATCAATTTTGGTTCAACTTTGTACATTTGTTAACCACTTGCTTAAGGTATATCAATCCATTGACTATAGCGTCATTAAGTGTTAACAGAACAGGTAATCTATGAGGCAAAAGCTACATCAGATCTTTAAAGTGTTTATACCAATTTTTTATAAGTAATGAATTATCATAAGTCAAAACCATAAAAGTTAATCAACTGAAGTATGAGAAGCTGCATACCATTCCATCTTGAACAACATCCAAAGTAAGTCCCTTGTGCAGTAAAGAAAGACGAAGGGAGAGCCAAATTCTTCTCTTTCCAGATTCTTTCTTCTCATCATCCACTTGTTGCACAATGCAAGAAACAAGTTGACCAGCATGATATATGCTAGAAAGAAAATGACTGTCTACATCCTGATAAGAAATCAACAAGAGAGATTTGAGTATAAGCATTGAAAACAAACGGAATTGTTCATTGGAGGACACTTTTTACTAAACACAGGACACTTTTTAAAAAATTATACACTTGAAATTACTTTTTTGCCCTTGCCATGTTCCAACTTTCTTCTCCATCTCCATTCTGTATTAGTAACGTATTTAGCAATGTTTTTGGCTGTTTCGTGGGTTTTTCGGCTTTTTGTGTAAATTTTATGTCAAATTCTGTATTAGTTCACCGGAAAATTGATTTTCTGGCGAACTGTCAAGAAAATCGCTTGGACGAAGCGATTCTTCCTAAAAGAATCGCCTCCCTCTGGCGATTCTTTTAAGAAGAATAGCTTTGGATAGGCAATTGTTGAATATACTTTTAAGGAAAAAACAACTTTTAAAAGAATCGCCTCATCCAGGCGATTATTTGGGAAAGAATCGCCTAGATGAGGCGATTCTTTCTCCGCCGAGCGATTAAATGGGATTTTTTCGCCACAAGACACCAATGTATTCCTATTTAATCGCTCCAGGGAGGCGATTCTTTCCCATAGAATCGCCCCAACCGGGCGATTCTTTAGGAAATAATCGCCTGGATGAGGCGATTCTTTCATTTTAAATCGCCTGGAGAGTAAAAATGTATAACGATATTATTGTCTTTTCACCATTTAAAATTTTAAAAAGTGTCCTATGTTTAGTAAAACATGTCCTGCAATTAACATGCCCCAAAACAAATACATTGTCAATGCAAATTAACATCAATCCTGAACATAGTTTAAGAAAAAAACTATCGCAAAATTGAAGGGGGAAAAAACTTTAGAAGCAAATTACCCCCTTTATTCCATCTCTAAGAAGAGGATCAAAAGCTTCACTTGCACGAACTAACCCACGCAAGCCCCCTGGAAGACTAACCACAACATCTTTCTCATTGACTTCTGAGATTACACCCCACAGCTTCATTCCAGGAGAAATATTCTAAAAATACGGGTAAAAAAAGGAAGGGAAAATACAGTGAGGATATTTCATACCATATGCAACTGTAGAGATAATACTGTATAAGGCCATTATTTGAAGAAAAAATCAAGAATTTCATGAAAAGAACATAAAGAAGATTTGAGAACCTATGGGAAAAAATCACCACAGTTTTCTTATTTTATGTTCCATTTCAATTTCACAATTGAAATTCTGTCATGACCTTCTCACTCTCCATAATAAACAAAAACCTCTTACATTAGTTTGACAATATAGAGTACACCATTCAGAAAGCAATGGAAATTTCTCAGAAGTTACTGAATCCTTTAAAACTACAAAAACATACAAGAGTAAGAAGCCAATACGAGATAAGAAAAATGAACCTTCATAGTGATCTTATTTGCAAATCTAGGCAATTTCCCAGTAAAAGCATCGCCGAAAAGGGATCCCAAATCATCCTCTGCAGATTGATTTCTCTGTTTCAAATTCTTTTTCCCTTTACTTTTCTTCTTTATCCCTGTCTCCTCTGCCTCAAATTCTGCATCTACCTCTGCTCTTACATCCTCTAGCTCTCGTCTACTCAATAAACTCCCACCACCTTAAAAAACAGAAACAATCATTTTATCTCCAAATCATATCAGCAAGTTAACAGAACTTGATAGTTCCCAACCATGTAGTCTCTCTAAACAGAGATAGGAAACCTGCCTAGACACACATAATGTGAGCCTATCACACACATCCTATACATTCAAACACCAAAATAAATCAGTAATTATTATGTCTAACAAACCGTGGATGGAGGTATAATCAATGCCCACAAATTGATGCCTGACAAGCATTATCAGGAACAGAAGACTTAAGTATTTGCATTGTAAATTTAAAAGATGATTCCTTTGTAGTACAGATACACCTACACAATCTCAAAACTGAAAATTTAACCCGCAAACATCAATACATAACTATACTATGTACACTCAAGAACATAAAGCATAAATATTTCCATAGTTCTATTTGTGATGAAGGTTACAAAGTTGGGGTTAATTGCTCTTGTCTTAACTCAATCCAATTCTCATGACAATCCTAGCACACCCGCAGAAATCTCAAATTCCTAAGTCCTAGGCATGCTTAAACATGCGGTTTCTTGTTTATTGAACCTCCAAACAAAGCCCGCCTCAAAAACTTCAAGAACTTCACGCACATTCATATACTATTGCGAACACCGCATGACATGGAAGAAAATACACAATCAAAAAAAAAAAAACACACACACAACTTAACAGAGAATAACAGTGAGCTCACCCCTGGGGAAGTCCGGTATATCATCTTCAAGTAGCTGAAGGGGAAGTGAAGCATCCTCGCCGGACTTGCCGCCTCTATTGCCAGCTTTATTATTAGGTTTGGATTGTTTGAAGGGTTTCTTCGATGGTTTGTTAACATTTCTCAAAGAAGACGATGGGGGCGGTTTGGATGACTTCACAAACGGGGGCTTTTTGGATGGAGGCGCCATTTTCAGGGTTTAAATTCCCCAAAAATGTACGAATCAATGGAAACGAGAGTGAAGATGATGAAGGATGAAGATGGAGGAAGTGGGAAGGAGGCAGCAGGGTTTAGAGAGGGTTTTAAATTTGGCGCAGAACCTCTTAACTATTGTTGACGGCGATGAATAACCGAGCGAATAAGTGTTGTGGAAAGTGAATCGGGGCATTTTTATATCTTGGATCGGGTCGGTTAACTAGGCAAACTAAAAAACAGTTAATTACAAAAAATGATCTAAATTTTGAATATTTACAATCAAACTCCTAAATCATCAATTTATTGCAATTTAAAAATATGTTGGTTTATTTGAAAATTTGTCCATAAAAATACCTAATTACCTACTTAAATAACAATACTAATATACAAATTTATAGTTTTTGGTGAAAAATTAAGTGAGTGTGTGATATGTCTTTTTAGAAATGATTTCTTAAACTAAAACTCACATTTTATTGCATTATAACAATTTGATAGTTCAAATAGTTGAATATAAAAATTAAGAAGTTGCTTAGACGAATGATATGAAAATGAAAATTGGGAACTTTAAATTGTTCATCAACATTTTTTAAGGGTTTGTTTAAATATATATATATATATGTGTGCAGACAATAGTATTTAAATGTAAAAACTGTATTTTAGTAAATGTCAAAATGTATAGTTAAATAGTAAGCGGATATATTAAAAATGACAAAAATATAACCTAAACACAATCAAAACTCATGCTAATGTTCATAAGTGATATTTGAGATTGAAAGGTTTTAAGTCAATCTACAATAGTGATATCTAAAAACTTGTGTTTATCCAAATTTGACACTCCTCATGAGCTCAACTCAAAAGTCAAAACTTGGATTTCATAGTTATTTTATTCCCAGTCCCTTATTACATAGGTATGTATGACGTGCGAAAATTGCAATAACAAAAAAAGTTATCAAATAAAATTTATGTGTTTAGATATTGCAAATATGAAATGAATTGATCATTTATGCTGACAAATATCATCTAAGAGGAGAAACCAAACATTATATTATATAAAATTAAATATGACCATGAAAATTTGATAACAATTTATCACTATTTTATGAAATTTATCAAATAGTTCAAAAAATGTAAGATTCTTATAGAAAATGGTTATTTCAAACCCGAATACGAGATCCCTTCATTTATATTCTCATTCAAATGCGTCAAACACGCCCACACATTGATATTCTTATTTCAGGTAATAAACCACGTCACCCCTAAAACTTTTTGGAATAATTTACAATTGAGAAAATGTTTGGAGTGATTTATTGAAATAAAAAAATGACCCAAACCCGTCCCACAAATATAGACAGATAAATCCGACCCGATTAGAAAATTGGGTTCGAGCCGCGGTAAATTTTCACACCCTTTTAAAGCCTCCCCAAAACCCTATATTTGTTTTCCCTGGAAATTTAAGCCAAGAAAAAGAGGCCGCTCTTCGCAGTCACTGCCGCCTCCGTCCTCAGGTAACCACTCTCCCTCTTCACCTTTCTTCAAAGCATCGATCTTTCCTTCATTTTTCTCTGGCAATACGAATGCATTCATATGTTATAGCAGGATTTTAACGATAATTGCTGCGAATTGTGTGTTTTTTTTTTCAAAAAAAAAATTGTTAGGTTATCAGTAAAAGGGATATCACAATGGCCTACGCGGCCATGAAGCCGACAAAACCTGGATTGGAGGAGCCGCAGGAGCAGATTCATAAGATTAGGATCACTCTTTCCTCCAAGAATGTTAAGAATCTCGAAAAAGGTACTAAATTTAACTCAAATCAGCTTTGTGATTCTGCCTTTTTGTTTTGGTTTCGGTAATAATTTTATTGATTTTCTTTGTGAAATTATTGAATAGTATGTGCTGATTTGGTCCGAGGTGCCAAGGACAAGAAACTCAGGGTTAAGGGTCCCGTGAGAATGCCCACTAAGGTTCTTAACATCACTACTAGGAAGTCTCCTTGTGGTGAAGGTGAGTTTGGTTTTATCCCATTTTCCACACTAGCATTCTTGAAAAAAATTGTATCTTGTGCTGACACTGGGTTGGACTATTTGTTTTCCTCACGAGTAAAGATTGATCCTTTGACTGGTTAATGAGTGTACAAAATGTGATTTCTTTATATTGTTATGGAGGTTGGTTATTTGAATGTAGAAATTAGTTGATAAGGTTTCATGTGAGCAATTGCTGAGACTTGCTTTCGAATACTAGGGATAGCATTTTCCCCTCTTTGTTGTTGGTTATGGATAGATCTTCAAAGCCAATTTGTTTAAGCTCTGTCACTGAATTTTTGTTAACTTTTCCACCACAATGTATGTATCATTTGCATCAGTAGTTGCAAACTTCTCAATGAGCTGTGTGATTCTAATTTTTTTTTTTTTTGTTCATTATCCATACCATTCAATAGCTCTATAAACTGAAGCGTGTAATGCTTATGGTATGTTGACCTGGAAAGAAAAGATTTTGGTAAATTGTACAACTGAGTTGCTTTGTTATTTTGAGAAAAGGGTGTGATTTTTAGCATTTATAGCAATCGCCCCTTTTGATCCTGTTTCCCTAGGTCAGTGTGGCTTAGGTATAAGTTATGTGTTTACATGGTTTTGCCTACTGATTTGGGTGGTATTGGCAAATAACTAACATCTTATTCATAGCTTCTGTTTTGAAGATCAGAGTGTATAAAGTTCTTTTTGTTTTTTGATTGCTTTGTTTAATAGTTGCCAAGTCCAATCTGTAAACATGACATCCTATGGCATGATTGAGATGATCTCACTCAGCCAACTTCTTGGCATCTAGGTCTGAATTGAGATGATCTCTATTATCATTTGCTTGACAACCCTACTATTTCAAGTCAAGTGTACTTAACATACTGCATTGGGTTGCATCTTATGATTTTTCTTTATCCCCTCCATCTGCAGGAACGAACACGTGGGACAGATTTGAGCTCCGGGTTCACAAGCGGGTGATTGATCTGTTCAGCTCACCAGAAGTGGTTAAGCAAATAACCTCCATAACTATTGAACCTGGCGTAGAAGTTGAAGTGACAATTGCTGATTCTTAAACGTTGTTCATCACACTATTTCAAGTTTTAGAGAGTTTTGATGGGAGGCGAGTGATTAATCAATTTTTGTTTCAAGTTTTCCATTATTTATACTGTTAATGTATGGAAGTCTACTTTTATGTTCAATGGATTATTATGATTTTGCTCCTCCCTGAAGCATTCCCTCAGCAAAATGTGTAATGTAATAGTAATTTTACCCTCTGTTTTGTTGAATGTAATCCAGGTATCTTCTGGTTTTATTTTAACCAAGTGCAAAGCAACGAAGAATTAGCAGAGCATATTATTATTTTGAAACCAGATAATTATAATTATAGTATGAACATAAAATTGTTATGTAAAAGGATCGAAATTCAATTCACATGATACTTTTCAAATATGTTGAAGCAAAATTACTGAATTGCCCTTAGCTAATCTTCCTCCTTTCTTCTTCTATCTTCTTCCTGCGCTCCTTCAAGCTAATCGACAGAAGAGGCACAAATCGACGGAATTCGGCACAGAAAAAGAAATTGGGTTCTGCTATGAAAAAAAAGGAACCTAAAAACTTAATAAATAAAATAAATTAAAAAAAATGACTTCGCCACATAACCGCGAAGGTTTTCCGAACCTTCGCCGGCCCCTGGTGGTCCCGGCTCTCGCCGGCAAAAATGGTTGATTTTTTTTTTAAGAAAAAATAATAATAAAAGTAAGAAATATTTTGTTAGAGGTGAATGTATTTATCTATTTTTAATAGAAAAATATTATATGTTTATTAAAAAGTGTCTTGCAAATAACATGTCCTTTTCCTAATTCAGGCCATATATATAATATAGCACACAAGTGTCCTTAAAATCAATACTCGTGCTTTTATTAGGTCAAAATTGATACAATTATTTTATTTACTACAGGCGACGTTTTTACTCTTAAAATCAATACGTGCATTTTTTTTGTAACATAGAAGTGATACTTTTTTATCGTCTCAATGAATTGATGGCCAATATAATAGAATCCTTACAATGATTATGGAATAGACATGAGATATATAGACCATAGATAAACATGTAGCAAAGAGAAGGGCACACAATTACAAAAGGCTGCAACTAAAAAGGACAGTTGAAGTAAAGTATAGGAACGTGTTATATATATGTGTTCCTTTCTCCTTTGTGGTAGAAATTCGTTGCAATATTCTTTCATGATGAATGATGAGAACAAAGTGGAAGGAGACTTTTCTAAAATTAACCACACAAACTTTTAAATCGTGCTACGTTATGTTTTTCTTTTTAAACAAAAATAAAAATATATATATCTTTGTTGATTTGAGAGAGAATTAAAATCGATATATCAAACGTTATACTTTTCATAATTAAAACTCCTCAGTTCCAAAATGAATTTTTGTTTGTTTAAATCAATCGCTTATAATTGTATCTTACGGAATGAGATTCCCATTTATTTGAACTTGTTTTACCAGAATAACCCAAAAAAATAACGGTAATAAATTTCACTTCACGACAAAGAAAACCTTAGTTCTCGGTGTCAACTCCTCTAGAAAAAATTAGTTGTTCCAAAATGATTAATTCCACTTGGAATTGGTTGGTAATAGGTAGTATCATCGTACGTAGGTAATGATGGATTCATATGTATAATTAGTCAATTATAACATTGTGGACAACAACAATGTGGATCCAAGTTTTTATTCCTAATCATTCCGCATAATGCCATAAATATATATATATATATATATATATATTGTAAGTAGTGTTACCCCCACGGCCGCTGTTGATCAATCACTTCTAACCGCCGAGAGAGAGCCGAATCGTCTCACTAAAAGGGGATTATCTCTAAATCATAAAATATAACTCGAATCATAAAATATGATACGAGAAATAATCGTTTTCTTTTCTTTCTTTTCGAAATGAGTAAAAAAGCTTATTATTATATTCTTTCCGTTCTAATCATAGAGTTTACTTTCAAATTTTTTATTATTAATTAATCTGTTAATTCTATATATCTACAAAAGAGAGAGTTTGGATTATTTCTGGACGATTGTCATTGTGAGAGAGCTAGCTTTTGTTTTATATATTTAGCAGTCAACTAATAAAGAAAAAGAAAAAGCTAATTAATGGGAACCAGTAGAAAAAAAAAAGAAAAAAAGAAAAAGAAAAAGCTAGATATATCACAGAGATTCTGTTATTCAATATATATATAGTGAATCAGTTATAGTAAAGAGACGTCGTTTTCGTGTTATGAGTGGAATTCCAGACCTCAATACTCATCATTGCATCCCAATTATCACTCTTACCAGATAACAACGTACTCATCAATAACTATTTGAGGTTTATATATGGAAAAACAGTGATAAAACATAAACAGATTTGTCATCAAATCTAGATCTTCTTAATAAATGAACCATTCCATATGTGAAACCTAAGATGATATACCAACAGGGATTTTTTAAATAAAATTTGTCTAAACAAATTTGTAAAACTACAAAAGAATCAGTTCCGTTACAAAATGATGAAACAATTTTAAAATTACTCAATGATGAGGATATAAACGCATATTGTTTTACACATAAATTCTAACATATTGGTTTAGTGTAAATTGCCTTTAAACCTTTGACTTTGGATAATCTACCAGAAAGTTTTATAGCAACTTTAAGAGATGATAAAAATAAAAATTGGAAACAATCAATAATTGGAGTTATACAATCCAGCTTAGCCCATGGTCCAGTTTATTCTAATGTTCATCCTAATGTTCAACTGTCATTAACTGATGTTAATATACTCGATTTTTTGACATTAAATATTAAGACACATGGATATGATTATGCACCTGTGTCTGAATTAATATGCATATGCTAGAGAATTTACTATATAAGCCTTTGCATACTTTAAATCCATGTTATAAATTAAAAGAACATGAGAAAAAACTAAATGAGACAATTATAATTTAATCTAATTATGATAAATCGAGAATAACTACTCGAAAAATCATTAAATGGGACGAAATTCTAATTCCCCAACATTGGAAGATGACTAAGGTGGCTAATAGCCAACCCAAAACTGAACATAATATTCAGAACATTATACAAACTCCGGAAGGAGATGTTTACATACATATGAGTAATACTCAATCTTTTCCAGAAAGGACTTTGGGATATTCCCATAGATCTGGATTATCAAGATCCGCCTCTCTTAGATCTTTTATTTCTCCTTTCATAGAGGAACTAGGTAATATCCCACCAAGAAGTTCTAATTCTAATATACGTGGTGAGAAAAATCACCACAATGCTTCTTTTCATACTACGAATTATTTCAATAATTTAAGTGGTGAGAAAAATCACCTTACTGGTCCTTCTAACACTGCATTAAATTCTAATAATTTACGTGATGGAAAAACCAATCATGGAGCTTCAAGTTCTTATATTCGGGATTATATTCCGCCAAGGAATTTTAGTGATGGGGACAATCATCATAAAGTTCCAAGTGATGAGGAAAATCATCATGTTGATTTATTATATAAAAATAAAGAAAATATTGTTAAAGGTGTTTATAACACTAAAGATGCGGATATAACCGAATCTGAAATGAATTTTCTATATGAATAGTACAACTAATAGAATTGATTTTCAGAAAGGCTCTTCATCCAGACAAAAAATTAGGGCTGAATTTAGCTTACCAGGTGGGAACCATTTAGAAAGTGGTTTCTCCCCTCCTTTTTTGATAGTGAAAAAGAATATTCAAGAAGAATTTTATAAATTCTTGGGAGAAAAAAATATTTTATTCCCTTTTGTATGATAGTTTTTTTCTAATTATATTGAATCATATATTTCTGTAATAAAAAGAGATTATAGGTTGTCAAATGACAATATTTTGAAGGGAGTATATCCTCCTCATCAATCTTTTCAAATTGAAAAAGATAAAAAAATATTTTAATGCTTTTTCTAAATTATTTGAGGAAGATACTTTACCTATTACCGTCAAACAGATTAATAGGATAATAGAACAATAAAATTATTCAAATATATATTTGATTGTTTTAGGAGAACATATTATATCTTTACATGAAATGATTGATAAAATCCTTAATAAAGATGCTTATATAGCAAGTACTTCTGGTGGAAGTTCGGGAGTAATAGCTTCTCCAAGTCTTCAGCCTCCACCTGAGATAAAAGATTTTAAATTTAAATCTATGACAGATCTAGAAATGTTACTAGATAATAAATTTAAAGGTTTAAAATTAACCACCTTAGAAGTATAGTTTTCTAAACAAATAGATCAGAATTCTGATTATAAAAAAGTCATAAATGATGAGATAAATAAACTTAATAAGTTTGCTGATAGGCGAACTCAAAGAATAAATTATTACAATAGGCCATCTCCTGTAAATATTCTACATGAAGAATAAGAATTCATCATAAATAATAGTTACAGTAGTAAAAGTATTTATGAATGAAATCTTGATGGTTATACTGAAAAACGTATTTATAATCTGGCACATAGGATGCTAATGTACAATACTATCTGTAAAGGCAACGGTCATACCGATAGTAACATAACAAAAATGATAGTCGCTGGTTTTATTGGCCAATTAAAAGGCTAGTGGGATAATATTTGTCCTAACAAAATAAAGAAGAAATTTGTAGAACTGTAAAACAAGAAGGAAGTCAAATGACTGAAAATTCAGTTTATACACTAATAGTTATAATTTTAGAATATTTTACAGGAAAAATTTCTGATAATAGTAAAAATATTTGCACTTTATTACAAAATTTAAGGTGTAAGACATTGTCTGATTTTAGATGGTATAAGGATGCTTTTCTTAATAGAGTTATGGATCTTCCTGAAAGTAATAGTAATCATTGGAAGTCAAAATTTATAGATGGTCTTTCCAGCTT
Organism: Leptodermis oblonga; assembly: GCA_016801395.1. Taxonomy (NCBI): domain Eukaryota; kingdom Viridiplantae; phylum Streptophyta; class Magnoliopsida; order Gentianales; family Rubiaceae; genus Leptodermis; species Leptodermis oblonga. Next base: position 47,115,879 of record CM028750.1, on the reverse strand, counting down.
ATTTGCTGAAAGAGTTAGAAAAACTCTAAGAAATGGTAGATTAATTGAAACTTGCGTCCAAGAAAATTTATCATTATGTAATAAAATAAAATTAAATCAACAAATTAAAGACAGAATTTGTTCTTAACAGATAACTATGTACTCATCAATAACTATTTGGGGATTATATATGGATATATGTAGCCACACGAATCTAGTAGAGGAGTCCAATTTAAAAATTTTAACGTATAAAGTTTTACGATTTACAAGATACATATCTAAAATAAGTAATTTGTCATACATTTCTTTTTTTGTTAATGTCCTTACTAATTTTCATACGTGAGATTATTGTGAATTAGTTATACATAGATAAGGATATAAGAAGTAATGGAATAAAAATATAGTAATAAACTAAGCTCTTCTAATAAAACGATAACGTACATAATTACCTATAATGTATAAATTTATTGAAGAAATCATAAATAAAATTGATGAAAACGAACATGCTATATATATATATATATTGTGAGAGATACATGCTCATGCATGTTCGTTTTCATTAATTTATTTATGATTTCTTCAATAAATTTATACATTATATTATTTTGAATGGAATAAAAATATAGTAATAAACTAAACTCTTCTAATAAAACGATAACATACATAATTACCTATAATGTATAAATTTATTGAAGAAATCATAAATAAAATTGATGAAAACGAACATGCTATATATATATATATATTGTGAGAGATACATGCTCATGCATGTTCGTTTTCATTAATTTATTTATGATTTCTTCAATAAATTTATACATTATATTATTTTTAATACAATATTTTAGTGCACATTTTTTACATTAAAAATTTTAATTCTTTTAAAAAAGTATGATTTCAAGATCACCTCTAACCGAACTTTTAATTTTCCGGGCAGATAGATGATATATTCGGCATCAAATTTGTTGGTCTATATTATTTCGTTTAAGGGAATTATTTTAGATATATTTATAATCTATATATGATCAATTTTATTGACTATTTCTTCTTGATAATTAAATAAAACTAGCACCATTAATTATTTTTGTCAGAAAATATTCAGCCTGCACAGATTGATATATAACTTGACATGATAATTAATGAGGATCGAATTTTATTCTCGCAAATATCACCAAATTAACATTACTAATAATAAAATACTTTTACTACTAAACATCACACAAATAATTATACATATTAAGTACTAGCTACGAGTACTTTATTGCCTGAAGGAATAACATTAAAACAAACTGGCACATGCAGTTTATATATAATAAAGAGTCTGCAAGTCTTCATCCATGGCTGGCTAGCTACTTCATGCTATGTCCCGTTAAAAGAGTCCAGTAATATAATTATTTCTGAATCACGATATACAACTCAAAACACAGCTCTTGATATGGGACGCACGGAGTGTTTATTAATTAGCAGGTGCTGCAGTAGAAGTGTTGCTGCTGCTTGCGGCGTCGGTGGGTTCCTGACGGAGTGATCCGGCAGTGTCCGCGGCAGCCGCTTCCCCGGAAGGACCGGAGCTGCTGTTCCTGATCTGGTCAGTGCCGATGGAAGCGGGTCCTATGCTATTATTTTGGGGAGGATTGGTGTGAATGGGTGGCTTCTCCAGGTCGTGCCGTGCTGTGTGTCCATACCTCCTGCCATCATCATCAACAACAACAACTTATGAATCAATAGCTCGATCATTGATACGTACAGAAATTAATTATTTATAATTAAATAAAACACCAACAAAATAAACAGAAGACTAGAAGAGTGTGTGTGTGTGTATATGTACAGCTTACAGAAGAATAGTTCCAAGAGGATGATGAGGAGGAGGATGATTAATGGTGAGCCTGAGAAAGTTCTTTTGCAGCAACACTTTGCAAAAGGAAGCCATGGTCGATTAGCAGAAGCTCTGATATTTTATGTAGTGTGTTTGTGGAATCTCTAGTGCTGAGAATGGCACATATATATACTAGTTTGTAGTTTAATATGCACATGACACTTGTGGTGAGAGATCTGCCCTACTACTCTCTGTAAAGCTGCCTAAATCATTTAGGAATCTACCGTCATATTTCGTACTTATTCCGGAGAAATTATTACGTGCATCCGCGATTCCGCTGCTCAGAATTGGGCTTTGCAACATGTACGAAAAATAGTGATATAAATGTAAATTATTTGTGAAATTGGGTTATGCGACATGCCCCTTTCCTAATTCTGGCCATATATATAGCACACAAGTGTCCCTAAAATTAATTCTCGTGTTTTCATTAGGTCAAAATTGATACAATTGTTTTCTTTACTACAGTCGATGTTTTTGCTCTTATGATCGATACGCATTTTTGTAACAAAGAAGTGAAACTTTTTAATTGTCTCAATGAATTGATGGCCAATATATAGAATCCTTATAATGATTATGGAATATACATAAGATATGTAGACCAAAGATAAACATGTAGCAAAGAGAAGGGCACACAATTGACAAAAGGCTGCAACTAAAAAGGACAGTTGAAGTAAAGTATAGGAACGTGTTATATATGTGTTCCTTTCTCCTTTGTGGTAGAACTTCATTGCAATATTCTTTCGTGATGAATGATGAGAACAAAGTGGAAGGAGACTTTTCTAAAATTAACCACACAAACTTTTAAATCGTGCTACGTTATGTTTTTCTTTTCAAACAAAAATAAAAATATTATGTGTTGATTATGTGTTTATAATCAAAACTCTTTATATGAGATGAAAAAAATACACACATATTGTTAGTTCCAAAATAAATTTTTGTTTGTTTAAATCAATACCTTATAATTGTTTCTTACGGAATGATTTCTTACGGAATGAGATTCCCATGTACTTGAACTTGTTTTAGTGAGTACATAATGTACATTTTACAGAATAACCAAAAAAAAATAACAATCCTAAATTTCACTTCACGGCAACGAAAACCTTAGTTTTCGGTGTCAACTCCTCTAGAAAAAGTTAGTTGTTCCAAGATGATTAATTCCACTTGGAATTGGTTGGTAATATGTAGTATCATCGTACGTAGGAAATGAAGGATTCATATGTATAATTAGTCAATTATAACATTGTGGATCCGTTTTTGATTCCTGATCATTCTGCATAAAGAAAACCGGAAAACCAAAAACCGAACCGGAACCGTGGATTACCGGTTCCGGTTTACCAGTTTCGGGCTACCGGTTTTGACTGGTTAACTTGTCGATTTTCGGTTTCTAGTTTTTCATTCCCGGTTGAACCGGTAAACCGGTAACAACTGGTAAACCGGTTAAACCGATACTACATTGCTTTAAATTTTTAAAATTTTCACATATTGAATCTATACAATATAGATTAATGTTTCTTACATTTAGTTATACTTAATCGGTTCCACTAGAATAGTATATTATCACATATGTACAACACATAATAAAATAATTTGTTTAATTTTACACCACTCACTTATTCAGTGTTTCATAACTTCCCTTCATGTTTTAATTATATAAGTACAATGTAATTGTAGACCACATATAATTATATTGGTATAGTTAATAGGTATAGTAAGTATTAAAAATTATTAAAAACTGGCATAATGAATTGGGTGGTGTGTTTTGCATATTCTCCCAACATTTTTTCATTGATGAAGATGTTTCTCAAATTTTGATGAAGATGTTTGTTTTTTCTAATGTTTGGTCTTTTATTTTAATTTATGTTAATTCATATCACTTCATTTCGTTGAGAAATCATGAGATTAACTGATTTAATGAATCAAGGTTACAAAATTCGATAATGGTTTAATGGTTTTATACTTTCATATGAGATATCAATTTAAAAAATTAACTTATTCTAGTTAATGGCTTTATACTTTCATATGAGCTATCAGTGTCATAATAATTAATAATTATGAGTTTATTATATAAATTATGAACTTCTATGAAATGTCAAATATCATGTAGAATAAAAAATTATAATAAAAACATTGTATCTTTTCTAAAATCCAACCAAATTAATGTTGATTACATATTATGATGATTTGACAAAGAGGTGGTAAGTTGGTAACATACTAAAATGAACAATGTAATACTCCCTCCGTCCCACTCAAAGGGCTCACTTTCAAAAAATATTTTTGTCCCATTTAAAGAGTCCACTTTAAATTTGTTTACATTACATACCCTTACTAATATTATAATGTGTGGTTGACAATTAACCCTTAATTATAAGTAAGAATATAAGTGAAAAATATAGTAGTAAACTACTTATTTTAGGTGTTGTACCTCACAATCCATAATAAGTTGTACACATTTCAAAGTGGACTCTTTGAATGAGACGGAGGGAGTACTATTTTTCAATTTTATAAGTGAATAACGGTAGTTTATTTTTCATTTTTATAGGTGTCATCACTGTCATGCCATTAATTATTTATAATTATTCAAGTGAATTTCAAAAAAAATTGGCAAAATTTTATTTATAATTGATAGAAATTTCCTGACACAAAATTATAAAATAATCTAAACAGAAACGATATCTAATAAGTAACATTCATTTTTAGTATAATAGAAATACAACAAAAATCAATAATATCATCCCAAAAAAAGGAAGGAAAAAGCAAATATCAACTATCAACCAACAGAATATTAAAGTACAAAATATCATCATCCATAAACAAAAAAGGGCAGTACTCAGTAGGCAAAATATTAATTTGATTAGGTTTAAATGAATTTGTTTAGTGGGTTAGGTTATTGGGTTAGATTTAGTTTCTATTGGGTTGTTTTTAAATTATATTTCTTTATTGGGCTGGGTTTAAATTAAATTTTTTTATTGGGCTGGGTTTAAATTAAAATTTTTAATTGGGCTAGGTTTGCTGATTGGGCTCAATAGCCCAAAAAAAAAATTAAACAAACCGGTTTATCGGTTTTAACCGGCACAACCGAAAACAAACCGAACCTATAGTTACCTGTCGGTCTATCAGTTCTGAAAAAAAACTTAAAAATCGATACAAATCAGAACCGGTAAACCGCCCGATTGAACACCCTTAGCATAATGCCATAATAAGCTTTCTTACACTCGAATCATTTATTTATAGGAGAAATGAACGATTTCTTTTCTTCCTTTTTGAAATGAGAGTAACAAAGCTTATTATTATACATAGCTACCTGAAAGATTAATTAATCTACTAATTCTATATATTTACAAAAGAGAGAATTGGATTATTAATTCCGGGTGAATATACATTAAAGGTGCATTTATGTGATTGTGAGATGGCAATAGTGTGTAGAATCTCGATACGTATTATACGATTCTATGATCTCAAAATATCAAATCGATCATACCTCTAATTATATTCGATATTATAAAAATTTGTTAAAATGGCTCCAATAAGAGTAATTTTTTAAATAATTTATCAATAATTTTGCACATCTACATTTTGTGTAAGATCTTACATCCAATCCTATATCCAAATCGATCTTAAGTAGGATATCAATTTTGCAAACTATGGAGAGAGCAATAGTTTTTGTTTTATATTAATTTTTAGCAGTCAAGTCAAGGAAAAAAAGAAAAAGCTAATGGAACCAGCAGAAAAAGCTAGATATATCAAAATCAAAGAGACGTCGTTTTCGTTTTATGAGTGGAATTCCAGACCTCAATACTCATCATTGCATCCCAATTATCATTCTAACAGATAACCACTCATCAGTAACTATTTAGGGTTTGTATATGGATAAATGTGGCCAGAAAGAGAAGAATTTTTTTAAGGGTTTGTATATGGATAAAGAGAAGAATTTTTTTAAGGGTTTGTATATGGATAAATGTGGCCAGAAAGAGAAGAATTTTTTTAAAAAAATTTATGATGTGACGCAAAAAATATAGTATACAGGAAGTGCTTCTTGAGGCCAAATATGAACTTCTTGTAAAGCTATGGCCCAATCTGAAGGAGACTTGATGGCGAAGAAGAGTGGACGGGTTGGAGACCGATCTGAGCAGCTCGGATCAGCAGGGTTGATGATGAATGGTTATTGGCACTGTTCCGGTGATAATTTCAGATGATAAAGAAAAGAAAGCGGGGCTTTTCCCCCTGTATAAGCTCCGACGGTCAAGTCATTATAATTAGAGAAGATAAACAGTAAAGATGAATGCTTGAAAATGGTAAAGATTGCGTACCTTAGAAAGTATGAAGACTTAGCATATATACCTCAAGTTGAAATGTGTCTGTTGAACCCTCATGAGTGATTTGTTCACCTGCTCCTTCTGTTTAGCGTGGCGTAGATGCTATTATTTTGACCGGGTCTCATCTTCATCTCTTAGGAAATCTGAACATCTCTGCATGCAATCGAGTAGAGATACCTAATCTATGACAACTTTCACCTACTGTGTCAGTGAAGCAGGGTAAGTCGGTCTATCAGATTGGTCGAATCAAATAATAGAAATGCGAGGGAAAGGCCAAGGCACTCTAAAGTTATACAGTCCGATCTAAGACTGCCAAGTTGGTTTATAACGTTTGCCGACCTAAGCTTTCATGAGTTTTTACCGATCTAAGCCTTTATGACCGACCTAAATTTGTAACACAGCTGTAGACGTAGTTTGTACGATCTTTCCGACCTGAACCTGAATCTGGGCTTTACTTGTGCCTTTATTTTCCACTATTTATCTTTGTTTAATCTATTGGGCTTGGCCCAATAGAGATTCAATTTTATGCACATTATTTTAGAAGAGTCTAGTTTCAAAAATTATTAATGTAAATTACAAAATATAATATATAAAATAAGTAATTTCTATTTTTTTTATTTATTTAATGTTCTTACTTTTCAAATGTGAGTTTACTTTAACCCACAAATAGTTATATTAATAAGGATATAAGAAATAAAAAAATAAAATAAAATTGGACTATTGTAATGGAACAAAAAAAAAAAACTGAACTCTTATAATAAACGAAAAAGTACATAATTACCTCTATATATATATATAGAGAGAGAGAGAGATACATGCTCATTTTTCATTAATTTTGTTTTTGATTTCTTCAATATGTTATAATACTTTTTTTTTAATCATTTTTAATACAATATTTTATATTTAACTATACACGTTTACATTTAAAAAAATTATTTTTCAAAAATATAATATCAAGATCATCTTTTTAACGAAGATGCCTAGAATTTTGTAAATGTATATTTTGGAACTTATAATTTGACGGGAAGATAGATTAATATATATTCGACATCAAATTTGGCTCTATTATAATCTATATCTACCCTATGAGAAATTATAAAGTAAAATAAACTTCATATAAAGCTACCACCATATAAGTGCTACATAAAACTAGAATTTTTGCATCACCCAACGTTGACGCAATCTGCGATCTCTTATTTTCGTATAAGTTTGTGCTTACTGTATTCATTCCTTGTAATGAATAATTTGTTTTGATTTTTTAAGTTCAGAAATCAAATGTTTCATCAAGTAAAATAGATCGGTGAGATGCGGCTTTCTTCCGGTTTCATTATTTTGGTTAGGAATTAGAATTACGTCTTACTATTTGTTGTAAAATTACATCACATGTCGGGCATTGCACGACAAGCCTATATAGGAGGACAGTTACATATTCATATTTGATCAATTTTATTGACTATATCTTCTTAATAATAATAAAAAAGAAATTAGCACCCATTAATATATAATAACTTGACATGATAATTAATGAGGATCGAATTTTATTCCCGCAAATATCACCAAACTAACATTACTAATTATAAAATACTTTTACTACTAAACATCACACAAATTATACATATTAATTACTAGCTACGAGTGCATTATTGCTTGAAAAACTGGCACATACAGTTTATTTATATATAATATAATAAAGAGTCTGCAAGTCTTCATCCATGGCTAGCTACTTCATGGTCCTTGAGAATTAATATTACTCCCTCAATCCCGTTAAAAGAGTCATTTCTGAGTGACGAGATACAACTCTTAATATGGGAGGCACGGAGTGTTAATTAATTAGCAAGTGCTGCAGTAGAAGTGTTGCTGCTGTTTGCGGCGTTGGTGGGTTCCTGACGGAGTGAGCTGGCGGGTGCCGCTTCCCCGGAAGCACCGGAGCTGCTGTTCCTGATCTGGTCAGTGCCGATCGAAGCGGTTCCTCTGCCATTATGTTCCGGAGGATTGGTGTGGATGGGTGGCTTCTCCGGGTGGTGCGGTGCTGTGTTTCTATACCTCCTGCCATCATCATCAACAACAACAACTCATTAATCAATTAGCTCGATCATTGATACGTACAGAAATTAATTATTTATAATTAAATAAAACACCAACAAAATAAACAGAAGTCATACATATATATATATATATATATGTATGTATAGCTAGCTTACAGAAAAATAGTTCCAAGAGGATGAGGAGGAGGAGGATGATTAACGGAGGTGACAAAGCTGAGCCTGAGAAAGTTCTTTTGCAGCAACACTTTGCAAAAGGAAGCCATGGTCGATTAGCAGAAGCTCTGATATTTTATGTAGTGTGTTTGTGGAATCTCTAGTGCTGAGAATGGCACACATATATACTAGTTTTTAGTTTAATATGCACATGACACTTGTGGTGGGAGATCTGCCCTCCTACTCTCTGTAAAGCTGCCTTAATCATTTAGGAATCTACCATCATATTTAGTAATTACTCCGGAGAAATTATTGCATGCATCCACGATTTCGCTGCACAGAATTAGGTTATGCAACATGTACAAAAAATAGTGATATAAACGTAAATTATTTGTATTGTGAATGCAACGGACGTAATTAGCGAGTAAAGGAAATACCAAAAGTACCTCAGAAACGAATGATTGACTTAATTTGATTTGATGAAAATGAAAGAATTAACTAATTAAACAGGCCTGGACGGAATTGGAATATATAATTAGGTCCAAACAGAGACACTCTTTGCTTTATTGCTTTTCACTTTCCCACTTCATCCCTCACTTTGCCCTTTCTTTTTTTTTTTTTTTTTGGTGTGTGTCGAACATTGGTCAGATGCAGAATAATTGACCACGTGCACATATATACAATTCGAGGGTTGTCTACTGAGTACGTTCAATGCTCGAAAATGATAAAAGGAGAATGAGCATCTGATCGTTATAATTAAAATTTTTTTATTTTATACGCACATGAATTTGATCATTCAAATTATCTTGTTCTCTAAAAGAAATTTTAAATTTCATTTATTGAGGGATTCATCGCTCTAAATATTAATGCATTGATTAGATCTTAATTTATACGTTTTAAAAAACAAAATATACTTTTACAAGTAAACGACATTCTTTAACTAAATTAGTATATGCAAATAACAAATAACAGACTAAAAACAAAACAAAATATCCAAAGCATTACTTTCTTTCAATCAAAACGGCATAATTCTAGATTTATAATTATAAAACAACAATATTAAAATTAATATGTGTGACACATAATTATATATAATAGGGAGTACATTACTTATAATGCAACTATTGAGAGTGGCTGCTATCGTAAAAATACACGAAAAGTTGTGATTATTTTGATCCTTAATTTCTTTTCTTTTATTTAAGAAAAACAAATTTCAATTCAATCGGCTATTGATCGCTCATGAACTAAACTTTTCTAACGAAACATAATGAGAAACGATAAATAGTGAATTATGTGTTTTTTTTTTTTTTTTCCCTCCTATGGAAAATGAGGGTAGTTAAGGAGATGTAGTACAGTAATTTGAAAGGAATAATACTAGTATTAATATTAATATTGTTAGGGCATGCGCGGGGTTAGAACTCAGAAAATTAAAGGAAGTCCAGAGTCAAGAGCCTCCAAAGTTGATCACCAATATCGAAGAACGTACTATTGAAGAAAGTGATATCATCTTAAAGTGAAATTATATGATTTCGTTAATTTGGACAAAATGTATTGAACATGTAATTTTTTTTCCTTATTTTTTTATTAAAACAACTTTTTATATTTCTTTCCGCGTTGAATACAAAATGAAATGAGCACCCTTGCATAAAGTTTGTTTTTCTGGCATTATTTATTTCGTCCATATATATTATTAAATCGCTCATCTTAAAACATATTTTATTTTTATAATTCTGTATAATTATTACTCCCTCTGAAACAGTACAATAAACTGGACCCTTGTAATGTTTAGTACTTTTTAATTACACTTTCTAACATTTTTAAACATACAATTTCCAAACGAGATTACCATATTCTCTTTCGAAACTCTCTCTAATATTAATAATTAAGTGGTTGGTCTTTGGTCTTCGTCTTCGTCTGATTGACTTTGATTAATAATTAATTAATGAGGTTAATAGTTCTTAATACTTTTACTTACTAATTAGTAATTGAAACACTTTCACGAATTATGAGATGCATGCAGTAACACAACAGCTACAACGTTGTAGTGCCTCAATAATTCATCGCAAAGACATAGTAAAGTTTAAATGATATCTCAAAAAAAAATTAAAAAATAAAAGTGCAATGATATATATACAAGCGGGTATCTATATATGTATATATAGACACACACGAATTCTGCGGAAAGATCATTGTCGAATCCTGCACAAAAAAAAAAAATGAAAGTATATATATACGAATGAATCAATTAAGTTACAATGATAAAAAAAAAAAAAATTATAAATTGTTTTATTAATATAAAATATAATATTATACACTTTTTTCGCATTTAAAAGTTCATTATTGGAAAGGTGATATAATATTATACCGGCGTGCCATGCCCGTGAGTGAAGTAAACTCCGATGAGGCCAAATCCATCTATTAGTTGTACTGATCGATCTCTTTGTTTTACACATTTAGAAAGAAATTACTTGAATATGACTTTAAAATTATTAACTAATGCAATTTTCGTTCTCATACATATATATATAGTATAGTATAGTATACACTATCATTAACCAAATTATGCAATGATAATTTAATAATTAAAAGACCAAGGTAAACTCAAATACCCTTTTTTATTTATTTTGTGGGGGAAAAAAGGGGGCATTACACTTTCTTCCCTATACTTTTAGGTTATAGACAATTTGATGTTTTAAAAATAGATAATTATCCCCTTGCGGTTTAGGACTAGAGTATTCAACTGACTAAAAATACCAAATTAACGAATATATAGAAATTAATATAGTATTTCTCATATCTTTAAATATTGCAGTCTCACACTCTCACTTTGTGCCGATCGAGTCACTCTAATTGCATCGTTGATTTGGATGTTTTATTACTCAATGAGACACTTCAATCGTAAATAACAGGGGGGTAAATATCAGTTTTTAGAACACAAAGGGATAAACTAATGTACTCAATCACACATAAAAATCATTAGAATGACAGTTATTGCAAAATCAAATATGTGTAGAAGATAATATAGATATAATGAAATGATTAAGATAATTAAGGTGCATGGTTCACGTGAAATGGTGTGTGCATGGTTACATCAACTACAGTATATATTAGTAGTGTTTAATCATAGTCCCCATGAATTTGTAGTCCCCATGAATTTGATATTTATTATTATAATATAGCATTAGTGGAAAACCAAATATTGATTGAGGATTGAGGTGGTCAATTTCTCTGTGCGGATCATCCGACCATTCGACAAAAGAAAGCCAAAGTGGGAAAGTGATCAAAAGCACTAATCAGCAAAGATTGTTCGCTGACACGACTGTTTATAAGTCACAAAATACAATTCGAGGTACACTTTTTCAATGAAATAGGGAGAGTATATATAATTGTCAATCATTCATTCTAAACAAACAACAACCTATGTAAGCTAGCTAGGGTTTTTCCAAGTCCTTAATGTAATTTGGTAGGAAATTGAACTTTTCTAATACTCCTTATGTTTTATTAGAAAATTTTATTTTGTAATACTGTTTTAAATATTGCAAAATGGACTTTTCTAATGAAACAGATGGAGATATAATTAATATAAAGCTTCCATTAATTTATTTCTAAATATATCTGACAAATTTAATAAAATATTAATTAAATTAGTAGGTTTAAGGACTAAACAATGAAATTAAACTTAAATCAATCAGACCAATTGAAGTGAGAATCATTAACGTGGATTTTCACTTTGACTTTCCGAATCAATCAAATAATTTTGGCTTTTTTTTATAATTCTTTTTGTAGTATATATATATGTGCCATTATCGGCACTAGAGATTCCATCGGTTATTGCCGCACACACCATACATTTTACATACTAAATTATCATCAATTTTTTTGAGTATCGATCATACAATATGAATCTGATATGATATGATATGCCAGGAGATATCAAAGCGCGGGCAACGTTGAAAGGCCGCCCGTCAATACAAATCCTCCCCAAAATAATGGCACCACCTTAGCTTTAAACACTAGCTCCACTACCACTGCGGATGTTCGTATAAGCAGCCCTACCACTACTACTACTACCGGAGAAGCCGCCGCCCCGGCCAGATCCGTTCATCAGGATCAAAACAACATTCTTGATGCCACAAGCACCACCACCAGAACACTAGCTTGATATTGATACATATTTGCTTGTGTCTGTTTCTTTCTTGTATTTTTATCTTTCTTTTGTTGAAGGAATGAAACGAATAGCTAGAAAAGTAGGCTAATTAATACGAGTCATTTTTTTTTTTTTTAACTAATAACGAGTCATGTTATTTGCAATAATTGTTTTACTAAATGTAATAACCACTTAAAAATTTAAAGAGTCAAAAGTACAAGAATTTCCCTGCACTCACAAAAGAGTTTATTTCATTAACAAAAAAACAAAAATTAAAGGGTGTTTGTGTATTTTCACTCATTGAAATTTTAAAATAGCTACTGCTTTTAACAATTTTCTTAATAATTTTTATAGGGTGTGTTTAGATATTCTCTACATATACATACGTTATTATATATATAGAGAATCCTTGTAAAAAACATATATAATTAATAATATCTGTTATGTTACTCTAATTTAATTAGTGTTTACGTTAGGACATTATATATACGTACGATGGATATTTATTTATCTCGATCTGTTCTCCAACAATAGAAATATATATTGTCGGGAGGTTTGAGGTGATGAGACTTAACAAAACTCAAAAAACCAAGAAGAACCAAAAGTGACATCTAATTAATAATACTTTTGTGTAAAACATAAGAACAACAAGAATAGAAAATTTGTAGACAATTGTTAATTTTGAGTCTTATAAAGTGTGTTATAACTGTCTTTGAAGAGTTTATCGTCTGTTCTTACTATATTTTTTAATAGGGTTGAATGAATACATTCTCATAAAATACAATAGGCTCTTAAACAACAATCTAGTAAGTTATTCAATTACTTGGACCAGAATAAGAGCCTAGGATTTATGTTTATGATTCTATTTAATTTGAGACCAACAACTTTAAGAAGTTAAACAAAGAGATGACTTAGTCAAAGGAGGAAACATGGAAGTTGGTGCAGTACTATTGCAGTAAGGCAACACCTCCAAGGTTGAGGAGAATCAGTCCTATTAGGTTTCAAAAGTTTTTTTTGTCGTTTTTGATAAATTTTGTTTTAGCTATGCCTTTTGACTGGAATGTTCAATTTAATTGTTATTTTTTCCATTATTTTTATCTCTTAAAGTAGCCGGTTGCATGTTGGTTTAGGAGAACTTTCCTTTTTGGCAGAAGTTCCATTTTGTTCTTGTTTCCGATTTTGGGTGCTTATAAACACTACCACAAAAATGGTTAATGGAGGCGCCAAATTGGAGGCGGGTTATAGCCATTTGGGGCTGGTTGCCGAACACCCGCCTCCAAAGGAAGTGAGCAGAAACTGCCTCCAAAAAGATCCGTTTACATGCACCCGCCTCCAAAATGTTTGTCATGTTAACTGGTGTAGCACTCGCCTCCAATTAACATGTTAATTGAAGTTATGTTAATTGGAGGCGGGTGCTACCTTTGTCATGTTAATTGAAGGCGGGTGATGCTCCAATAGTATTCCGAAAATTCTCCTCCGTTTTTGCCTATTGAAAGTTTAAAAAAAAAAATTAAAAATTTGCCAAATTTTGAGCAATGTGATAACTTAGTAGGTAATAAAAATCATAAATTTTAGAAGGGAATATATAAATATATACTTTTGATTTTAACTTTAAATACATGAGAGTATATGTAACTTGGTGGTAAATTTAGTGTGCAAAAGTTAAGTGCGCAAGTGCTCCTATAGACGCAAGTTCGATTCTTACTGGAGTCATAAATTGAAATAAGAGAAATTAGATTTTTGCACGTTGGATTTGTGTTGGAAGCTTGTGAAACAAGCACCCTCCTCCAAAACTTCTCATTTTGCATGTTAATTGGAGGTGGGTGCAACATGGAACCCGCCTCCAATGTTGTTGTAAAATAATACAACTATGGAGGCGGGTGCGTCTGGAACCAGCCTCCATAGTTGTTTTTGTAATGTCTCACCCGCCTCCAATGAAACAAATAGAGGCGGGTCCTCACAATGGAGGCGCGGGCAGTGGAGGCGGGTGCCGGGCGGCGAAACCCACCTCCATTGAGCCGGAAAACCCGCCTCCACTATGCCTTTTTCCAATAGTGAAAAGGGATGTACCTTCTATTGTAATATTCTTTAATTCTAGCACAACAATATACTTCATGAGATCGATATAATATCATGTCTAAGGTCTGATTTTAGTGGTTTTTCTTTTTCAAGACAAAAATGTTCTGTGAAATGTAAAATAGTACAATTAATCAATGTTCTGAGAATAGCTATGTTCTGAGAATACAAGACTTAATCTTAAGCAGGTACAAGTTTACTTTTTTAAGTCCATTGACGAAGGGTTTCAGAATTAATGCAGCGCAAGAGAAAGTTTTCTGCTTCATGCATGGTTTCTGAAGGAAACCACATATGTGGCGGTTTTGTATGGGACGCCCCTAAAGAAAATAAGAGGATTTCTTCAAGACTTATGAAAAATAAGAACACATAATAGGAAGAAATTTTGTAGGAATTTTACTATCAAATAAAGAAAGAAATGTAGAAGGAAGAAATTAAACTTTTACAAGTTACAAAGTAGAAATCTAATGCGTGTAATCACTTTGCTTAAATTGTTTAGACAAGAAAGAATATGGAAATTAGTTGATTAACCTTCGGCCAATCATCCTTTATTTATAGAGTTGAAATGTTGCATACATGGAATACGATTGGCTTATAAATAGATGCAATCATCCATTCATATGTTAGGATACAACACTTCAATCAAAATGCCCTATCTTTCAAAAGAAACAAGGAGTTGCATTTGTTAGAGGCTACCGGGGTTCGAGTTGAAGAGCCGTGCGAGTCGCACGTCGTATCGCACAGAACCTCCTTTATTTTGCATGATCATTTCCCAAATATATTACTTCATTTCTATATTATAAACTACAAGAATCGATCTTCAACCGCCCCAACATTAATTTCCTTTTTATCATTGCTAATTATAACTATTAAATCCAATGAAAATTTTTTGTCTTCCCGATCCGTGGAACAAATCTGGTCTAAGGAGCGTCAGACAGAGCCGTGTGAATTGTGATGTTTTTTAGTTGTATATAAGCAACTATACATTACATACCAAATGAATTAGTTTAATTAGCAATCAATTAAAGGCTTAAGCCCAAATGAATTAGTTTAATTAGCAATCAATTAAAGGCTTAAGCCATGGCTTCTGTTTGTAAAATCGTCAGATTCAGAGTCCTCATGATCACCTCCTCCTGCAATCTTCATCGTTTCCAAAGTATTGTAAGTCATGATCATTAATATATGTTCTCTGATTTCTTTGAGTTTTCTATAAGTGACTAATGAATTATACGAAAAAAGGGCTGGAAATTACTAATACGATATGATATGTCAGGAGATATCAAAACTTGGGGAACGTATAAAGGCCGCCCATCCATACAAATCCTCCCCAAAATAATGCCACAACCCCAGCTTTAAACCCTAGCTCTACTACCACTGAGGGTGTCCGTTCATCGGGATCAAAACAACATTCTTGATGCGACAAGCACCACCACCAGATCGACTTGCAATCCATGGTTTATTGATTGAAGGATCAATCATGCATGATCAGCAATATATATATATATATATATATTGTCGGGAAGTTTGAGGTTAGGAGATTTAACAAAACTCAAGAAGGAACCGAAAACTAATTAATAATATTTTATGTAAAACACAAGAACAACAAGAAAATGAAATTTTTGTGACAATTGTTTTGAGTCTTATAAGGCGTGTAATCACGGTTTTTGAAGAGTTTATTGTCTCTACCATATTTTCTAACAAGGTTACATGGCAACACTATCGTAGAATACAATAGATTCTTAAGCAACAAACTAGCAAGTTATTTAATTACTTGGACGAGAATAAGAGTGTTGGATTTATGTTTATGATTCTATTTAATCTAAAACCAACAACACCTATTTATTTGTACATTTCAAAGGTCACACATATTTTAGCTAAAAAGACATCAAATTGGTTACAACACTAGAAGCAAAAAAGTTGCACCGGGCCATAGTTAAATCATGCTCACTTTTTTATTTTTATTTTTATTTTTTTTGAAAACTACCCCTTATTCCTTACTTTAACAAATTAACATTAGAGGGAATCGAACGGGCCGGGAGGTTCATCTGTTAGGGTATTTACCATAAATTACAGAAAATGGATCAAAAAATAGAAGAAAAAGATTATGAGATAAGAAAGAAATTTGAGAACGAAAATTTCATAATACATTGAACATCCTATCTCCTCACTACTACAACATATTTATACCCGCTATTCTAATGAGCTAAACAATACTGTATCTGTAATGCTAATTTAAAACAGAATTTGGATTAATAGCTAATTAGGCATGGCATCATCATTGCTGGACTCATAAACCCATCAGATCAATTGGGCTCCAAATAATTTCCCTTCGATATGTTAATAAATATTGTTGGGCTCGGGCCCAATAAACCAATAACAAGGCCCAATAAAAAATTTTAACTATATCATCACATACATATACCCTAGACATTCTTGTTATCGCCAGGCGCCAGCGAAGCTTCTGGAGAATCCATTCCTTCTCACATATTTTTAGACAGTTCTGCTCTGTCCACCGACCGAGAGGCTGAGGCTGATCAGAGAGGATTTCAATCAAATTCATCGCATCATCTTCAAGGTGATTTCATTTATGATGATCATAATTCAGTTGATTCTCTATTTGCTTCATTAATTTAATATATTTGCTACGATATTTCAGTTTTGTTTTCTCGTTCTTGTTTTTCGTTTTTTTATTGGTTAACACGATTGCGTGTTACTACTGTTTATCGTGAATTTCTCATCTTTACTGGTTTGGCATAGTAATCTACAATTTTTCTTAAAAGGTTTAAAATGTTTTGTTATAAAGATGCGGATCCCTGTTTAAAGTTTCATTCTTTCGGATATTATCTGGCGCGAAGCATTTAAATTTTAAAATTTTTTTTAGCTGAATTCCTTCCATTTTTGTTGGATTTCTATATATTAGATGTTTCTTCTGGGCTTAGATTTCTCAAAAATTGTGTGGGTATGCGAGACTTCTTTATATTTGTTAATACCATTTGTTTATGTTGCGTTATTGGTAATGTTTCTTTGTATTTTATATGTTTGACAGAATACGGTGGCGAATTTAATCGATATAGCTGACCTAGGTTTAGTTGTTGTGTTATGCTGGCGCTCACTGCCCAACACATATTTGATTGACTGGCTTAAGAACTAATGTTAGCATAAATTTGCCTAAAGTTTAGCTGCCTTACTCTTTTGAAAGAAACTATGAGCGGAAATATCAAGAACTTTGGGCAGTTCTGGTAGGGGCTTACGTGTGCATCCATGGTTGGATTATGTGATGCCAAAAGCTTGTTATGGACTTTGCTATTATGCATTCTTGCTCTCTGTATTTGTTTGTGTGTTATATAGGCGCTAAGAAAACTGTTTCATATGTTAATGATCGATTTTCTATTTTGAAAAATACGGGAAATTCGCTGTGTTCATGTGTTTGCTCATTATTTCTATTTTCATTTGGAACAGGCTGAGAAAATGAGGGGTAGAAGTTATAGCTACAGTCCATCTCCTCCCAGGGGTTATAGCAGGCGGGGTCGAAGCCCAAGCCCAAGGGGTCGCTATGGGAGTCGTGGGAGGGATCTATCTACTAGTCTCTTGGTTCGCAATCTTCGCCAGGATTGTAGGTTTGTTCTAGAGATCCGCACTTTCGGTTAACGGGTTCATTAATCCTGTTGTAGTCACTACATAACTCTTCTTTTGGCATTAAGTAGGTGCTGTGTAGAATAACTGGTTAATAGGTTCATTAATCCTGTTGTAGTCACTACATAAATCTTCTTTTGGCATTAAGTAGGTGCTGTGTAGAATAACCTTCTTAAGGCATTAAAGTGCACACTTGAACTTACTGTAATGACTTTAAGTTATGCTGACACCTTGATATTCTGAGTGTAATTGGGTAAAATAGCTTTAAGTTACAGGAATCATTCTGTTTCTTTGATGAGAAATGGTCTGATATGCACATGTAGATTTAAGTTGGGATGTGAGGTGTCTGTGTTTTTGCAAGGTTCCAATGGATGTTGGTTTTTTATTAGTTTCTCATCTAATGTAATACATGGAACTCAATTGTTATCCTGAAACAAGCCATTAATTTTATTTTTTAACAGTGTGAGCACATTTTTTAATTTAGAAATGGCTCTCACGGACCAGTTCCGCTCTGTAACTGTGCAGAATTGCTTTATTATGTTTCTGAATCTGAAGTTTTTTGAGATACTTGCAGGCCTGAAGATCTTCGCAGGTCTTTTGGGGAATTTGGTCCCCTTAAGGATGTGTACTTGCCACGAGATTACTACACTGGGTAAGAATTTCTGTAGCTCTATAAAATTTGTTAATGGATGTGATACTTGAAAGACATATTAATGCATTAGAATATTAAACTCTGGAAATTTTGATTGTCACCTTTTGCTATCTACCAAAAAAGTATACCTGCTATTTACTGTATTTTGGTCTTGCTTTATGAGAATTTGGTTTTTCGTATTGAAAGTTTGAAGAAAGTATGAAGACATGAAGTAGTAAGAGTTCTGTGCAAGATGAGTTAGTGTACATGAAGATGAAGGAAGTTGGGTATGAACAGAATTATGAAGAAGTTCAAGTCATGAAATCATGGCTGTCACAAGGCTAGCAGGTAACATTGCATTACTAAAATTTTTGCGGGGACAATGCAGGTGAAAGTTCCATTTTATAAGAGTACGAATGAAAATAGATGTTTGTGCTATTTGGTGTGCAAAATATGCAGTTCATGGTTGATGTTTGGCCATGGGTGTGAACCTCTTTTCACTTTATTATTCCCACTTTCCCTGACACATAAAACCTTGCAGGGAGCCACGCGGCTTTGGTTTCGTGCAATTTTTAGACCCCGATGATGCAGCCGAAGCCAAATATGAATTGGACGGTCAGACTATCCTTGGGCGTGAGATTACTGTTCTGTTTGCTGAGGAAAACCGCTGAGGGCTAGAGAACGTTCAAGGTAATAATTCTCTTGATATTAACCTGTATTCTTAAACAAGCACAGATAGTACTCCCTCCGTCCCATTCCAAGAGTAATACAAAAGTGGACTCTTTGAACGGGACGGAGGGAGTACTTCTCTCTCTACGCAGCATGTATGGGGTGATAGAGGTATCTATTACTTGGCAGCCTAGTATGAAAGTAGTAATATTTTTGTGGTAAATCCTGCTCAGGGGCCGGATGAGCAGCGATAGGCACCGGTCCCCACGTGGTTATTCTCGGTCACCTTATTATGCAAGGGCCTATTCAAGGAGGCCGGAGTATTATTCACCGTCGCCTCGTAGAAGGTATTACTCAAGGTATGTAGTTCAACAGTCTCAGAATCTCACGGTAACGAGAATGTGCACTGAAATATCAGTATTGTGGTACAGGTCGAGGTCCAGGTCCATTTCTCCCCGAGATAGAAGGTACGAGAGGGGAAGGTCCTACTCGAGATCTCCGTATGGTTCAAGAAGCCGGAGCATTAGCCCTGCCGGATATCGGAGCCGGAGCCCCAGTTACTCAAGATGAGGAAGGAGAGTTGGTTGGCGGAATAATATATAGGGTGGTTGTGTGAGATAATAGGATGTTGGTTGAGAATAATGTGAAGTCCAGTGTGTATCTTTGGACCTTGCTATTATATATTAGTGTATAACCTGGAATTGGAGGTTGGTAACTAACTACTTATTTCGCTTCATCTGACATCTACTCTGCTACTCTTAAATCGTTTTTGAAACTGTCAATTAAGGAAAGCTGCAGAGGATATAGCATGGCTTATGATTTAAAACAAATGACGTTTTAGCGAAAATATCTAGTTGAATATTGACTGACTCTCATGATGATGGAAAAAAAAAAGTAAAAAAAGGTCATGATGATCTCATTTGATCAACAATCAAGTATCTCGAGTAATTGGTCAAGCTTGCTGAGGTAGCGATAAATCTCTTTCCTCTATAGAAAATCCGTCTATTCTTAATTTTCAATCGAAATAATAATTATGTCTAGATCTTCCCTTGGCTTGGTTCATTGCTCCTTTGTAACAGAGAGAAGGAATTGTTTGAGTGGAGGCGATGGAAATGTGTGTGTAGCCATGGATAAGATCGGCTTGTGTGTACGATAAGGATAAAGAATCGATCTGGGTCGTAAAGTTTTATCCCCGTATGATATGATCCATCCATCGTTTTTGCTCCTTTTAGTAGCCTTAAAATTTGACCATCACTATCACCTTTCCACGCAATTCGCCAAGTACTACGATGAATCAATCAATCTTTGTTTGAATTTCATGTTCTGAAAAATGGGAGTGAAAATTATCTCTTCAAAATATTTTGTCTAATTTTATTTAAATTAGTAAAATAATGTAACTGTACTTTAAAAGAATTATATCGTTTTTTACTAAAAAAAATTATATTAAATAAAACAATATAATATGTCGTTTTACGAATTTGGATATTACGGTACATGATATCTTCATCCATCTCAGACATTATGATTGAAATTTTTATAATCCACTATGACTACTGATTAATCTCAAGCTTGTTTGTTTATGCCTTTTCAACTTGTACAATTCATTCATTTTTAATATACCCATTATATTTTTATGGCCTTAATCCTTATTCTATTGTTATCTTTTCGTTTATGGAAGAGTCGCACAAATCTGTTGCTTTTTTTCACTTTAATTACTTTAGTTAAAAATCGTTCGATAATAATTGACAAAATATCAAGAAACAGTTAGTAACTAATCATAACAAATTTAGTTTGACAATTCCCTTTTCGTTTTAGATGTCTGACCATGCATATTGTTGAATCTCCGACATCTGCAGAGGTGTGCTGACCTCGTCCTGCCGTCTTGATCCCTACTTTTGAGACTAATTTCTCAATTCTACTCTGAAACCTAAATTAGAATGGAACAAGTATTATATCTGAGTCTAATATGATATTCAATACCTTTGAAATTGTGAAGAGATCGAGTATTTAGAGGCGACTCCTCCTCCATTGAAACTTGTTGATGAAGCAACGCGCCACGTCAACTGATAACATGGCCGGATCATGATGGAGGATATCATTTTTTATTCTCTCATAACTGTCTTTTCGATCCTTGTGTCGAGCCTATGATTGCGCTCCACTCGTCCAGGACACGCGTCGATCATCTACAGGCTCTTTCTGCTCCACTGGTTTGTGTCGTGGGCGTCTTATCCTGCGGCCAAACTTCCTTTCCCGGGTGTCTTTTCTCTGTTGGCCTCGACCGTCCTGGCTTCGGCAGTATTTACCTATCTAACATATATTACATTTTAATAATTTCATAATATGATTTTATATTTGAGGGACTTTTTTTTTTCCATCCTTTTAAATATACATTTAACATTTAAAACACGTTTTTTAAAATGAAATTTTCACAACTGCCTAACAAATAAATAGTGGTGTAGTCCACAAATTGAAAGGGGCGGCTACAGGCATGTAGCGAGAAGCATTAGTTTACTTGATTATTAGAGAGACCATAAAGATTAAAATAAAAAAATTACAGTCCCGTTAAAAAGCTATTTAACTATTGAATTTGGCGTCCTTAAATGTATTACTACATACAATTGTATATGTCAAATTCGATGATTGAAAGATTTATTTAATGGGACTGTTGTCAAATTCGCGCTATTAAATAAATTAGAAATGTATGAATATTTAGTTTAATTAGTACGTCATCAAACCATCTCTGAGTTATTTATTTCAATCACAGTTTAATTAATTTGGGACCATTATATGTTTATATGCAATTAGTCAACCACTTTGAACTTTAATTTAATTAGACTTTTTTTCTTTTTTTCTTTGTTTTTTAAGTATTTGGGACCATTGATAAGTGCCTTTTGTTGGTCATTAAAACTCACTTTTTGGAGATCCCAACCCCAATTGAAATTATTGAATTTTCTAAAAGTTCTATTTCCAGAGTGTTGTACTTTTTCCTTGTTTAAATCCAAGTTTTTTTTTTTTTTTTTTTTTTTGTGAATTCTTGGGATCCAAGTTGATTTCCTAATTTTGGTGAAATCCGACCCGACCTGCCTTCGAGTTTGAAGCTTTCATTGATTCAAGGGAGTTTTATATCCGATCGTCTGACGGTGATCCATGCGATCTTCAACAACTAAATTTAATACGCTATCAATATATATGATATTTGTTGGTTTAATATAACCACGCTATTTCAGCAGTTAAATTTAATATTTCAATATTTAAATTTAATGTACTTACAGTTTTAATGTACACCGGATACTTCAGAAGCTGTACTCACTCGATACGTGTCTAAATTTGAATCCGAACTGAAAATTCAGTTCTAATCCTAGTTTGGGAATATCTGGAAGATTTATAGTTAATTTGTTTTTAATGAGAAGATGGACAAATTCAAACGGTCCAAGACGTGCATTTTCTGACCTGGGAATCTGGCGTTGAATTCAATTGCTTCCGACATACTTCGTCATTCTTGAATCTTCCTTCATCTTCGGCTAAGGTCAAAAATTGCAAAATTAAAAAATTCATTATTTTTATTTACTTTGAATTAATTTTTGAAAAAAAAAAAAAAGTTCTTCTATTGAAGTGCAAGGAATACAAATCTTTTGGTATCTTGAATGCAAAACGATGACAAAAACACTTTTCTCAATCACGTTTTTAATAAAAAGTATTATTCTTTCGTTCCACTAGAGTAATTCGCTTTCTAAATTTATTTTTTGTTTAATAAAAGAGTTTACTTTCAAATTTTAATAATATGTGGTCAATAATTAATCCCACACTCAAAAAGTAAAAATATTAGTAAAAATTTCAATAAATAGTAACAAATAAATTGTTTAAAGTGTTGTACATTTTCGAGATCAGATTCTTCTAGTGAGACGGAGGGATCGGAGTAACATAACATTACGTAGTAATTTGGATTATAGGCCCTTTAATTAAGTTGAAGAAGACTAATCCAAAATTGGATTTTCTTTCTCTTCATGCATAATTCAATACTAATATTGGGGAGAGATGGAAAATAGTGGATAGAAGAAGTCCGATCCCGTCGTGTTTGAAACTTGCATTATTTCCAAGTTTCAAATATTAACACTAATTATTAAACTCTTTGGTCTTGCCCGTTGGCTAAGGACAATTGGTGATTCTTCCAGCATGCATGGATGGACTTTTTTCACCTTTAAGTTTGCATCATTTTGACTACAGTTTCAATAATGACATCTCCATTTTATCTCCACGGAAATTCAAATCACATGACATCTCCATTTTATCTCCATGGAAATTCAAATCACACACACACATATAATTGAGTTATGCGACCCGTATAAATTAATTGACTAAAATAAAACAAATCCCCCGATTTTGAAAATAGAAACGAGGCGATTTACTATGTGCAATTGGCGTGGAAGAATGAATAAGTAATTAATGACACTGTAATTCTTAGCGTGGAAGAATGAATAAGTAATTAATGACACTGTAATTCTTACGCTTGGTTCATACAAAAATCTAATCATTTAAACTATTATATTTTATTAAAACAATCTAAAATTTATTTAATTAGTGATTCATCCATTTTCGGTATGAGATACTCGCATTTTTATTTTTATTTCCGCACGTCAAACTGAGGAAAAGGTTTTCTTTTGGGGACAATTCCATTACTACTCATTGATTGCACCCCAAATAAAATAATATCATAAGATAGTGAAACGCATGTGCATTATTACACGTAATAGTACTTACTAGTGCATAATATAATGTACATATTGAATCATTGTTTGGACTTTGGGACTTTATTATTGGTCCATTCATTAACAAACGTAGCACCAAAAATATAAGAGCGCAACTATATCGAGTATGCCTTTAATCTAGTTCATTAAACCATTTATATCCTAATTTGGTTTTTATATTAAAAATGCGACTATATAATTTCATGATTTTGACATTTGCTTCATATTTCTACACGTCCAAATTTATTGTTGCATTTTCAACTATAGGAAATTTAAATGCATAACTTAAAAAATATATATATGTATATATATATATATATCAAATAAATGTTCATTTGTGACGTAGAATCGTCCAACAATAAATGAGAAATGAAGTCCACTCTTTAGTCCATATGTTGTGATAAAGAGAGAGAGAGAGAGAGTGATCATTATATAAGGCTTGTATATCATCCAGAAACACGCCCCACGAAACTAAGGCCATGTGTGGAATGCATCTCAAAATCATGTTTTGAGATGCATTTCCAATTTTATAATATTTTTTTGTTATTCCCAATAAGTTTTTTTACATTTTCAACACACTTTTTTACATTCTCAATAAGCTTTTTACCACACATGATTTTGTTTATAGGCCAAAAACGAATTATTGTATTTAGTGATACTATAAATCGTCCAACAACGACTTATGCGGTGCTGAAAATTTTAGTAAATGATGAAGAAGTGGAGTTTCATACATATTTAGGTAGCGTTCGTTGGAATTAATGAAACAAAAATGATTAATAGGATAGAATATAATAAAAATTGAACTAAAACCTACCAATAATCTAATTAACGACATCTAGGTATAGTTACAAGTTATAAACTCATAAATTAAATGCTTTTTTTTTTTCTATCATTCTTAAAAGTGAGAAAATTATTGGATGCATTCGTTACATTTTATAAAAAAAAATAGTAATATAGCAAACATATCATAAACTATCAACTTAGATTTATATTGATTTATGAATCCTTACATGTACATCATTTTTTCATAAAAATATCCCCATATCACATTAATATATCTCGTTGCACCATGCTAAGTAATACAAGTGATGCACCGAGTAATCATTCATAAATGCGACCTTAATTTGTAGGAAAATGAAATACAACAAATCCATCTCCCATGCCCATCCGTGGTGAGTGTTATATAAGGGCACGTATTCACCCATGCATTCAATTCATTTCTGTACCTGCATTTTGCAACACCAACAAAAAATAAAAATAAAAATTGTCGGGTAACCATCCAATCGGGCCACTTCATGTTCATTTGTTATTAATTAATTCATTCATTCATGTAATCCACCTATTTCAAAATAAGCGTTACTTTGAAAAGTTTATTAGTTCTAAAATAAGTGTTACTTTACGAAAACGAATATTTGCTTTTCTTTAAAGGTGTTGGAATTGATTGACACTTGTTTTTCTATAACCTTTCCCACTTTAGGGTATTATATACTCATATATATATATATACCAATGTTAGAGATTTGCACTTGGGACTATTTCACAAAAATGTTACTATGACAAAATGGATTTCGGGAACCTGTTAAAGAAACTTTATAATGGATGCAGTTGTTGAAAATGGCAGGAAAATAGTTTTGTCTCGGTCAAACTCGCATTTGACAAACGTCGAGATTTTCGTCCATTAGTTGGGTAAATTTTTCGGCATTTAAACTAAAATTGAAAAAGAAAAAGAAAACATTGTGAACTACATTTAATAGGTTTTTAAAAAAAAAAACTATATTTACTATTTAAGTAAAATATGTATATATATAATAAAAATGCTATTTTTCCTCGGCTAATTTACCAATTTGTGTGAAGACGATACTTCGGACACTTATTAAAGAAATGAGGAAGTATATTGATAAGTCACCGTTTTTTGGAATTTATTTGATTGAGAATACAGTTAGTAGGTATTTAAACCCATGGGCTCGTGTTGCGTGTCCTACACTCACTTGACTGTTAAAATTTTGTTTACCCTTGTAAAGGAAAAATGGCACTTTTAGTCCCTTTCGTTTGGGCATGTGGCAATTTTCGTCCCTTACGTTTCAGCGTGGCGAAAATGGTCCATTATGTTTGCAAGTGTGGCGTTTTTAGTCCATATTACCGGTTATAGCAAGTTTTTAATGGTCAAACTTGCGGTCAACGGTTTTTAGGACCTTTGTGAAATAAAAAAAATAATTGGGGCTTTCTTACAATTTCCATATTCTTTAGTGGTCCAAACATTAATTTCTTTCCCAAATTTACTATTCATCTTCTTCCCCAAATTTATCCCCCTTTCTACTCCCTCCTCCGCTGCAGTCCGCCGCCCCTCCCTTCTCCCTACTCCTCCTCTCATCCTCCCCTCCTCCACCGCTAAAACCACCTCAACCCTTTCTTCCAAAACCATTTTCTGCTTCAATTTCTGGCGCGGCCATTCAAATTGAAACTCCTCTGCTTCCACTTCCTCCGCGGGTCATGGATGCGCCGGTGGAGCCAAGAATCAACAGAGCATTTCATCTCAGTTCATGGTGATTTTGTTTTTGGATCTGGGTTTTTTGTCGGGTTGAATCTCTAATTTTGTTGCTGGGTTCTTCAAATTTCTTATTTAGTGAATTATTGATTTTTTTTTTCTTGGTATTCGATGATGGGTTAAAGATGGTGATGACACTGGATGGTTTCTTTCTCTGTTTTCCTTTTCCACGGTGAAAGATTGAAATTCCTTTTCATTTCGGTTTGAATTGCTTATATTGGCTCGGGGGGGTTCTTGAATTAAGAATCAAGAAATTGAGCTTTTGTTTCTTTGATTTCCTATCAAGCAGATTGTGATTTTGGCTCCAGTGGGTTTTCAATATTTGAGCCAAGTGGCTGGCACAAATAAAATGGTAGAGGTGGGAGTTGGATGTGGTCAATGGAGGAAGATGGAGTAGAAATGGTTCTAGAGGAAGTACTGAAAGGGTAAAGGGTAGGCTTCCATCCATGAGTACACAGAAATGCAGAGCTTCCATTTCTTCAGGCTTCATTTTTCTTTTCTTTTTTTTCAGTTTATGAAGAAATCGTTTTCTTCAGTTTTATTTTGAGAGAAATGGTTTTGAAAAAAAGGGTTGAGGTGGTTTTAGCGGTGGAGTAGGGGAGGATGAGAGGAGTAGGGAGAAGGGAGGGGCGGCGGACTGCAGCGGAGGAGGGAGTAGAGAGGGGATGAATTTGGGGAGAAGATGAATAGTAATTTGGGAAAGAAATTAATGTTTGGACCACTAAAGAATATGGAAATTGTAAGAAAGCCCCAATTATTTTTTTTTATTTCAAAAAGGTCCTAAAAACCGTTGACCGCAAGTTTGACCATTAAAACTTGTTATAACCGGTAATATGGACTAAAAACGCCACACTTGCAAATATAATGGACCATTTTCGCCACGCTGAAACGTAAGGGACGAAAATTGCCACATGCCCAAACGAAAGGGACTAAAAGTGTCATTTTTCCCCCTTGTAAATCTGCCCATGTGCTTGTACGTGGATTAGAATGTAATTTTACCTGCAGTGCAATATGGCCATTTTTATTTTTCACCTATACTTTTTCTTTTTCACCTCAATTTTATTTAAATAGATGATATCTTAACTGTTACAACTTCGATTCTCCGTTAGGCTGCAAGCGAACCTCCTCCTTTGTGATACCTGCTTTTGGGACTTCCTCCCAAATTATACTCCGACGATCAAATTAGTCCAAATTCCAAATATAAAGCAATAAGGGTTTTCTCATATCAAAAAGGATCTAACCTTTCACCATTGTGTACTGTTCTATTTATAGGAAAAGTAGGAGTGACGGCTGAGTTGTTTGAGGCGGTTGCCGAGTTGTTTTGCTTGCTAGCCAAGTATCAGTCTGAGTTGATAGCGGTCCCCTACTTGTGGTCCTCAAGATGATATTGATCCCCTACTTGTGGTCCTCAGGATGATATTGGTCCCCTACTTGTGGTCATTGGTTGCTTATAAGCCACCACGTGTCCTTAGATCCATTACTCCACTTCCATATTCATCATTACTATTTAAACCATAGGTGGATTGCCATGTGTACCACTAATATTCCTTGTGAATAACTTCTTGTTTACTTCCAGTACTAAGTGTTAATTTTCAGGTTGAGTACATTTCAACCCGGTGCAGCGTAGGGAAGCGGGATCAACCCTGCGAAGGGTTACCTACCCAACATTAACCTTTTTACAAAAGTTCCAAAAGAAAATAGGAAAAAATTTATAAAATCAGACAAGTAATCTTATTTAATTTTAATCATTA
Source organism: Leptodermis oblonga (assembly GCA_016801395.1). NCBI lineage: Eukaryota > Viridiplantae > Streptophyta > Magnoliopsida > Gentianales > Rubiaceae > Leptodermis > Leptodermis oblonga. The sequence continues at coordinate 47,087,325 of CM028750.1, read as the reverse complement.
TTAATTAGAAAGAGACGAGGATAATAGTTCTCCACATAACACAAACTAAACTCGATATAAATCAAGTGCGGTTGAACCTCAACAAAATTTCAGATTAAATAATAATTAAGGTCAAGGTCGAATTTTGTTATCATGTCAGGTGTTGTTGGAACATTTTAATAAAATTCATTTTATTAATTAAATTATTTCTTTGATTTATGTTGAAAATTCAATTGTAAATTTGATAGGTTACAAAATTGATTTGAGCAATAATCTATAGCATTTGTGAGAATGCTTAATTTTTGGTAACCAAAGCTTTGAAAATGCAATTGAAATAATTATTTCATTGAGACGTTTGATTCATACGTTTTCAAACATCGAAACATTATTATGAATTGATTCTTCAGTTTTACTAACCAATTTTATGAATTAGTATTACATAAATATTTTATGATAATTTGCATCAGTTTCATGAGTATCAATGCATTGATCATATCCGTTCACATTTGTAAGAAAACAAACGGATTTCAATTATTAAATGGAGCATCCGGTTTTGCTAATCTGAATTAAAAGCCAATTTTAGTTGTTTATATATACATCTATATATACCTACGAAGAAAGATGTAGAATGGTGAAGAAATCTCTCTATGTGCTTTACAAATCCCCTTAAAAATATAGCTTTGGCAAGGAACAAAAAGGTGTTAGAAGAGTTGATTACATTTTCCTAATGATTATGCAGATTGTTAGGAAAACACAGCAAGTGTGCAGGGCTGTTGTATCCCGGAGGTAACAAGTTTCGACAATTCTGTTGCACCAAAGATAATTTTTGCAGAATGGCTTGAATCACCTAAAGATAGCGACTACGCGCCTCAGCCCTTCCATAGTAGCTTCGCTAACAAATTGTCTGTTTTATTTTCTTTGTTTGTTTTATAGTTTTGCAGGTCACTTGTGCGAGTTGGAACAACACATGTGAATCTATAAACCCTAACTTGCCAACTATATTTAAAAATATAAACAACATTTAATTAAAAATGTAATAAAGAATAATAGTTTTGAAATAGTATGCAAAATTTTCTTTTTGAAAACACCCATACCATAACTAATATCTTATAACTATGGCAACATTGGCAAGTGCTACTTTCTCCATGAACAAGAACCACAAATATCTGTTACATTTATGTTTAACCAACCTTAGCCTATCCCTATCCTAGGATCCCAAGAGAGTAAGAACAGTTTACACTTTAGAAGTTCATTTTCTTTTGGGCAAATCACATTTGTCTCCTAAAATTTGATCAAATTATAATCAGTCTTTGGCGAGTATCAATATCTTCTTTGCGGTAAGAATTACAAATTGTTTACTATTAGTCCAATAGTAACACAAATTACAACAAACTTTTGTTATTCAAAGACATTTGTAATTGTCAGAAACCTTCGAAACCAATTTATCATTTGTCCAAAGATAAGGGGAAGTAAATGTAATTTGCCATTTTCTTTTTGCCACTCTAATATTGACAAGGAGAAAGACATTTGTTAGGAAGATGACAAATTCTGTTAGAAGGCATCTATCCTACTTTTTTTCTGTTACCTTAAAAGAGTTCAATAATTCTATGACAGCTTTTTTTTTATTACCTTAAAAGAGTTTAATGATTCTATGACATCTTACAAATTACGAGTGCAAATTTAAAACAGACTTAAAATAGAAAGACGGATGGAATAGTGTAAAGAAGAACTATAATCAAACTTTAGCATAAAAATATTTGCTAAACTTGAAAGGGCACCTTTTACATTATATCATACAAAATAGATACTAATCAGGCAAGGCAATCCTAAATACACTTTTTCTCTGCACTTCTTTTTCAGGGGAAAAAAACAAAAGCCCCCATTTCTCTTCCCCAAAAAGCCCCCCTAAGATTACTCTTTTTACAACTTTAGAACATCATATCTCAACAAAGCACCCAGATTGTACAAAACCAGAAAACTCTTCGGCTACTTCTAGCTTCCTCAATTTACCATTTTGCCCCCCTCCTCTGCCACTCTCATTGCCATTATTGTACTTTTTCTCTGGCTCTGCTATGAAGAACCCATGGGTCGCACCCTGGTACGGTGAACCCGTGACCAGGGTAGCATCCCCCAAGTCAACCCCACACGTCCCCACTCGGACCACGGGCTCGGACTCGGCCCACCACCTCAATTCCCCATTTTGCCCCACCGATACGCAAGATCTGGGGCACTGACTCGCCCTCCACGCCTCCTCCTCCCGCCGCCACTCGCCGGTTCCGGCGTCGTACACCTCCGCGCTGCTCTTGAATCCGCCCTGGGTCTCCGTGTCGTACCCGGAAACCACCCAGAACTGGGAGCCGATTACCACCCCTTCGCACTCATCCCGCTCCTCGCTCATCTTGGGGAGCTCGGTCCACACGTCGGCGTCAACGTCGAGGACCCACGCCGTTTTCAGGGCGTTCTTGCTCTCGTCGTGGCCGCCGGCGATGAAGATTCTCCCCTCCGCCGCGCCAACCGCGAAGAAGGATCGAGCCAAAGGCATGTCGGCGCACTGTATCCACCTCCGAGTGGTGAACTCGTACTTGAACACGTCCTTCACGGGTTCCCAGGTGGAGGGATCCCACCCGCCCATTACAAAGAGCTTACCCTCGGTGCCGGCAATCTGGCAGAACAGCGGCAGCCCATTTGGGTATTTGGGGATCGGGTCAACCCGGTCCCAGGCACCACTCAACGGGTCAAAAACTGAAATCCCATAGCTAGGAGGACCAAGCGGTTTGGATTCCGATGGCACCGGCAGGGCCTGAACTAAGCAAGCCACTTTCCGGGTCTGCCCAGAATTTCTCCGGTGGTAATAGAAATCCCTGCTCTGGAGTAATCCGAGCCAGCGCTTGCAAACCCGGAAAGCAACTCCGTGAGCTGCGTAGTGCAACCGAGTCAAGCACTCCAGAGCCAATTCCTCCGGCAAGCCCGGGATCAGCTCGACGAACTCTGCAGTCGCCGCCATAGTAAGGATTCTAGAAAGAAATTCTGGTAGAGACAGAAACTGAATCTTGTGGGTTTTCTTTTTCTTTTCCCCCTTTTTCTTCTCCCTTTCTTGTAATTTATAGCAATTGATTAATCAAGGAACGTGCATTTTGATTTTGAGTTTTAGGCGAATAATCGAAATCCAGACTGATATTTATAGCAAAGTCGGGAGTGCGAGACGTTAAAATTTTTAACGAATAAAATAAAAAAGAAGGGGTCACATGATGGACGGAGGAATCAGATCACTCCACGTGGCGGGCATCTGTTTGCTCTACATTCTATCCGTGAGCTCATAATTATCCATTTTCCAAATTACGTTTTCGATTCCTAATTTTCAAAATTTCCCTCACGACAATATCATTCATAAATTTTATCGTTTGGCGGAGTGACATAAATTTCAAAGTTGCTGTCTTTTTGCTTATTTATCGCCGTTTGAAAACATTGTGAGTTTATATGAAAAAGTGTTATTTCCTTTGTTCACGAAATAAAAATGTAAAATATATATAATAAAATGTCATTATACAATTTTCGATGTAAAGAAAAAAAAAATTTAGTTTTATCTATATTATAATAAATTAAGCGAAAAATATTTATTAAACGAAAACTTAAGTTGTAGTATGAATTAATGAAAGGGAACAAAAAGTGCAGCTGCCAAACCTTAATAACCTCTATATTTATATTCTGGATGCAACTGAGAATCTCGTCGATCCAGGGTATAGACTCGGGGTCGTCGCAAGTGAAGATTGACATGGAGCCACTCTTTTTACCCATTAACATTTCAGAAAATTTCACAACCCCCATCGCTTAGTTTTCGAGATTAGCTAATATATTAGTTGATAAATTTGTTGTTGTTGTTCTTGTTTATTTAATACCTTTGGTGGTTCCTATGCCTATTATGTATGAATGATCAACCAATATGGATAATAATTTTGTATTTAATATACCACATAATTGACTTTATACTTTCACCCTATAATTTTATTTTTATTATCATTCATGTTTTTTTTAAAAGTATATTTTTTGAAACAATGAAAATAGATGCCTAGTTATTCAAATTGTATTATTCTCTCCGTTCCATAAGGAGAATTTACTTTATTGTACTCAAATAGTATAATAAAGCGGATTCTTCTAGTAAAACAGAGAAAGTACATAATTATGACATGTTCTAGAGGATAAATAAAGGAAGGACGTCATCAATTTATTATTTTGTGGAAATAATTATACTATTTTAAATACTTTATCTGTCCAAATGTACAATCATAAACTATAAATTCAAAATAAAAATTTGTCTTTAGAGTGGGAAGTGAAATCTTAAACAAAATTCTTCCATATATCAATTTTTTTTGTGCAATTGTGTTTCATGTTTAGTATGCTATGCTGAAAAAAAGAAGAAGAAAGAAGATCCAATAATTGAGGGCACACGGTAGTTATGGTGTGGTGTGAGCGCAGAGGAGAATGACTCGAAAGTATGTAGAAACAGATATCTAGAACGTAAATGAGTGAGGGACGGAAAAAGACAAATGAGGACAGACAGATAACTAAAAGGGAGAAAGGAAGCTTATGGCATTGACTCACTGCCACATTGCTTAATCAATAATATCACACTAAATAAATTACTGTTAATAATTTCTGATACGACACAAATTCGACACGATATAAATGGATTATGGTTGAGTTTCGCCAAGTTTGCTGGTTAAAAGGTAAGATTATGCTTGAGAATATCGACACATAAACTGACCAATCCGAACTTTACACGAGTAATTTATACTACAACACTAAAACACAACACAAACTTAAAATATTCGCGGGATAAATGAGTCAAGACGAATAACTAAATCGGTAAGATTATGGTTAAAGGATATTTACACTGGAACTCGCCAATCCAAACCGATAACCCGGACACTATACGAATTTGCACCCCTAAAATAAATTATTTAAATAATTTTTTAAAAAAATAAAAAATAAATCAACAGATAAGATCTCATTCCTAAAGCCACGAGGGTGGGCCATCCCTGGGAGTTATTGTGGGTCCCACAAACATGGCGATAACTCGTAAAACTATCGTACGATCATTGATTCATCGAACAAAACCGTGGGACGCCACGTGGCTGGATAAAATAGATAACCCCACCGGAATAGGAAAATAGCAGCGGTGACGGTGATGCCTGAATATGATATTCTTTTCCTTCGATTTAATGGCCGAATTACAATTATCAATAAATTCTGTAATTTTAAAAAGTAAAATAAATAAATTATATATATATATATATATGAGGCATACTAAACGCAGTAACCGTTTTACTATTCGCAGTAACATTCCTCTATGTAAAGACAAAAATGCCCCTGGCCCAAAAGGAAAAAGAAAAAGAAGAAAATCGGGTACTGTTCACCCGTGCATGAACAGTACTGTTACCCAGTTAAAAAAAACTGAATAAATACCGCCAGCCGCCGACGGTATTTTCGCCGGAAATACTGCCGGCGATCGGCGATATTCCGGGAATTCCGTCCGGGGAGACAGTCTCCCAGCCGAAATGTTGCAGAAACAGAAAAAACGTCCGGATAATCGCAGGTCCGGGAAAAAAATCCCACCAAAATGAGTTTTTTTTTCCCGAAAATTAAAATGAAGGGGTATATAGAGAATTTATGCAAACTAATTTAAAGTGAAAAAATAAATACAGTGTTTACTTATAGTGTAATATGGATCGTACTCGGGTATACCGGCCATATTTGAATAAACGTATCAGTGATGAAATAGAAAACAAGTGTTTCTGCAATTTAATGTAAATGGAAAACAACTAACTCTCAAGGTTGAAAAAATGGAATAAACTTGCCACCTTACTTATAAGTGAAAAAATGGAAGAAAAATAATTTTTAACCATAAAGGGCAATTCGGATTTTTTACAGGGGAATGTTACTACGTTTAGTAAAACGGTCCGGGGGTATTTTTTCAGTTTTTTTTCTAACCGGGTGGTGAACAGTACCCGGTTATATTATTTTTATTTTTTTTTTGACCAGGGACATTTTTGTCTTTTCATAGAGGAATGTTACTGCGAATAGTAAAACGGTTACTGCGTATAACAATTTCGATATATATATGAATGAGTAAGATTATGGGGTGCTTTTTTGTTTTACTTTTGGTTTTATTTTTTTATTTTAATAGTAAATTTAATATATTATAATTATTTTTTATTATTTTTAAAATATAATTTTTTACTATTCAGCTATATATTTTTACATTTTCAATACATATTCTATATTATAAAGCTATTTTTTAAAAATATATCTTCATAATGGTTTCAAAACAATCAAAATGAACATGCCCAGAGTTTTGTTATGAAACTATTTGTCCATTTGTTAATGATTTATGTAATGATAATGTTAACACAGTCAAAATCAATATCAATATAATGATTTCTTAACGGGATTAAAGTATTTTCTTCAATGATTGTAGAATCTATTTTATATCCTCATAATTCATAATAAATGACATTTTGAAGTAAATAACTAGTTGTTATATATATATGACATTTAAGCAAAAAAAAAGACTAACGTACTTTAAAAGTTACCAATTAGGAACTTATTAGTCAATTTAAGAGATTTTTTTTAAAAAAATTGTGAACAATCATTCACTTATTGATTTAGAAGTCACATACTTTTTTTCTTTTTTTCTTTTTTTCTTTAGAGGGTTGTAGCATTTGTGGGAATGATAAGAACGAAGTTAGAAGAGTAGTATGTAGAGTTTTGTCAACCTGTACTTTAAATAGTTAAAATTAACAAAGTTAAAAATAGAACTACTGATCTTTAGATGATCATCTATGTATCACTAAGTCGCTGACTCGTTTCCTACAGTGATACTTTTTGTATTATTACTTCTGTTAGCTGAGTCAGCGGCTTTATATATGGTTATCAAACATGAAATTGAGGAAGAAAAGATGTCAAATGGGACCAAAAATTAAAGGTGAAATTATTGCTACACAAGTATGAAGTATCTAACCAAGTTGGCCAATTTGATCTTTGGAGGGCAAAGTCCACATTGAAACGTCAAACTCTATCCAACTTGCCCATTTTCTCAAATAGTTTTTTTGGACGTTTTGAAAACGATTTTGAAAACAAGTTTTGGAAAATAGTTTTATAATGTAAAAAGTATATTGAAAATGTAAAAAGTATATACTAAATAGTAAAAAGTTGTATTGAAAATGATGAAATATGATTAAAATATATTAAATTTACTTTTGAAACCAAAACCGTTTTCAAAACGAAACAAAAAGAACAGGTCCGTAATTCCCATTCCCTTTAATTATTGTGTTTTCTTTTCCATTTCCGGAGTCACACATTGGCTATATATTCGTATTAATTTATTAAAGTCTTCCCTTTGTGTTTAAGTAAGAACAAAGAGGAACAAGACATGGATTCAGATGGTGTGATGTATAAAGAGTCACTTATAGTTTGGAGTTTCGATTCTTATCTCTATTAATTATGCCTATTTAAAGTGCTCAATTCCTACTTTTATTGCAAGCTACGCCTCAACTTCGTTATTTCCCTATGCTTTCAGTGTTCGTAATAGTGTTGAGTTAAATAAATAAATAAAAGAAGTTAGATGAATGAGATCATTTTTTTACAACTTTAGTCCTACTCTTTCTAGTTTCAGTTGGATAAATTTATCAATATCTCCTTAAATTTTGTTTAAATTACTATATGAACTCGATAGTTTAATAAAATTATCAAATTAACCATTGGACAATTGGAAGAAAAGTTGACTGTTTAAAATATGTGAAATGGCAAAAATATCAATCAAACATTGATTATTTATAACCACCCATTAAAGGAAAGTTGACTTCCCTTGTCTCCCAAGAAGAAAAAGAAGAGTAAAATATTTAAATATTATACAATGGTTAATTTTATACGAGTATTTCACAACTACTACTGCTATACAAGACCTCATAATTATACCATTAATATGTACAACTATTAAAGTTAGGAATAAAATGTACATTCTTAAATTAAAAGTGAATTTTCATAGTAAGTGACAATCACGTGAATTTTTTTAATATTAAATACATGAAATTAAGATTACCAAGTGAATTCCCTCGGTCACTGAGTTTTTTTTAATTTATTCTTTTTCAAAAATTTTCCTAAAGTATATAGGACACCTTCCTATACAATTTATTGTTATTTTTTAGACACTTCTTGATGTAGAGAGACTTGTGGGAACATCTCTTAATTTCAATTAGAAAGTAGGGAAGAAAGAGTAAAGACACTTCTTGATTCGAACTGAAAACTAGGCATCAAAACATAGGGTTCAAAGCTACAGCATAGCGGTTAGTACTGGAGGCTGGTTTCTCGCATGTTGCGGATTCGAAACCCATTTAGGGTGGAAAAATTGTAATATGAGCGGTCTAGCGGGCCCCAAATTCCAAAAAAATTAATTAATTAACCAAAAATAAATCATAGTAAAAAGTTTGTTTGTAGTAGTAGTACTAGAGAGCAACCTTTGTTCATTCCATATTATATTTCTTGGAAATAAATAATGTCATCTTGAAAAGAAACAAAAAGAGAAGGGCAAAATATTACTATGTAAATACAAAGAAAAAATGCAAAATATATTTCGATGATTCAAATACGATAGAGGTGACGAATAAATGTGATGCGAATTATTGAAGCGAAACGAAATACTATAAAATGAAATCAGTAGTATTTGGCCTTTGCAGTTGGCACCGACGTCCCAATGCTAAATAAATAAAATAATCATAAGTAGTCTATGTTTGTTCAAAGTTTCTTTCTTGGCTCTTGCTTGTGTAAAATAAGATACACAACTTAACTAAGAATGTTAGGAACGAACGAGTCAGTGCTCAACGGTTATGATGCAAGCGTAGAGAAATTTAGAGGTCGGTAGTTTGATTTTTATCTCTGCCTATTCTGACTATTTAGTCAACAAATTAATATTAAAAATAACTAAAGAATGTCTAATACTTCATTCATTCCTCTCTAGAAAATATAATATGTATTTTGCTATATACTTTACATATTGATATGGTTATGTATAGTAAGTAATTCGTTGGTACAAATTTTATATACTTAATAAGTATAACACTTAAATTTTAAAAAATATAGACAAAAAGCGCAATTACACTCCCTCTATCTATCCCGTAAGAAAAATCAAATAATAGATTTGTTTTTCGATTACAAAATATATATAACTCGAAATAGGACTCATTATGTACTTGCTGGTCGTGAAAAATTACTAATTTGGATTTTCATTCAGACACATGACATGTAACATCATTCTGAATAATTAATACACTTTTGGAAGGGTAGTTTGTGGCCATACTTTCCAGTTTCTAGAGATTTGATGAATAAATAAATATTACATGATCAATTATGAATAGGTACATAATAATTTAAGCAAAAAAACTCAAAGTCATGAAGATTTGAGGAACAAAATATTTGATGAGATATCCTTAATTATAGCTGCCGCAACTAATGGTTGGCAAAACACTACAATCAATGTATTAATGAAATATTGATTAGCTGATGAACTGTACATTAGGTAGCTAATTTGTTTTATTTTATATTTTTTAATAAATAATTTAGCAATATCAAAAGTAAAGTTTCCAGAAGGTCAAATTAATGATTCCATCACATATAATTCCATTTCAGTTTCAAGCACTACCCTTAATTAGGGGTGTTTTCTTAAAAATGGTTTTGAAAACATATTTTTTGAAAGTAGTTTTATAATGTAAAAAAATGCATTGAAAATATAAAAATATATAACTGAATAGTCAAAAATTGTATTAAAAATGATGAAAAATGATTATAATATATTAAATTTACTATCGAAATCAAAACCAAAATGAAAACAACATAATCCTATTGAAAAAAGGCAGTGGTACAACCATTTACTAGCAATATCGAAAGAGACTTGCACTTATGTACACAATTGACATTTTTATTTTTTGATACAATTTTGCTCACTTTGAGAAACTTATATATAACAGACATGAAGAGTTATACTATTTCGCACACCACGATATACACCATACTGGGGACTTACACTTGAACGTCACGATACATCACGTTGGTGACAGATGCGCAATCTTCAAGACTTTTGCACCAAGTATTTACCACTTGAGTTAGGGATGATTCACTACTTTCTCCCTTTCTCAACTTTGTAAGTGCCTCAAACAATCAAATTTGTAAGTTCTTAAATAAATAAATGTATATTCAAAAATTTCATACAAAAGAAGAAATTAATAAAGTTCTAACCTCTTTCTTCATTTCATTTTTTCCTGAAATTTAATGTCATTAATTGTATTTTAATTTCTCATCAAATATCATAAGTTAGATCAAATCATTTACGTAATTTCCTGAATTAGTGTGTTCATTTCAATTGAAACACTTAAAGAAATAAAACAGACAAAAAAGAGTATATATATAGCTTTAAACTAAAGCAGCCATTTTTGGTACTTTTGAAGTTAAAATGTGGAACACGCAAATTAAGTAGGGCCATATTTTCTGCCTAATGGCTTAATTAATTTAATGAGAGCTTCAATTATTTCCTAATTATAAATTCCAACTGTTAGAGTTACGTTAATTAATGTGATTAATTATTTTAATTTCAACGGTTACATAAATCATTCACATAACTAATATTCCAGCTAGTTAATTAAAAACAATTTATCCATTAAAATAGAATTCTTATTATAATTTAATTCTTCAAAATTAGCCGCTAACGCTGAGAATCTATGTTAAAGTGTTAATTAGATTTTTACTATTATTATTGTTTTTTTATTATTTTGAATTCAATACGTGCATTATTTTAAAGATTGTTACTCCCTCTATAACGAGTTTTATTTTGGACCGAAGGAGTACATTAAAAGTTAAATTCAATACACGTTACATCGATGTTAAATCAATTCACGAGTTTAAATGACATTCACGCGATACATATGAAATTAAACTCAATATGCAAGTTGTCGGACCGTCAGACATGTAGACGATCATATATAATTTTTTGGCTTTGTGCGTACTCACAATTATGCTACGTTTTTGTGGGTCTGCATCATCTTCAGTAATTAATAATTAGTAAGCGGAATAATGATTATTTTAAGCTTCCAACGTTTACTTTATTTATTAAATTGGAGGCCCTTCTTGTTATCATCGACAATTGTTTTGGTTTTTTTTTTTTTTTTTTTTTGATAGTATACGAGTGTTGCTTACAAAATAATATATAGCAGTATATATTTAATGTTATTTTCCTTGTACATAATTTATTTACACAAACATATAAGTCATTGTTAAAAAAAAAAAAAAAAAACTCCAAAATTAGGCCCTATTCTTTAGTGAAGTCTAAGAACTGGTTTGGGCATTTTTTTGGGTTGAGACCAAGAATTAGATCAAAATGGGCTGAAACCCATGTTTCTCAAGGATGGACGCAACCCCGGGTCTCAGTTTTTGTGTTGAGACCAAAAACCATACCCCCCCCCCCTCCCAGAAACGGGTGCCTTTTTCTCTCTGCAAAATTTTCCTCCCCCAAATCCCCACCCACGATGTTGACCGAATTCCTCCGTCTCTCCGATGCAGCCAAAATTACCGCCGAGAACGAACAGCCCGAAGAGTTTGCTGTGGCCATTGTACTCCCTCCGGCGTCTTCTTTTGGTTCGTTGTCTGCATCAACGCCTCCCTTCGTGATTCCTCCAATTTTTACCCTAGGGATTTTGGGAAACTTGTGGCCTCACCGGAAATCGAACAAATTGACAAGGTCGGAATGAAGATTCTCAGCGGTGATTAACGGCGTAGAGAAGAGCTTCGGGCAAGGGTGAGCACCGGCCGAAATGACCCCGATTTTCTTGATTGTCAAGCAAATTAATTGGAATGTGCCTCCGGAAAAAAAAGAAAGAAAAAAAAAAAGAGCGGAATGTGCTGCCGGAAAAAAGGAAAGGAAAAAAACTGAAAAAAAGAAAGAGAGTTGGGGAAGAAGATGAACAGTGTTACCGACACTGTTCAACAATTTTTTTATAAATAGGCCCCTATTTTTTTCATTTTCTTAAATGACGGCCCCAACTTATTTTTTTTAAAAAAATTAAATATTAAACTATCTTAAACTAAAAATATTATGTAAACTTAAATATATCATTAACATTAAGAACAATTACTATTTTGGAAATATTATTATACTATAAAATTTATTTTTGGTTGAATATGTAAAAAAATAAAAGATTGGGGGTTTATTTGCTAATAAAAGTAATATAAAAGTAAAAATTTAAAAAAAAAGTATTGGAAAAAAATTTGGGTTGAAACTCATGTTCTTTACTTTGGGCTGAGACCTGGTTTCAAACCAGAACTCAGAACTTTGTTTCTGACAAATGAGCTGAAACCTGGTTTCAGTTTTATGTAAAGAACAGGCCCTTAGTATTTGAAAATATTATTGGTCTAACGATAAAATTTGTATAAACTATACATTTATGAGCAGTGGTGGAATTGGAGCAAATTTTTTGAGGAATCTAATATACAAATAATTTTTTTTTGACAATTAAATACGTACATATCTATATTTATAATTAAGAATACCCTACTAATAAAGGTAGATGTGAGATGTGAGGGGTTCGAAAACCATCCACCCGTTGAATCTGCCCCTATTTATGAGATAGTGAGTTGGAATCACATTAGTAATTAAACTGTGCATTTTTTCTAGCAAATCTTTAATTGTATTTGACTGGCCTATACAATTTCTTTCTTTATGCGTATATTTGTATTAACTTGTGGTGTCTATATGTGTCATATTAAAATGTTTATGAAGCTATATATTTCACTTGGCTCGTTTCATTAAAAGAAAATCTGATCGACTGATTTTAATATTACAAAATGGACAAGAAAACGTCAAAGCATTTGACGCTCACTTTATTTTTATACGTATTTTATTATTTGTGTCAATTGACGCTCTCTAAATTGTGTACGAAGTTATAATATAAAAATTGTGTTTGTATCTTTTCTTGATTTGTTAAATTCATAGTTAAATATTGCTGCGATGCGATGGCGCTTCTGGAAACATGTTGATAGTTACTCGTTCGTCTTTCGCGTTTGTATTCACTTGGATCCATGTGGACTATGGAGGATTATATAAGTTAGATTTTATTAATGTATTTGGTTCAAAATATATATTATTTTCTGTATATTTATACTTAATTATGGGGAAAATATTTCAATCTTTGAATTTGTCTTTTGATGCATTTATTAATCTAATTGCATATGCAATTATATAGGCAAAATTGATAATTGAATGGTTCATTTAACGGGATTATAGTTTCACTCTTTAAATATAAGAAAAATTGCAATTTCGTTAATGAAACTATATTCAATCATTGGATTTGACCGTGGATGAATTACTAATATCATTGCACAATAATTAAATAATTTCTTAACATGTTATTTGATATCAATGGTATTGTTCATGAATATTCATAATATATATATATATATATATATATATATGTAACTAACTTTTTACTTATATTGGCACTTTAGAGTATCACTGACATTGTTCATGTACATGTGTAGAGGAGTCTCATGTACGAATAGATTAATGGTTCGATGACAATACTTTAATAGCTAAATTCGATATTCGTGTTTTCATCCATACACAATACATTATAGGCTAAACTCAATACGTATGTGTTTTTTTTTTTTTTTTTTTTCACTAGAGAAGATATTCAGTTCCAAACTCCACACACGTATTTTCTTCACAGCATATAATATATATATTTTTTATATTAACATAACCGTAATACAGTATATACTAAATTTGATATTATACTCGACGCAAAACCGTATATATATTTTCTTAAATAAGACCAAAGTTTTTGTGTATATTATATAAGTAATTGTTTATAATTATAAACTTGGAAAGATACTTCGAAGCCATCGATGCTGAGGAGGTTATCTCTAGGGAGAGACGAAGAGCCAGAAAATTAAAAAAAAAAAAAAAAAAAATCTTATTGTGACAAGTGACAAGAATATCCCTTTCTTGCTAGGTTAATTTATCAATCTATGTCGGCTCTCTATATTTATAATTATCTATATAATTTCGGCCACAAAATCGATTCCAATTTGCAACATCGATCGAGTTTCTATATACTACTACTGTCTTTATCGATGAATAAATTATTTTTATTTTTAAAGGAAATTTTTTGAATAAATTATTTTTATTTTTAAAGGAATTTTTTGAATAAATTATTTTGAATGCAATTTTTTTTTTCTCTTAAAGACAAAGACCGAATTGATTAATTGAATTGAACAGAAAATGAATATATTCTTTTAATCAAATGCATTGGATTTTTCCAACACGTGTCCAATTTGTGTAGAAATGTCCTATAAAAACTTTGGAATTTTGCAACATTTGTCCAATTTGTAAAGCAATTAATTAAAGCCGCCGATTCCATCGATCGACCTTTCTCGAAGTTGAAGTTTTAAACCTCTTCGATCTTCTTCTCCTAATTAAACTCTCCTCTTAATATAGTTTAGGTAATTAATTTTTTTATAAAAAAAAAAAAGAAGTCAAAATGTCCAATTATGAATGAAATTTGTGGTTGATTTGAATTGGATAATGTTGTATGCAATTCTGTGTTTGCCAATATGTTGGTTTTGTTAGGTATTTTAATTGTGTGTGACATTCAATTAAAAATTATGACAAAAAAATTATATACTTGGGAAGACTATAGTGCCCCTAAATTAATCTATTTGAAATTTTTGAAGTTCAAAATGCCATTCACAAATACACAAATAAGTGTTTAAAATTCATGATTTATTACGCCAAGAGAATTTTTTTTTTTTTTTTTCTATTTCTCAACCAAAGACATTGTTGATGGTTGCTTTTTCAATTCTAGAAGAGCTCGTAAGTGAATGGCATTTGGTTGATTTTAAACAGTCATTTGTGTCTTTGTGAATGGAATTTTAGTCTTCAAATTTTAAATAGATTAAGTTAGGGGTACTTTAGTCTTCCCAAATATATAATGTTTATCTCATATTTCAATTTTTAAATGGGTCAATTTTATAATTAAATTAGGAGAATCATTTTATAATTTATCCAAACCTCAGGGGAAAAAAATGTTATTTTTTGCTCGTCAAGGGGATTTTTGTTATTTACCAAATTAGGAGGGTGATTTCGTAATTTATCCAGACCTCAAGAGGGAAATTGTAACTAACCCGCCGATCAAGGGGTGTTTTTCTTATTTAACCAAACTAGGAAGGCGCTTTTGTAATTTAGCGAAACCTCAAGGGGGAAAATGTAATTCACCCCTTTTTTAATAAGTTTTTTTTGGAGGTCCGCTTGCATTATAAAATATTTATATTAGTTATGTACTTTGCAATTTAGTCCTTAATTTCTTTAATTATTAATTTATTATGTTATATTAAATATATGATTTACTCCTAATAATAATATTTTTATTTTTGTTAAATTACTGTTTATAATTATTTTGTAATTTTTAAAACTTGACATTACACTTTATGAATTATGATTGGTTTATTGTTCAGTTAAAAAAGTGTTGTTCGATATCATGACTGCATGTATTATCATGCACAATATGATTATTGAGAATGAACGTGATAATACCTTCTCAATTAACCTAAATCTTGATACAGAGGCGCCTACATTTGAAATTGAACAAGATGAAAAGTATCGGTTTCAATAATTTCTTTCTTGATATGGATAAATAAGAAATAAAGATGCTCTTATGGAGCTTTGTAATGCACTAAAAGAGCATTTGTGGGAGAAACATTCGACGATTTGAATGAAGAATAATGAATAATTAGTATTGTATTATTACCGATCTAATGTAATATTTTAGTTTATGTTCAAGTAAGATTGATAAATAAATTCCTATTGTTAAAATAGTTATATGAAATGTATTAATTAGTATTTTAGCATTAAGAAGAAATTTCTTAATACTTTCATTCACTATTTATTAAATACATAATAATGACAAATAGTATGGGGTATTCTGTAAAAATTAATAAAGAATAATATAAAATTAAATAAGGAAGATAAATTAATGAAATATATATATATATATATATATTTTGGTGTGTGGATGGAGATGTGAAAATGGTTGGAGTAAAATCACTTTAAATCTTGCAAAATGAGCAAAAATTTACTGTAAAATGAAGAAATGGTTGAAGATGACCTTACAAAGTATTTTCCAATATGATTTTTTGCTACAATATTTGCCAATGAATACCCCTGAAAGAAAAAAAAGGGATGCTAGCTAGGGCTTAGCTTCCACTTTCACCATAATAATTATTGGGATTGGGAAAAGCCTCTGAAAAAGTTATTTGTTTGTGGAAAAAGTGCATATATATATAGATATTGCAAGACTAACTGACATTACCTCAAATTCAAAAGCAAACATTTATTTATTAATAATGTCACCTGGTTTTCTCTCTTCTTCTTCTTCTTTTTTATTTTATTTTATTTATAAATAAAATGTCCTTGAGATAAAGAATATTCATATAAACTCTTACATCATTTTTATTAAGTGTTTCAAATTGAAATATCCTTAATTAAAATAAACCAAAGTCAACTAGTCTAATATATTATACATATATAATTAATTAATTAATTATGTGTTTGCCTTGATGGTGACAGCAAAATAAATATATGTATATATACACAATGATCTACAATTGGTTAGGCCTCAATCAATTGCATTTTGCATATGCCAGACGGCTAAAAGTCTTGGTCTTTAATTAAAATTATATTTTCACTCAAAATTCTTTTTTTTCAAAAAAAAAAAAAAACTTTTTCTTTTTTCTTTTTGAGATCGTGAATATTGCTGCTGAGATAATGGACAAGTTGCTTTCAATGGATTGGAATCATTTTGAGTATGATCCCACTTCCCAACGTTCGAGAAAGCAATTGTATGTTGGATTTGCATAACGTAGACAAAATGACAATATAATTTGCGTACATTGATTGATTATACTAATTTGAAAAGTAACAAATTATTTGATATATTATTTTATTTTACAAAAAAAAAAAATGAAAATTTTCAATAAATTTCAGTAGATTTGAGAAATAAATTTTTTTCAGGAGATGAAAAATTATTCTGTGTAACAGTTACATCCATCTTCTCTTTTGTGTAGCACATTGATTATTTTGGTCGCACTTTTACAAGAATTTGTACTTAATTTAATATTTTTTGCCTAATAAAATTAGTACAATATATGAATGAAATAATTTATTGCGATGTATTTGAGATTCAATAAAATGTTGGAGTTTAGTGATGACACATCTTGGGAAATTTGATATTCAAATCTCACATACTTTCATGACATGAAAATTCTAATATTTGTTTCAGATTGAACCTATGGAACAGAGATATAAGAATATTCAAAGTACCTAGAGATTGGAATTTAGTGATGACATATCTTCAAATTTAGATATTCAAATCTTACAAAGCTTTAACTCTTGTATGATACGAAATCATTCATCTTTCTTTTTTGTACTTAAAATAGTTTATATATAGCACTAGTAAAAGATGAAAGAGATACATATTTGTATAATTGTTTGTAAAATTTATCGTTACTCTTTCTGAAATTCCGCAAAACTATCATTATTCTGTGAGGTTTCGAAAAATATTATTACTTCTCAAATAATTTTAAGTAACGAAAATTTCTTAAATCTTTAGCCCATTTTTAATTTGACCGAATCAAAGGGTTAATTGTTAATTACCCAATTATTTTTCAAAAATAGTAACTATCAATATCACTAACTAGATAGAGTTTGTGGAAAAAAAGATCCCATGAAAACACAATCATTGAATTTAACTTTCATCCCCAAAATGTCTATAGTCTATTATCTATAAATTAGTTGTAATATGTGGTTGGATCAAACAATGTGTATGAAGACAAAATTAAATATTAAGATTAAAGGTTTAATGATGTGGGGAAAAAGGTTTGGTGGTGAGTGGAAATAATATTCACAACCCAAAAAGTGGGATTATAATCTCCATTATTTGTGGAGTTCTACTAGTCTATTGGTTATGGTCTCCTCCTTTTGGACTTTTATGCAACTAGCTTCTTTAAACATCTACTTTTTTCAAATATTCTTATGTTTCCTTTTTTATATCTATATCAATAAATTGGGTACATAATAAATTACATTTACCTCCTCAATATTTTTATTAAACTACCATTATCTTCTAAAATTTCAGAAATTATTATAGCTTTTTAAACTAGTTGTTAGCATAACAATTAGCTCCCAATTGTAGTTTTTCAAAACATTTTAAAGTAACGATCGATAATTTACCCGAATTTATTTTGATTCGATCTCTAGTTTTTGTTTACCCTATATGTATAACAAGTGTTTTATGACTTTGATCTCGTATGTTTTTATTTCTTATTATTCAAGTAGCCGTAAAAGTAATTAAGAGTGACAATCACGTTAAGAGACTAATTTTATGAATCATTTTAGTTAGTACAAGTATTTTATCAATTACATTAGATAGGTAGGGGGTATGGAGAAGGCCGAGAAATAAAACGAATTGGGATAACGATCTACAATGTCTTTCTAGACGTCACGATAAAATAACAGGAAAAAAAAAAAAAAAACGTAGAAGTAATTAAAAATTTCAAAACCCAACTTTAGGTTATCCGTCTACAGTACTCAAATGTTTCATCTTCAATTTTCAAACCATTTGAATTTCCCCCATGTTATTCATTATTAACTAAATCAAATGTTAAGGTTTATGTGACTAGGTCGTAGGTTTTAATACTTCAATTTCACACATATCATTATCTACGAAAGACTTGTGTTTTGGTTCGGAAAAAGTTGTCAAGTATTATTGCTTAATTCTCCTCCATTGGAAACAAGTGAAAACAATAGCTACTTCAAGTGGCCAACCAAGACTTAAAACTGCAAGGCCTGTTCTTTTTGTTCTGTTTTGAAAATGGTTTTAATTTCAACAGTAAATTTAATATATTTTAATAATATTTTATCATTTCCAATACAATTTTTTACTATTTAACATCTACTTTTTACATTTTCAATACACTTTTTACATTATAAAACTATTTTTCAAAACTTGTTTTCAAAATCGTTTTCAAAACGATAAAAAAGAACAGGCCAATCTAATAAGAATATTTGTGTGTCTGGCATCCATCTATTTATATTAATTAAATCTTGACTTAAAGCTTCTTTTGTTTTACAAAAAAAAAAAAGAAAAAAAATCACATCTCAAAAAGTGCAAAAGCAATAATGCATTTGTTTGGAAAGGGAATCTATCGAGGAAGCATGTTCGTTTTCATTGTTTATTTATTTATTTATTTATAATAAATTTAAAATATTATATTTATTTTTTTAATAATATATTAAAATTGATTGTTCTAATGAAACAGAGGGAGTAATATTTGATATCATTTCTAAAAATATTTGTGTTGTTTAACTATATATATTTTTAATATATTTTCTTTTAAAATAAACAATGTATGTTATTTTGGAGTATATATAAAGGTATGAATATGCATGAATCATTGTTGCGTGCTCCCCCTACCCTTACCATAGTCTCCGGTATCACGCAATCCATGTGCTCACACATTGATTTGCGGCCACAATTAAGGGGACCCAAAAATCCCAAAATTAATAATTCCATCTTCCATTTTTTTTATTTAAAAATTTTAATTTAACAAAATATTAATAATTAATTATTGTTTTGTACTATTGGAAATTATATGAAAAGACTGAAGAAATTATTAAACTTAATAACTCAACGTAACGTATGGAGTTGAGGATGAAGAATGGGAAGTTTAAGTGTCAACTCATTTTTTATTTTATATTTTCCAACATGAATGTAGAATTTGATGATTAGGATAATGTGTAATCTGTCATATGGCAGTATTTTTGGCAATTACAATTAAAATGGCTTGGGTTTGTGTGCGTGTTGTGTAATCATTCAAAATGGGAGTATTAATTTGTTATTGTGCTTAACAAAAGCGAGAATTAACGAACTAGTGCCCAATAGTTGTGACCTATAGATGGTCCTCCAAAAGTCGAGGGCTCGGTTCCAATTTCGTTCTTCTTGTGCCGATACACTCACCTCATATTTAACAAACCCCAAAAAATAAGGTGGTGGGGGATGATAATGTAGTTGGTAGTGCGTGGCTGGAGCAACCACCTCAAATTCATATTCTTCAGTTCCACAATAATTTCTTAACAGCGTTTTGCTATCTATCGCCGGTAAATTGTTGGGTTTTACTTCTTTTTGTTTTTTTTGGCCAGATGACTTAGCAGTTAAGTAGGTCAAGAGGGGGTTATATGTAGTATCTAATAATTCAATGTGCTATTTGTAGTTTTTTCCAAAACCCGGAAGGTAAATGGAGATCGCCCTTTAAAAAATAAAACAAAAACATTTCCAATAACTAGTTAGGGCCAATAAGGCTGAGAATTGCATTAAATAAATTGGGCTTTTAATGAATACCAGTGGGACAGAGGAGTGAGTATTTGTGGGCTCTCTGAGAAAAGCTAGTGGATTCTTTTATAGTCCTAATTGTAATAGTTTCTAGTTGAGGAGCCCATGAGACAATTGAATTATACTTCCATCAAGTTGGGCTCATTGGGTCATCCCCTCTCTTAAGATTCTAGGCATAAAAATGATATATATTTAGAGTATTTTTTCCCCTATAAGAGAAAAAATAAAAAATAAAAAAAAGTATTCGTTGTCATGTTGAAAAGTTATTCCATACATCAGATATACTATCTGAAGTATGCAACAAGTATTATCTTAAGGATAAAATTGTAACTCATTTGTAAGTGGTAATATAAATGGATGAATCCCATGTACTTTGTTGTATGGAATGCCCGGAGACGTGTTTGCCCATCTTTTTCGACAACCTCAATTTCCTCAGAGGAGTTTCATGTAAAAGGGTTGCTTTGAATTAGCCAACCTGATAATGTCGTCGCCCACGAGTTATAGGTGGACATGTAAAAGGAAGCCCACCCAACTAGGGCGGAAAACTGAAAAATCATTCCAAACTTTGTATTTCATTTGTATTTGGACGATTTCCAACAAATCTAATTATATTGTTTATTTGTTTTTTTTTAATTTATAAAAAGTAATATATTGCTTAATATCATATCGATTTGAAGGTTCTTACTATTTCATTAAACTATTTTATTCATCTTGTACTATTTTTTTTTCCTCCACCGCCTCCCCTCTCCTCATCTCTTTAAACCCTAAATTTCGTCATCTTCTTCCCTCATTCTCCTTCATCGGAGGATGAGGGAAGCAGTTCTACTTTATTCTTTGATATCTTTTATTTGGTTTGCTTTAGTTTAATTTTATTCATATTTATGTTATTTTTCTCTCCGTTTCTGGAATTTCTCTCTCCATTTATGGTGTTTCGCTCTCCAGTTATGGTGATTTTCTCCATGGCCATGATTCCACCTATAGCCATGGTGTATGAAGACTCAGTATCAAAATTTTTATCAGCAATCAGTGGCAAATCCGCGACTATCTGTACGAGATTTATTCAGCAATATATATTCTACTATGTTTAGATCTATACTAGGTATAGATTTGCAGTTTAGTAGATTAGATACACTGTTGTGGTTCAGATTTGTTAATTATCAGATCAAATATATTGTAATCAGTTGTATTGGCTACTTCATTGTCTTCTGTCAATTGCTGTTGAACGATTTCCAACGCCATTAATGAAAATTTTAATTTTCAATTTTTTTTTAATTCATCTCGTACTCGCAGTTATTGCCTAATACTCCCCTAAGCGAATAGAGTTATTATAAAATAAAGTATGAGATCTCAGTTTAGTTATTTATTGATTAGATAAAAGTTACTCTAGTATTACTATTTTATTATTAAGCATTTGGGAATTGTAAGCTATCTTTTGTCGCTAATTGAAGGAAGGAATATATTCCCCCCGTCCGTACGACTCAATTGCGACAGTTTATTTCAAAAAAAAAAATAAAAATTGCGACAATTTAATCTAAGGGTACAAATACAATTACAACTACTTATTAATAAATAAATGTTGTGCAAGTGTGCAACAGCTAATAAATAGTAGTAGTAAATTGTTCTCATCAACAACGTCATTATTTTTTCCCTTTTATAAATATAGGAATCTCATGTCCAATCATCTATATCAAGGTTTGATGTTAATTTCGATACGTGTACTTTTATCAAAACGTGATATATTATAAGTTAAAATTAATATGTATATTTTTATAATATTTACGTAATATTTTTAAGATTAAACTCAATACTCAAACCATCAAACGCATTAGATAAAAGCTTTTACGCTACTAATATTATTTACTTAGTTTTCTTAATTGTTTCTTTACCGTTGCTACTCACATTCAAACTAATGACTTCGAGTTACTATGTAATTTCATCATTATCTACATAGTACCTGTTGAATAAAACTACTATTTCATTTGATGAAATTATTATGCTTAATATTCTTCGTAAGTAATAAATAAATAAATAAATATTTTTTTAGAGGAGATGGAATTCATTCAGTCACGATTAACTTGTTAACAATTTTTTATCTATTTTGGAGCACCTACATACGGAAGGTATCTACTCGGTATACTCTAATCTAGGGGTGAGCAAAATAATACAAAAACCGTCCGAATCGTTAATCCGATCCGAAATTTCGGATCGGATCCGGATTGGATTTTTTTTTTTCCGGATAATGTTCGGTTTCAGAATTTTTCTGGATAATCCGAAACCGATCCGAAACAAAAATTCACCAAAAAAAAAAAAGCTAAAATAATTTTTTAAAAAAAAAAACAAAGAGAACCACGGATTTCGGATCAAAAACCGCGAATTTCGGATAAAACATCCGAAACCGCGCCACCGGATTAAAATCCGAAACCGATCCGAATTCTTTTGCTCACCCCTATTCTAATCCCATTATCGAGGACTTGCACTTGCTGTTAATTTTTGTTTTGAAGAAAAGCATTATTTAATTAATACTATCCTGTTTAGTGGTAATTAATTTGTGCTTTATATTTTGAACATTGTGGTTTTCTACTGGCACTGTATAAAATACAGTATGGAGTACATAAATTTGTTTAATTAATAGAGGAGAAGCTACCGCAACTAACCATCGTAACAGTAAATAAATGAGATGAAGAAGTAATAATTATATTATATTAAATCAGCCCCACCAACCCTGTCTATTTATTTACCCATCTAATCTAATGTATCACAGCTCATGCTAATTAACTGCACTTGTGCCAAAGTCAAATTGATTGAATTGTTTCATCTCATTCTCTTTCTTTTATTTTTCAATAATTCTTTTAATAATAAATTTCTTAATTTATGACTCAAGAGCAAAATTGTTGATGCAATTATGAATAATCCGATATCGAATCTAACCAGTATAACAAAACTGGACAAATGTCGTAGCGAAAATTAAATTCGATCTCAGATCTTCTACTAAAGTGAGTTGCACCTATTTTCAACTTATAATTACTTTATTCGTTTCGTTTGAACTGAGATAGACACACTGATTTATCCTTCGAGAAAATAAAAGATTGTGATTGAGAAAAATGAAATGAATCGTTAAAAAATAGAATTTAATTGAGTATTGTACTTATATTTTTACTATATATATATATATGTATATTGTTTTAAAAAATCGAATTTGTTATTATTATTATTATTATTATTATTATTTTGGTATAAAATTAAAATGGAGCTAGCAGATGTAAAATGTTGACTGTAGCAAATGGCAAGAGTCCTTATCAGTGTCACTAACATTTGATCATACTTATGTAACTGTCAAACACAACATGAATACTATGTTGGACCATTTTATTTTGGGGTGGAAAACCCTTTCACGTTCCTTCTAGTACTTGGACCATTTCAATCTTGCTTTTATTACTTTTGTAAATCTAGATTCGATCATTAATACTGCTCTCTATATTTGCGTTAGCATGTTTCGTATCGACATTTTTACCTCTAACTCTAATACTAACTTTTATTACTATTTTAATTATTTGTATTGACATTTCTAACACTTAATTACTCATTAAATTATCCGTGACGGCGGTAGGTTGGCTCTTTGGCTTTGTCAAAATGCTATCCGTCATTTCTTCGGCTCAGATCGCTGAGGTTGTGGCAGTCTGGAACGCCCTCCAAATGACATTCAATTCTCATAACCCTCTCAACAGCATGATAGGAGATACCCAAACTGTTATTTATAGGATCAACACCAGTTAGGAGGACCGCTCAGACACGGACGCCATTTGCGCAAAGACCCGTCGTCTCATGTTGACCCATTGACTCGACTCGATTACCTGGATCCGAAAATCTCAAAACCATCTCGTCCATAGCTTAACCGCATACCGCAAGTCCCACAAGCTAGACCATAGTTAATATCTACCACAAGAGATAACACAAGTTTTTCATTTTATCTTTTTTAACCAGATATCAAAATGCAATGCGAAGTGGCAAATAAATGGGAAAAATATGGAAAATAATTTGGAGAGTAAATTCATAAAGTGAAAAATGTAGACCGGATAATGTGGCATATATTAAAAGACAAAATTACCCTTAATGAATATTCTATAATAATAAATTTTGGATAGTAATTTTGTCATTTAACCTGTATCACGCGATCTGTTCTACGTTTCACTCTATAATTTCACTATCCCGATCATCGCTCATAAAATATATACAAACATGTGTGCGTACCGAACGAAATGAACAACCAGAAAGGTAATAATGAGAGGAAGGAAAGGAGGCAGAAGCTGAAGAGGTGAGGATGACACATTGCCCGCCTTGCCTCCCTTAAAAGCTCTATCTCCAACTCCTCTCCCAACTACACACACTCACATTTGTTTTTCTTTCTTTTACCAATTTGGTCACTAACAGAAAAAAAAAAAAAAAAAACTATGCCCATCACACCCACATCACGCGCCATCTTCTCTCATTTCTTCGTATTTTTTGACCAATTTGTTTCGTAATTTAAATATGAAAGTGAAATATAACTAGTTTTGACGATATTTATTTATTTTATTTTATGTATTGGAGGTGGAAAACTAACTAGTCCCGACAAGTCAATCTCAGCGAAAAAGATTTTTCAATTGAGTCTAATTGGGACGAGGTATTTACAGAGTCTCGGTGAAGACGAACGATATTTCAAAATTTAAAACAATTTGTTTTTAAATTTAGAGTAAAATTTACAGTCTCACAAAATTTATAGTAAATTTATTTTCTAATTTTACCATTGAGAAAATAATATATATCTCACGCGTTCACACGAAATGGTTTTAAGGATCATTTAAAATTAATTTCTCAACTTAAGGGACCGAAATAAAATAGTTTCAACATAAGAGACGAAGGAGATACAACTAGCAAATTTAAGGTGTCAACTAAGTGATTTAAGAAAAATATATAATATAATTGTCTTAGGACCATGAGTTCAACAAAACGAAGTTTGATGAATGATCTTCCAAATAAAAGTTTAAGAGTTCAAATCTTAATGATTTGTAACCTTAATTAAAGAGCTCTACATCCCCTTTCCCTTTTTTCATTGATGTTCATTTTGTACGTTGGGATAATATTTAGGTTATGTTCTTTACGTTTTGGTTTGAGTTTCAATAATAAATTTAATATATTATAATCAGCGTTCATCATTATTCAGCTATATATTTTTACATTTTTAATACAATTTTAATTTACATTATAAAACTATTTTTCAAAAATCAAAATTCAAATCAAAACTCAAACTTTAGTAAAGAACACGCCTTTAGATATTACAGATTATTATAGCTGGAGTAATATTTAAAGGGATTATTATATTTCCCTTTGTTAAGAAATTATTCAATTATTAATAAGTCGATACAGTTGCATATGTAATTACATTAGTAACACATTTATTTTAAAGCTAAAGTTAATGGTTGAATGGTTTTTAACGATACTATAATTTTTTAATTTATTTAGAGTTAAATGAAGGTGAATTGTTAAGTATGTAACGTATCCAATTGGACCATAACAATCTCGAATATACATATAATATTAATGCATATCAAATCAAATCAGATAGTATATAATAATAATAGTAATAAAAGGATTAGTATTAATGTATTAATATACTTTTAAATCTGTACTTAATTAATTTCGTTCCATATTACTTTAGCAATAATATTTAATTAATTAAGTTTGTTTATTGTAGACATGGATCTCACCACGCTTGTCGTTTTTTTTATTTTGTCCATGATGCCATCTTTACTACGTATATCTTTTCATCATTTTAATCATTTCTTCGAGATGTTTGTTTGCCACCATCTGTTTTTTTTTTTTTTTTTTTCTTTCAAGCTTCTGATTAAGTAATTAAAGAGGAAGTATTGTATACGATGGTCAAACAGTTCGACAATGATATTTTAACAACTAAAAGTAATATTTGTGTTTTCAATTAATATGCAATATATCATAACGTAAAGGTATCATGCATATATATTTTTTTATTTCAGACGATACTTCTCATATATATACTCGATACATGTGTCTTTTTCATTATAAACATTACTCGTTTAAACATAACTGTGATATATTAACAACTACGGACATAATACATCATAATTATACATAATATTCATCAACAACCGCTATACATTAGAAATTATTATATGGGATACACCAGAGTCTAGAGATAATATACGTATTTTTAGAACACAACCGCAATACATGAAATGTTAAACTCGATATGCAATTCGTCATCCCGATCGGAAACAAGTTTCTTGTCTTAAATAAAAATGACCAACTTGACTTGGTGTGGTAAATTGTAACAAGGATCACATACAATCTTGAAGAATTGAAAGTAAGATGACTAACAATTAATTAATCAACATTTTTTTAATTAATAATAATACTTATCCAAAAATAAAAAAATAAATTGTGTTGAGTATGCCTGATAATTAGCTATGATGAAGGTCACTAAGAAATGTAATATATAGATTAATTTCTGCCATAATAAAGTGAAATGAAGAAGAAGAAGAATAATGTTCATAATTCTGTCTTCACATGGTTGGATCATAACCTCAATAATAATGGGTTCAACATGCTTCTGCACATATCCCATTAAAAAATATTAATACTACAAAATAATTAATTTTATATAAATTTTGATCATTTTAACTTCTAATAAAAGCTTCATTAATCCTCATAATTCGAATATTAATTCATGTTATTTATATAAATGGTCCGGTTCATTAATCTATAAAGTATTGCAATTAATTAAATGCAGACACAATTGAAACAAATCTTCTCAATAAGAATTTTTTCTTGGATATTCATATCTAACTGTGCTTATTAATTAATTATGAATTTTGATTAAATTAGGGTAGTTAATTCTCCTCTCCGCACACATTTCTAAAACCAACGTTCTTAACACTGATCGAAGAGTCGGGAGAAAAGAATAGGAACTCTCCATTCCCAGTTCTCTTATAGTTGGATCGATCCTCCGAATGACAATTATTAATCTTCAGTAAGCATGGAATTTAACTTAATTAGCACCTTAATATTGAGTGAGATTTTGAGAAGAGTTATTTTGGAGATCGAGTACGGTAAAATATATATCTTGAAAATTAATATCTGTAACTTCATTGCAAAGTTATCTAACTAGTAGTATATAGTAAAACCCTTCATGATTATTTGCATTGAAAATTGCTGATTTCTTATTCTTTTGCCATATTTGGCATATTATAAGATGGATGGAGATGCTTCTACAACTTGGATTGCAACTGAATATTTATGCCTATATAACATGTAGGTTTCTTATATATAGTAATGGAATAATTATATATTGTTATTTTAATTTTATTTGAAAGTTACGTACAATTGATAAATTAATTCGAAACTTTTTTCCAACTAATAATCATGATACAATTGTTCGATCAATTCTCTGAAAATGAACTATAAAATCTTAATGGGGAACTTGCCCCGACAGTTAAAGGGGTTGGTGTTTTCAGATGATATGAGATTTCCATACGTTCGAGTTTAAACACTCTTTGAGGCAGGGTCCTTTCATTACCTTATTTGATTGAGTGTGGTCATTCGATTTAATAAATATTAAATAAAAACAATAATGAATAGAAAAGAATAATGGCTTGGGTCATGTATCTACAGACAATCTACGTTAGGGCCGAAGGTTTCGTCGGAACAATTTCCTATTTTAGTTAAGGGTTCCTCGTTTCTTTTTTTCTTTTTCTTTTTTCAAAAAGGGTGGGGGGGGGGGGGGGGGTGGTGGAGGTAGAAAAATGACAAGAAGATATTGGAGTATCAATTTAGAAGAGATGATGGAGGCTGGGGTTCATTTTGGCCATGGTATTAGGAAATGGAATCTTAAAATGGCACCCTATATCTCTGCAAAGCGTAAAGGTATTCATATTACAAATCTTACTAGAACTGCTCGTTTTTTATCAGAAGCTTGTGATTTGCTTTTTGAAGCAGCAAGCTGAAGAAAACAATTCCTAATTGTTGGTACCAAAAAAAAAGCCGCCAATCCAGCTGTACTACAAAAAAAAAATCCTTAATTGATTAATTAATCAAATTTTCCATTATTTTGGAAGCTCTAATTAATCCACACCTAGCAATAACAATTAAAATAAAGTAACAAAGTTGACTTTAGCTTAGGCAAATTCAACCTTCAACCTAATTTGAAAATATAAAAACCTAATTAGTTCTCAAAAGTCGAAGCTCCAATTAACAAAAATACCTTTCGATCACAGATTCACAAAATTAGCACACACATCGATGCCATTTTTTTGGGAGACCTTCTTGACTTTGACTAGTATATATTTACAATTGATCTGTGAGCTCCACATAATAATATATATATATATATATATTTGAAACATTTAACTCTCTTGTCTCCATAAATTAATTAATATATATTTCATACGTTCTATTAAAAAAAGTTCGATCTGAAATATAACTAATTACTCTTTCAAGGGAATGGATCGATAGGGGAAAGATTAAATAGTTAGTATATGACTCTTTTTAATTATTTTTAGTATCTCCATTAATGTAATTTTGCATTACTATTACCTCAATATCCAATTTAAGTGTCAATTTAGTATTAAAAAAAAAATGTTCCAAAAAAAAAAAGCCGTAATCACATTTTAACAAGAAAGTATACTATTTTTCCAGTTGAACCCTTATTTAATAGAGGTTCATAATTAATTGATGTACACATTTTCAAAACATCTAACTATTTGAAAACTGTAACCTATTATAACTATAAAATAAAATAAAAAAATCATGGGATCAATAAAATAACTTTTACTTAGAAATGATGATAACATAGCAATCGTTCAAATTAAATAATGTCACAAAAGTAATTTTAACTGTTTTTTAGATTTACTTAAAAATTATTAAAACG
Source organism: Leptodermis oblonga (assembly GCA_016801395.1). Taxonomy (NCBI): domain Eukaryota; kingdom Viridiplantae; phylum Streptophyta; class Magnoliopsida; order Gentianales; family Rubiaceae; genus Leptodermis; species Leptodermis oblonga. The sequence continues at coordinate 47,057,925 of CM028750.1, read as the reverse complement.
ACACTTAAATTAATACCGAAATATTATAATATTACATATGGGCTTTCTTTTTTTTTTTTTTTTTGAAAAAAGAGGAAAGTTATATTATTATTTATAAGTAGCTAGTGAAGAAGTGAGGAAGACGCGCGTGCATGAAGGGAGTGGAAGAGATCGAGTATAATTAAGCAAGAGTCCCCTATGTTTCCTCTCTCTCTCTCTCTCTCTCTCTCTCTCTCTCTCATAATCTCATTCTCTAGCTCCAATGTCCATAGCTAAAGTAATGATCCATTAATGCTCTCTCTCTTCTCTCTGTCTCCCCTTTCTTCTTCCTTTCTGAAAATTTGTTGATTTCTGCAAATTGAAGCAGCTCTTGAGCTAAGCTAAATGAGATAAGGATGATGATGAGGAACATGAGTAGACTAGCTCCATTATCAGAGGAGCCTGTGAATGATGAAGATGAATATTCATCCAGCAGCAAGAACAGCAGCAAGGTGGCTCAATCTTGGAAGAAATGGCTCAGAAACCACTTCCCTCTTTTCAACAAGAAATCTCATGACCTAAGGATCCTCTTGAGTGTTCTTGGTTGCCCTCTTTTCCCTTTATCTCTTCATCTTCCCATTCCTCCCAACAACAATATCACTACTACTACTCAAGTAAGTTTTATTTCATATTTTCTTTTATGATCATCAATTTAATTAATTTTATTTTTCTTCGATCTTCTTTTTTCTTGCTCTCTCTCTCTGCATTAATAATTAATTAAGTTTAATTTGTTTGTTTTGTTTTGTTTTGAGAAAGAAAGTAAGTAAAGTGATGGTTGATGGAGGTGTGGGGTTTTTGGGGAACGAGGTTTACTTTAATCGTATGCTCTTTTGTCTACTTTCCTCCATCACTCTTCTGGCCATTCAAAACTCTTTCTTTCTCACTTTTTAATTCTTCTTTATACATATAGGGAGTTACATTACAATCCCGTTAAGAAGAAATTATTATGTATAATAGATTATACTTTGTAATTGCGTATGTAATTTACATTACATTCAAAACTTATTGTATGCAATAATGTGTTTCTTGTTTTCTCACTTTTTTCTTTTTTTTTAAACAAAACTTGTTGTGCTTGCTCCATTACATATGTAGAGTATGTACTAAAATTATTAAATGCATTTTACCTTAAGTTAAACTTTTGTATACAAGATATTCATGTCTCCAATCGTTTAATCGGCGGCTATAAAAAAGAAAAAAAAGAAGAAAAACTTTCTATGATTATATATATATATATATTAAAGAGTAATTAAAATTTTCTTATATTTATATAATCCATCTTCTAAATGAATCACAAATTGATTAATCCTCGTCTTTATAAATTACTTCCATCACATGGAATGGGCATGTGAATGTTTGACCTTTTGATCTTTCCACAGTCTAATTAATGTATTAATTTTGTGGATCTTAGAGAATTAATTAATTAATTAAATGATTTTCTCAAGATATATATATATATATATATTATAATTTTCTTTTTTTTTTTTTGCCCTTTCCAAAAGGATTATGGTCTATGTAGTGCGTTTGCAAATTGCACATGATGACATCAGAAAGATTCCATTTCTTTCAAAGCTGCTGCGAATTTATTTATTAATTATTTGTTCATTAATTTCTTGAACTAATAATACTCCATTATTACAATAAGTATAATTTAAGTAATGAATTAGTAACAGTTTCAAGTAGCTGGAGTCAGTTCAAAGGACAAGACACACATTTATTCCTCGTCCAACAACATTCTTAAATGCCTCAAATAATTTCTTATAATTTGTAATTTTTTTTTCCTATTTTTATAAATTCTTTTTTTTGTACAAAAAAAAAAAAAAGGTGTCATCCTCGTCACAATACATCATACAACATTTCACGGCGGCAACCGGATGCAGAAAGCTAGAGGGGCTAGTGAAGAACATTTATGCCACCGGAAAAGTAGCGATGGCGGTGGTCGATCACGATCAAGTGGGATTTGCCGGCGGCTTTTCGCCTTCCCTATTGTTAGCGGCTTCCAACAGTAACATTAATAATAATGCAAATGTACAAAAGGGTTGCTTCGTAATGTGGCAAATGATGCCTAACAAATGGCTGATTGAGCTTGCTGTTTCTGGTCACAAAGTGGTGGCGGGTAGCGATGGCAACTTGGCTTGGCGCCACACTCCTTGGCTCTCCGTTCATGCCGCGAAAGGCGGTTGCCGCCCTCTTCGCCGATCTTTCCAGGCAAGATTAATTTCGTAATTATATCCTATATGTGTTCAAAGTTTTACTAGTTAATTAAGTACAATTAAGGTTTGATTAATTTAGAAATGATTTGTTGTCTTTGCTCAAATTTCTATACTAGCTTTTTGTGCAAGTATATATTAATGTCACTTGAATCACCAACTTTAATGTGGAATATTTCCTTAATTAATCTTGCTGGAAAGTATGGAAGCAAAATTATAAAGGGCTCCCTTCAAAAAAATAAAAATAATAAAGGGCTTCTCTAGCTAGTTTCTTTTCTTTTTCCTTTTTCCTCCTTTTTCATGTAACCTTTCAAGTACTTGGTAGTTGGGATTGGGATGGACACCTTTAATTAATACTCCATTTCTAGTTAATGAATAGTACTAGTTGATAGATAAATAGTACTTAATTAATACCTGTTACATTAAAAAAAAAAAAAAATCATATTTTTAATAACGGTTTTGGTGAAAAATTCTTTATCAAGAAAATAGTTAGGTTAATTAATTTCGTTTAAATCCATTGTAAAATGCATAATCACATATAGCTAGAATGAAAAGTCGGACGATTAAAGCTTATTGTACGTAGTATTATACATATGCATGTAACGTTACCTTACATTTCTTTAACAGACATATATATGTTATTTTTGCGAATCAAACCCGTGACACAAATAAATAAAATTTCCTTCTAACAAATGCACTATGATGCAGGGACTAGACCCAATGGCTATAGCAAGCATATTCTCCCAAGCAGAATACATGGGAGAAAAGCAAATCTTTGGAGTTGATTGCTTTGTTCTAAAACTATCTGCAAACCACACAGACTTAGCTGAGAGAAGTGACAACACAGCTGAGATGATAAAACATGCAATCTTTGGCTACTTCAGCCAGAAAAGTGGCCTTCTCATCTACTTAGAAGACTCATACTTAACCAGAATCCAATCCCCAGGATCCCTCCCAACCTACTGGGAAACCACCATGGCCACAAAAATGGAGGATTACCGAAGCGTCGACGGCGTAAAGATTGCACACTCAGGCCACTCAACTGTGATCATCACTAGGTTTGGAGACAATTTGAAGGTTGGCCCTGCATTCACTAGGATGGAGGAAATGTGGAGCATTGATGATATAGCTTTCAATGTTCCAGGGCTTTCTATGGATTGCTTCATTTCTCCCAAAGAACTTCAAAAGGATTACCCAGAAGAAAGCTTGGATTGGATATCACCTTTGCATCAATAATGCATTTTTTTTGTAACATCTATATATACACTATTTGAAGTAGTATAAATGTGTACTACTAGTTGTATGCTAATTTTTTCAAGGAGCATTGTTAATTAGTACTATTTACTATATGTACGGGTGACCCTTTGGTTAATTTGATTAATTTGTGTATAAAAAGTCGTGGTTATCAAATGTGTAACTTTTTGTTAGCGGTATTAAGTTACAAATAATATATCGGTATAATATAAGTAATTTGATAGTATATTTTTTACTTATATATTTACTTTCTTAATAAGAGTTCATTGTAAATCATATGTTATTATATTAGTAACTTTTTTTTTTTTTTTGGGGTTAAACATCCAACTAAGTGGATATTAGTAACTTTTGACAATAAAAAAAATAACTATTTTATATTGAATCAAAAGAGGTAGAAAGGGGACTATTTTAATTGATAGGTAAAGAGTTAATATTTTTTGAAAAATCGTAAGTAAAGATTTACATGGAAATTTAAAATTTGAATTTGGTGGAAAATAAAAGTGTTTCTGTGTGTAAATTATTTTAGGAAAAAGTGGTTACTTTCCTGGAAAGGAAAAGAGAAAAACAACCGCCTTAAACAGAGTCTAGTGTTTTCCTCATAAAGTTTCAACGAAATATTTATTTTAATAATGAAGATTCAAGGGGAATGTTATGAATAACTATAACTCTCCCCATTAATGTTTTATATAATTACCTCTTGTATAACCCTTAAGATGATCTTGTAATTCAATTCATGAAATATACGTAAGCCAATAAAATAAGAGGTTTAAGTGGAAAAATATGATGAAAGAATTCATGATATAAATCTCACCACCGTTTCTTTCAAATATCTAATTATTATATTTTATTTTAATATACTTTTACTCACATTTTTTTGAACCAATGGCACTGAAAATTATATATATATATATAGTTACAATATAACATTAGTATTATAATATTTTTGTACTATTAAAGGAGTCGTGTTTTTAATATTAAAATACCATAAGAAACACTAATGGGGTTGAGGGTAATAAAGGAAGAAATTATTAAATCAAGTAATAAACAATGAGATTAAAGTCTATGATTAAGCGTAAATATTCTAAGTGACTTTTTTGCCCACAGCTATAATTCATTTTTTCCCTCCAAAATTTTCCGGTTCCGAGCCAAAATGCTACGGCTTAGCTCCCGCCGTTTGGCGCCACATTTCCAAAACCTCCGGCCACCGGTGCTCCACTTTTCATCTTCCTTCCCCACAACCGGTGGCACTGGCACTGACGATCATCCCTCTGCCTCGTCGTCGGCGCCGCCTCCTATTCGTGTAGGATTTACGGAGGGGGCCGGCCGAGGTGTTTTCGCAACGCGGAGAATCGGAGCTGGGGAACTCATCCACACCGCTAAACCTGTTGTCTGCCACCCTTCTTTCTCTTCTCTCCACAGTGTCTGCTATTTTTGCCTGAAAAAGCTTCCCGGCATTTATAACAGCCTTTCTCCCACGAATGACGAGGATGTGCCCTTTTGCAGCGACGAATGCAAAACCCAATCTTCGGTTTGTGTATTTATTTTGACTGTGAAATATGTGTTTGATGGTTTAATATGATCAAATAAACGGATACACAGATGAACTTTGCAGGGGAAAACGATAAATTGAATTGTATATCATGTGTTTGTCAATAGGTTTCTGAGAAAAAAATTATTCTCTATGTGTGTAAAAGAAAGGGTGGATTAGCTTAAATTGGTTATTTTGGATGCCATTTGTTGTTTCTGGTTCAATCTTTATGTACATCCTGGTTGTTGAAATGAATGAATAATCATAAACGAATCAATGTGTGTCGAACCTTCGTGGGATAAAGACTTAGTTGTTGTTGTTGTTGTTGATGATGATGTCGATTATCAATGGTTTTCATGCATTGAAAAGAAATAAGTTTTAGTACATGGAAAAGGTGATGGATGTGCAAAATGGATTAAAATTTGATTAAAAGGAGTCAAATTTTGCACTCTTTCAGGAATATATTTATGAATTTCAAGGCCAAGTTGAGTTTTCATTGAGCTGTTCTGTTGCCTTAGTTCTCAAGATGGAGAAGATATTAGCTTCTTTATTGGGGGTATGAAACTATCTGAAGTTTGTATAGATCCTAGCAGTCTTGTTATAGCTTTTAGGTCACCTGTAAAGCCTATGACTTGCGCCACAGTATTGATACTATTATTTTCCAAGAAAAACTTCAGAATGAGCTCCATCATTATCATACCATTTATCGTGTAATTTTTGTCTGGTTTGTCTCTTTCATCTTGTATCTTTAAATTTGTTAGACTTATACCTTGCCTTTTCATCTCTTCGTATAGGTTTTTCGCGAAGTTGACAAGAGGGCCGATTGGTCAGCATTTAATGATTATTGCCAGTATGTAATCTTCAATTTATCTTTACTGTTAATATTTGATTTAGAATTTTAGTAGCTATGTTTGATTTCATTTCTCATTCTGATCTTGTATGTGTCATGTCTAGCTTTGTGTGCCTTGTCATGCAGTGTTCAGATCTTGTACATGTCAGTTTGGAGCTGATCTTCTTCTGCATTTTTACTCCATTATATGATCAGAGATAATGATTGTTTTCATGAAAATAATCTCATCATTATGCTTGGCTTCCTCTTGAAGGACACATGGCCTGAAGTATCCTTTATTGGTGAAGCGGTTTGCTTGTCTTGTTATATCCGGAGTTGCAGATGCCTCGAGTCTTGATGTACTTCAGCCTGCTACTTTAACTTCTGAAATGATATTTTTGGTAAGAAAATAGCATGCATAAGTAGGACTGCTATTCTGCTTATGATTTCCAATTGTCCATTTCTAAGGGCTTTGCATGATGACTTTACTGCTTATTCATCAAAATCTTGCGAGCTAAAGTTGATTGAGAATGAATTCTGATATTTCAGTTTTGTATAAATGTTACTTCTGCAGACTAGTGAATTATGCAACTTCATAAGCCATGATTTTTAAAAAAAATTTCCCCTTCTTTTCTTTTCTTTTCCTTTTTCATTCTGTTCATTTTTCAGAGGAAAATACAGTAGTACTTATTTGTTCTCAGGTTGAGAAGGAGTTCGACTTCCTGAGAAGCACTCTCCACGATGCAGATGTTACAATAGAGCAGTTGGCATGTATGCTTATGCAGCACAATTTTACTATTGTATTCTATGAGGAATAGCTTTTATTGATTCTTCATGTTGTAATGTATGCTGATCCTTCCAAATAATAGGATAGTGTGAGTTTCCTGATGTTTGATGGGTTACATATCTTTGACTTTATAGTTATGACCAAGCAATGGTACATTGGAGTGTTGGCACGTATACGCATCAATGCCTTCAGAGTTGAATTGACCTGTGGATCCTATGAAGATCTTCTTTCTTCGGCAGCTGCTTCAGTGGAGGCAGAGGCAGCTGTAGGCAATGCGGTTTATATGCTTCCATCTTTCTACAATCATGACTGCGGTAATATCTATGGCTCTGCGATTAGGTTTTTCATGTTTCATACTCAAATGAATTTCTTGCAGTTGTAAGAAGAAAGAGTTAATTCCTATGTTTGTCTTATGTTTTCCTTTGATTGTTTTCTGAGCAGATCCCAATGCTCACATTTTATGGCTACAAAATGTGGATGCGCGAGTGAAAGCTCTCCGTGACATTGAAGCAGGTTCATTCTTCAAACTTTCTACATTTTAGCTTCTGATTTTAGACAATGTGAATTGAAACAATATGCAGACACAAGATCTCACTAGTTTGGCAAATGAGACTTGACTCCATTGCCCTTTATGTCACGCATTATAACAGGTGAAGAGTTGCGGATATGCTACATCGACGCTAGTATGGATCATGAAGCGAGGAAAGCGATACTGCACAAAGGTTTTGGCTTCAACTGCAACTGCCTTCGATGTTCTTCCGGGGACTAGTCCTTTTCTGTTTCCCATTTTTTCTTTTAACCTGTAATCCAGATGACTGTATTACTTGGGAGTTAAATAATTTGATAGATGCAAAAAAGTTTTAAATGACTCTGTTTGGATAGTTGGAAACAAAAATAAATATATCTTTGTTGCGTTTGCCGGGAGTCGAACCCGGGTCTATTGCTTGGAAGGCAATTATCCTAACCGTTGGACTACAAACGCTGTTATGAGTTGTTGTTTCACAGAAAATATTATTTTATTAATTCTCCTGTAAAAGGAAACAAAGGCAGTAGTGACTTCGGATGCTTACAACACCTACAACAAAACTAAGAGTTTGATTCGCTACATGGGATCGACTGTATAAATCATATTTTGATATCATGTGTGAATTTATATGTTTACTTTCTAAAAAACATTTACCAAATAGTAGTGAAAATATACACATAATAATAATTCATTTCATCGAACGGTTCATATGCGGATTGCAATCTTGATATGTTCGAATAATGTTCAAATTCATTCACGATTGAGATTTAGATAAAATTCACTCAATGGTTGGATTGAAGACGAAATCTAACCAACGTTTGAGATGATTCTAGAAACCATCCAACGGTCGATATGATGACAACGTTAAAGATAAGGTAGAGATAAAATTATATAATATTGTGTTTTTAAAAAAAAATACGAAATTTTAATATTTATGTCATGTTATTTAAGTATTTTCATAATATTTTCTAAAACCTTAATTAGATACTTTAATTAATATATATGAATCATATTTTATTTTATATAATAATTTGATTGTAAATATAAAAACATAGCAATTAGATTAATAAAATGAAGTACAAATAATAAATGAGTAAAATAACAAACAGTGAAATACAAAACTAAACTAAAAATAAAAAATAAGAACCAATATGCAATTAAAAAAACTATTAAAAAATTAAAAAATGAAAAATGAATGTACTTGGCGGGGCTACAGTGACCCGCTTTGGAAAAACGCCACTACGTCGTATGGGTTGGAGAGCACCCACAGGCCATAGCGGCATTTTCCATTAAATTAACAAAACTACTCATTTTCTTGATCATATTTGTCCAATAGATGATCAACGTGTTCTTTTCACAAAATTAATTGCTTTCAAGTATTTGTGTTGGCTACTACTAATGTCAGAGCAGTTTTTAACATACAGAGCAAATTATAACTTAAATACCTAAATTACCCTTAATTGATCATACCAATAATTCTCTCCCTCCTCGCTCCCGATTTTGTAGCGAATTAATCATCTCTCCTCCGATTCATTCATCAACTAGTGAATTAATCGTCTATTTTTTTTTAAGGGCAATTTAGGTAAGTTGTCAATTTTTTGTTCTGGATGCTAAATAATACTCTGGCATTAACAACAAGCCATTTGTGTTCTCTCTTTGAATTAATTAATTGTATTTTTAAGGTTTAACTTCATTTGAGACATATATAATTTAATTTTGTATACATAATACATTAATTGCAAGCAAGTCAAAAAAAATTATATATAAAAAAAAAAACTGTAATGTTTGCATGTAACCCATGATATATAAATAAATACTGATCGATCTATTACATTATTTAAAAAAAAAAAAAAAAAAACTAAACTAGGTTATCAGAATTCGAGGATGAGAATTTCTCAGTTGTAGTTATGGGCACATATAAACATATCACTATTAGGCGGCCAAGTATTATAAAAACCTCTTCCACCTCTTGTTTTGCTCAACACCTTACGTGTGCCCAATCTCAGATTATGCACAAATACACGTCCACCTGTGATCTCCAACTGCACATACATTGTTTCTCCATTGATGAATGCAATGGGTTTCAGATAATGGAAACCCCCAGTGCGAGTGAATTCCCTCCCTCCGCCCATTTCCAAAACAAAAAGATGGCGGTAATCGACGTTGTGATTAATTGTGTGCATCTTCATCCAACGCCCTTCTTTAAACAACGTCCATATCACAAATAACAATTCAATATCGCTTTTCTCCGAGATTTGAAACAAGGATATAAATGATGGCGATCGCTATCGCACTTTAGGAGATTCATCTCCTTTAAAGTGTTTTCGCACGATTCCCTTTTCCCCCAGAGTATCATCGCAGCGCCCCCCCGGATGTGGAAGCAAGTGAAATTCTTCCGCTACAGTATCAAACGCAAGTATGGATTCATCGCAACATCTGGGATTTGGCCCACGTACAAACTCGTCAACCATCCAGTACAAGACATTATCCACGATGATCACCGGGGAAGTGGCACCGTTGAAACCTAACTTATGAGATTTAGTCCTAGGTTGTTGGCGTTGGTTTAGGATTCGTTGCGTACTTTGGTTATTGATCTTCTTACAACGAGGCTTTGATAGTCCGAGAATCACCAATTTATACTCCTCCACGGGGAGGCTATTATAATCACTTGCCATATCTTCCCTACTACGCCGTGGAGCCTCTAATCTCCGGCGGTCCAGTGGTGCTCCTCGTCCCCAGAGGACACAAAATTCCTTGGGTATGGGGTGAAAATAGACTCCATATATTTGGCCAGGAGGTGACTTTAATTTATCTTGACCTTATCTCTAGTAATTGGATTAAAAATGATGAACTTCGTTGAGAATGGGACGTGCTCGTGAGTCTTTGATTTTTCTTCTGTTTCTCCTCCGTCCCAATATTCAAATTTAAATCTACTACTCTCGACGTTTTCCTTTTCCCGCCATGCGTCCAACAAGTAGCTTTTTTTTGCCACCTCAAAATAATCATATCCATCGTCTTCCTTCTCCTCCACCACAATTGCAAGACTCAAATTGTTATCGTTTTTGTTTTTTTTAATCAGCCGATCAAAGTGCCGCGTTGATATGTAGAATAATTAAACTAAGTTTCCTATTCGGTTTATGTTTCCTGTTTGATTTCGTATTTGTTTTAGGAAACTTAATTGTTTTAGGAAATAGTTGCAATCTGAATCAGTATAGGATTCCAGGATAGTTTAGCCTATAAATACATGTCTTGAGTTGTCATTGTAATCACAGAGAAAATTACAAAGAAATCGGAAAAGTTTTGCGGCTTGTTTTTGGGTCGTGCGAAATTACGCAGCCCATTGCTTTGGATTAATTCGGTTTAGCTTTAATTTTGTTTTTAAAGCTTTATTCTTGCTTGCTTGCTATCTTTTCGGTTTCTGTGAAATTTGATTCGGTGCAGCAACTAAATTGAGTTGGCTTAATTTGTTTGTGTGAATGTGATTCTCGGTTTATATGCAGTTAATTGATTTCATCAATCAGTTCCTTCAGCCTTCCAGTTCGTGATTCGACTTCGAGTCCTACATCCGTTTTCTTGTGGGTTTGATTTAATTTTGGGTCTTACATTTGGTATCAGAGACTGTGTTATTTTTTTGGGATTTTAAGATGTTTTCTTTATTTAATCCTCCTGATTGCCATGTATTTGTTTTTGATGGGAAAAATGATTTTGAAATCTGGTGTCAATTTATGGAGAGTTTTTTCAAGATGATTGGTATCTGGCATGTCATTGAGCCAGGTTTTGAAGAATTTGAAGAAGGCAAGGAAGGTGAAAAATCAACAGGTAAGGGAAGTAAAGAATTGGAGAAGAATCGTTCTCACAATGATCATGCACTCTATTATTTAAGAATGAAGGTAGGATTAGATGTATGCAGAAGTTTAATGGAAGTAAAGACAGCTAAGGAGTTTTGGGAGAAGTTAAAAGTTACCAATCGAGGAAACGAAAACGTTCAAAGAAAGAAACTGCAGGAGTTAATGAGACAATTCGAATTGGCAGAGATGAAGCCTAATCACTACTACAGAATGGACTTTTAACGGCTGTGCTTTAACAACGGTTTTGAAAAAACCGCCATTAAAAAGAAAGTACGGACTTTCTACGGCGGTTCTAGACATTATCTACGACGTTTACTTGATAACCGCCGTAGAAAGCCCTTTCTACGGCGGTTATTCAAAAAACGCCATAGAAAGTCCCCTACTTTCTACGGCGGTTTCCTACAACCGCCGTAGAAAGTCCCTTCCTACGGCGGTTTTCGAATAACCGCCGTAGAAAGTTATTTACTACGGCGGTTTTATTTCTAACCTCCGTAGAAAGTACGTTTCTACGGCAGTTTTAAAAAAACCGCCGTAGAAAGTGTGTTTCAAAAATCTTATTAGTAATTCAATGAAAATTGCTATTTTTGAAGTTTTCTTATAATTATTATGTAACAATTCTTCAAAAGTTTTCTTATAATTATTATGTAACAATAGTTGAAATTTATTTATTGTTTATCATAACATAAAGGCATGAGTTTGTATATAATTAATAAATATGATGAATTTTACTATAAAAATTGATAAATAGTAAATTACATATTTATTATTAAATTAAAAAAATTTTGGGGGTTATTTACAAAAAAAGAAAAACTAGAAATTAATAGGAATAGAGGAACGGGCGAGAATTCACAATTACGGGCTTTCTACGGCGGATGTAATTAAAACCGCCATAGAAAGAAAGTTTCTATGGCGGTTTTAATTTCAACCGCCGTAGAAAGTCCATTTCTACGGCGGTTTTTATTAAAACAGCCATAGAAACTTGATTTTGTTTGAATTTTAAGGGTTTCCCTTTGTTTCCATCTCCAGCCAACCGCGGCTTCCCCCTGTTTCCATCTCCAACAAACCGAAGCCGTTCTCTCGTCGCCGGCACCCATCCTCTCGCCGCTGGTTTTTTCTCTTGTCCTCCCCTGAAGCCGTTCTTCCGGCGGCGTTGATAACAAGATCCGCTGTCACCCAACTCCGGAGATGGTTTCTTAATCGGCCTTCACCCACCACTTGGAGTTAATCCCCCATCATAATTTCACCACAATCGGTCCTTGTGTGGGCTTCAAATCATAAAAAAGGTTATATCGAATAGTTTCAACTTTATTTAAGCTTTACAAATTTTATTGTTACTTGATTATTGCGATTGGCCTAGGGTTTATTATTAGTGTTAAATTCGGGTTTGGTGGATTAAATTCGGGTTTGATTAGTGTTAAATCAGTGGTTTATTGTATGTTCCATTTTATAATTTTCCTACTGATTTTGGTTTGATTTATTCTCAAAATTGATTAGGTTGAGATTGGATTTTTGTATATATATATTGGTTGTTTACTTCAGGATTATGTTGTTATTGTATTGTTCTTGCTGTTAATGATTAAATTAATTAGAATTTGATGGATGCACGCAAAAATTTTGTGAAGTTTGGTGGTTGTTTGGTTTATTAGCATGGAAGTTTTTGATATATATATATATATTTTGAATAAAGTTGAAATATATATATCAAAAACTTTCTACGGCTGTTCTTGCTGTTTTTGATATATATATTTTGAATGCAGAGATAAAAAAATGAACTATTAGGAACCGCCATAGAACCGCCATAGAAAGCCTAACTTTCTTCGGCGGTTTTGAAAAAAAACGTCATAGAAAGCATAGCTTTCTACGGCAGGTCGTTTAGGAACCGCCGTAGAAAGTCCAAACTTTCTATGGCGGTTCCCAACCGCCGTAGAAAGTCCGTAACCTTTCTACGGCTACCGGATAGATAGCGGTTCAAAAAGGCCAAAAATCGCCGTTAAAAGCCCTTAAAACCCGCCATTAAAAGTCATTTTTGTAGTAGTGAATGAAAATGTGCAAGAATATATGGCTAGGGTAAAATTCATAGCTGATCAGATGAAGATCAACGGTGATAAAGTGACAGAATAGCAGATTGTGTCTAAAGTTCTTCAGATGTTGATTTCGAAATTTCACACAAAGAAAGAGATTATTGAGGCCATTAAAGATTTTTCCACTTTTTCATATGCTGATTTGGAAGGAGAATTGGTGACATATGAGATGTCATGTGACAGACCACTTCTTGATGCGGCGGCAGAAGCATTGAAGGCTTTGGTACATAAGCCTAAAGAAATCGATGATGGTGAAACCTATCAGCAGGGCCAGAATTCTCAAGGCAGAGGACGTGGCGGTCAAAGCTTCAGAGGCAGAGGCCGTGGTAGAGGTAACTTTTCATACCAACCAAAGGTTAATTCCGATGGTAAAAGTAGTGGGCAAAAGCGTGATAAGTCTAAAGTTAAGTGTTATAATTGTGGAAAGATGGGTCACATAAAAAATGATTGTTGGGGTCTTAAGAATAACAATGCTGGGCAAGCTCAAATAGCTGAAAGTAATGGTAATAATGAAGAAACTGTTTTATTTACTGTTGGGGCAGGTGAAGAAGATAAAAGTTCTAAGTGGTACATTGATTCTAGTTGTAGTAATCATATATGTGGGAGAAAGGAAATTTTTTCTGATCTTGATGAGACCTACAGGAATACAGTGAGATTTGGAAATAATCATGTTGTGTCTGTTGTTGGGAAATGTAGTAATTCCCATTACTTTAAAAAATGGGAAGACCAGTGCAATAGATGATGTCTATTATGTGCCTAATTTTAGTCATAATTTGTTGAGTCTTGGTCAGTTGCAAGAGAAAAAAATTATGATATTAATTTTAGGCATGGTATTTGCACAATTCGTGATGAACGGATGAGGATGATTGCAAAGGTAGACATGAACAATAACATGTTGTTTCCAATCACTCTTAATTATTGTAATTCAGCTTAATTTAGTACCACTGGCTATGATAAGAGTTGATTGTGGCATATGAGATTTAGCCACTTTCATTTTGGCGGTTTGAACTTTATTGTGAAGAATAATGTGGTTTCTGGATTGCCATCACTTAACTTTAAATTTTGACAATGTGAGTCGTGTATTTTGGGCAAGAAGAACAGAGAGCATTTTCCAAAAGGTGAAGTTTGGAGAGCAAAGCAGCCATTGGAGTTGATTCATTCTGACTTGTGTTATGTTGATGTTCCTTCTAGAGGTGGTAACAAATATTTTATCACATTCATTGATGATTTATGTAAAAAGACTTGGGTTTATTTCTGATGCATGTGATATTTTCAAGACTTTCAAGATTTATGTTGAGAAGCAGAGTGGGCGTTCCATTAAAACCCTGAGGACTGATAGAGGCACTGAGTATACGGTGTGTGATGATTTCTTGAAAAATCATTGGATCAAGCATCAAATGACATCCAGGTACACTCCACAGCAGAATGGTGTTGCAGAGAAAAAGAACAGAACGGTAATGGATATGGTAAGGTCGATGATGACAGCCAAAAGTATGCCTAAAGAATTCTAGGCTGAAGCTGTAGCCTGTGCAGTTTATTTATCGAAGAGGTGTCCATCAAGAAGTATTGGTAAGAAGACTCCATATGAGATTTGGTCAGGAAAGAAACCAAATATCTCGCATCTTAAAGTATTTGGGTGTGTTGCATATGCCCATGTTTTGGATGCAATTCGGAAGAAGTTAGATGGTAAGGCAGAAAAATGTGTCTTTATTGGTTATAGCAGTGAGACTAAATGATATAAACTGTTAAATCCTAATACTGAAAAGGTAATTATCAGCAGACATATTACTTTTGATGAACATGAAATTTGGGATTGGAAAAAGAAAGCACCACAAATTGTAAAACGATCATCAGCAGTGTATATTGGTGAAGATAATGCAACTGAAGAACCGAGTCAGCCAGTTCAACAATCAGTTTGTGATTCTTCTACTTCTACAGCTTTCACCTCAAGTGGACGTCCGCGGAGAGAGTCAAAACTGCCAGCTCGTTTGAATGATTATGTAGTTGGGGATGAAGTTGATAATTTGACTGATGAGGATGTTGTGAATTTTGCTCTGTTTGCAGATTGTGATCCTGTTAATTTTACACATGCTGTTGGAAATAATCGTTGGGTGAAGGCAATGGATGAAGAAATTAATTCCATTGAGAAGAATAATACTTGGGAGCTTACAAAGCTTGTAAGTGAAAAGAAACCCATTGGTGTAAAATGGGTCTACAAGAAAAAGTACAAGCCTAGTGGAGAAGTTGATAGATACAAGGCAAGACTTGTTGTGAAAGGGTACAAGCAGAAGCATGAAATTAACTACTTTGAAGTGTTTGCTCCTGTTGCTGGACTTAATACTGTGAGAATGATAATTTCTCTAACTGCCCAGAATGATTGGAAGATTTTTCAGATGGATGTGAAGTCTACTTTTTTGAATGGAGTTCTTGAAGAGGAGGTGTTCGTTAATCAACCTCCAGGCTTTATGAAAAGAGGTCAAGAGAAGATAGTCTATCGATTAAAGAGTGCTCTATATGGATTGAAACAAGCTCCGAGAGTTTGGTATACTCGTATTGACAGTTTCTTTATCAAAAGTGGTTTTCAACGGTGTCCATATGAGCACACTTTATACTTGAAGTCTTCATCAAGTGGGGATATTGTATGTTTGATGTATTGTTTGAGTTGTGGAATGACTGATACAAAAAAATGATGTCAGACAGACTTAATAGATATATGAAGATGATGTGACTGGATTTCTTTTTTATATCATATTTTGGGATTGAAATTTCTCAGACTGGTGGTGGAATCTTTATTTCTCAAAGGAAATATGCTGGTGATATTTTGAAGAAGTTCAAGATGGATAGTGCTAATCCGATCATGACTCTAGCTGAAGAGAGATTGAGGTTGACAAAGGAAGGTACCGGGAATTTGGTGGATCCAACTTACTTTAAGAGTATGGTTGGTAGTTTGAGATATTTGACTTCTACAAGGCCGGATATAAATTTCAGTGTTGGATTGATAAGCAGATTCATGGAGAATCCCTGTCAGTCGCTTTTGCAGGCTGCAAAGAGAATCTTAAGGTACATTAAGGGTACTCTAGGAGATGGAATTCTGTATTCGAGAGGTGAACCAATAAAGTTTCTTAGGTATACTGACAGTGATTGGGCAGGTGATACAGTTGAAAGGAAAAGCACTTCTAGTTATGCTTTCTTTATTGGTTTTGGTGTGTTTTCTTGGAGTTCAAAGAAACAACCAGTGATAGCATTGTCTACTGCTGAGGCTGAGTATATTGCAGCTTCTAATTATGCTATTCAAACGATTTGGTTGAGAAGGATGCTGGGTTTCCTGCAGCATAAAGAGGATGGTCCGACTACGGTGTTGTGTGATAGCAAGTCAGCAATTGAGCTGACGAAGCATCCAGTCTTTCATGGTCGCAGTAAGCATATTGATATCAAGTATCACTTCATTCATGATTTGGTTAATGAGAAGGAGATCGTTGTTGATTACTGCAAGACTGAAGATCAAATGACGGACATTTTCACTAAGGCATTGAAGTTCGAAATCTTTGCAAAGTTGAAGAAGATGATCGGTATGGCTAACGGCGCGAACTTAGTTTAAGGGAGGCTATGTAAAATAATTAAACTAAATTTTCTATTAGTTTCTATTTCCTGTTCGGTTTATGTTTCCTATTCGGTTGTTTCATGTTGGTTTCGTTTTTGTTTTAGGAAGCCTAATTGTTTTAGAAAATAGTTACAATCTGAATCAGTGTAGGATTCATGGATAGTTTAGTCTATAAATACATGTCTTGAGTTGCTATTGTAATTACAGAGAAAATTACAAAAAAATCAGAAAAGCCTTGCGGCTTGTTTTCAGGTCGTGCGAAGTTACGCAGCCCATCGCTTTGGATTAGCTTTAATTTTGTTTTTAAAGCTTTATTCTTGCTTGCTTGCTATCTTTTCGGTTTCCGTGAAATTTGATTCGGTGCAGCAACTAAGGGGCCGTTTGGTTCGAACCTGTCAATCGGAATGAGAATGGATTTGATTGAGGAGTCAATGGGAATGGGAATCATACTGAATAATTGTTGTTTGGTTCAAATCTTGGAATGGATATCAGTGACATACATGATGTTTGGTTCAGTTGAATATCAGTAATGGGAATCAATCAAAATTACAAATTTACCCTTACATTTCTTTAATAAAATAATTCAAATTTCTCCTTAATTATTGCAGTAGACAAACTTCTGTTCACTTTCTTCTCCGGAAATTTCTTCTTCTGTTCACTTTTCTTCCCTATGTTCACTTATATTCACTTTTCTTCTTCTGTTCACTTTTGCAATAATTATTTTTCTTCCTCTTCTTCTTCTGACTTCATTTCCTCTCCAACTTATGAAGCCTAGAAATTTTCCAGATGAAGTCCAGAAAAAACATGAGGGAGCCAAAAATTCAACCAATTTCCAGAACACAAGGGAGCCAATTATCCAGATGAAGTCCAGAAACATACCCAAAGTAAGGTTAGCTTTCTGCATCTCCCAACACTCTGCTCTGCTTCATAATCACGTGAAAGCTTAATAATTAAATTAAATCAAAACCCATCAATTTTGCTTCTGAGAGAAGGGGAAAAAAAGAATAAATTTTGATTTTTTTCCCTCAATTTTTCTGTGTTCTTCATCATCATCGTTCTCATCCTACAGTTAGTTCAGTGGTGGTGTTGTTTGTTTGTTGTTGCTGTTGGGTGTTGATGTGCGCTGTATCGGAATCGGCCACCACGCCAAGTCCCGAACCAGCATCCGGCGACCTCCATTCGCCTGGAGGTTCGGGAGCTACGGACCGATTGCCGCCGACCAAAAAGTAGGGGACGAGAATCCTTCCCGTCGCACGAAGGGTGCTGGTCAAGTGCCCAACTCCGGCGCAGGAGATTCCAATTCCGGCTAGGCCGCTGAAGAAGAACCAAACGGCTGAAGAAGATGGGCAGGAAGAGGAAGAGATGGGCAGCTGGGAGGGTTTTTTAGGGATGGGGGAATTTTTGATTCCCGACTGAGGATTGAATCCGAATGAAGAGGGGGGGAGGTGGGATTGAGCCATATCCAAATTTTAGGGATTCATTCCTTTTTTTTTATTCTCATACCCATGTACCAAACAACAACAATGGCAATCACTTCCTCCCATTCCCATTGACCCCTCCAAATACCCCCAACCAAACGGCCCCTAAATTGAGTTGGCTTAATTTGTTTGTGTGAAAATGGTTCTCGGTTTATATGCAATTAATTGATTTCATCAATCAGTTCCTTCAGCCTTCCAGTTCGTGATTCGACTTTGAGTCCTACATCTGTTTTCTTGTGGGTTTGATTTATTTTTGGTCCTACATGAGATTAAGGCATTCCATTTTTTGGACCCGCACCGGCACCTAAGTATACATTTGATTGGGGCTCTGCTCAATATCTCTTCCACCAATTCGTTGGGAAACGAAAAAACACCACCTTGTATCATGTTGGAAACAAAACAAAGACTTGTCAATGGAATGCAATGCTTTTGATAGAAATTGATTGAACCCGTTTAGTATTTATAAACAAATCTATGTTCAATAACTACCCTGATTAGAATAACAATTATTACGAAATACATGCAGTTACCCTATTGTAAATCTGATACAATTAATTTAGTTAATCCAGGGTAAGACTATAAAGGCTCTTAAATGGCCAAGTCTTACCCTTTTGTTAGTCATTTTTTTTTGGATTTTAGTAGGTTTTTTTGTGAATTGAATGAATAGAGATGGGCGATTTTGGAAAGAAAGACCATTCTGTAAATTTGTGTGAGAGAGTCCGGTTTTTACCCTTTTGTTCGTCACTTTTTTTGGCCATTTAGTGGATATTTTTGTGATAAGAATGGGTGAGAAGGGATGATTTTGGAAAAAAAAGAAGAAGGGTTCTGTTGAAATTGGGGAGAGAAAGTGGGGGGTTTCACATGGCTTCAAAATTGGGGAGAGTCAAACGTTTTTACTCACATGCATGAGCTCTCTAAGCAGAGGCAAAACGACGTCGTTTTGCCTCTGTTTATTGTTCCCCTTCTACGATTTTTTTCTCCCCTTCTGCGCTTTTCTTCTTTCTCCGTATTTCCCGCGGAAGCTTGTGGTTCTTGCTTCTTCTGACTCTGAACAGGGAAATGGATTGACGTTTTTCTGTTTGGAGGATGCTCCAGCGCCTTCTTTTCCTCTTCTTCTCTTCCTTTCTCATTCTTCTTCATCTTCTCTGATTTTTTTTTTTCATTCTCTCGGTGAATCTGGTAATATTTTTCCTCCTTTAATTTCTATTTTTCTTGGCGTATATTCTATTGTTTCAATGTGTAAGCTTTAGTTTAATTTTGGCTTATTTTATTTGTTGTTTTTTGAATTCTATTGTTTTAATTTTTTTTCCCCCAACAGAGATGGGTTCTTGCTAGCTTAGGGGTGGTTACAGTATTATTTTGACTGTGTTCCTTCACTCATGTTTGCTTGTTTTTTTCTTTTTCATTTTTAGTTTTCGGTTTATTCCATTCAAGTGGTTTCCGATGCTACTTCAGAAATCAAAGGTCAACATATATTTGTTTCTTTCCCTCTTTTTTTGTAGTTTTCCAATTTTTTTTTTTTGGTTTTGGTGTAGTGATTTCATGGTGGTCTTTGTTTGATTTTCTGTGTACGGGTTCTGGACTCAGGCGTGGTGGGTTTTCCCTCTTTTTTTCTATCCATCTGGTAAGGCCATTTTCTGCCTTATGCATTGATGTCGTGTTTTTCGAATGTTATCCGACTGTTTTTGTTAGTGCAATTGGTAAAGATTGTTTCTTTTTTCATGGTGATGAGATGTATCGTTCTTAAGCATTTGTGGGTTCGTCTGTTTGTGATATATTTTATCAAGGAATGCTCTGCCTAACTTTGTTGCTATTGTTTTGATTGAATTTGCATTGAAGGATTTATATTTATACTTACGTCTGCGCAAGAAATTTTCTTTTCAAGGCATTTGAATGATGACATGCAATGTTATGTTGGTTACTTTGGATGCAATGCCCTCTTTTTTGTTTTTTTAGCAGTAATTTGTTGAACTGATACAACATGTGATTAGTTCACTTTTTTTTTTTTTTTTCTCCCCTCTTGTATAAAACTGAATTGTCAAACTATGATTTGTGATCATGTTGAAAGGTTCGATTTTGAATAACCCTTTCAATGATGCGTTGTTCTTGGTCCAGTCCAATTCGTTGGTTTATTCAAGGACTATTACTTTTCCTTGTGGTTGTTGGAAGGAAAAGACAACTTCGTTGTTGTTTGAATTTCCTTCTCTTTAATCAAGGGTAAGACTATAAAGGAGCTTAATCTCCCAAGTCTTACCCTTTTGTTCGTCCAATTTATTTGGATTTTAGTAGGTTTGTTTGTAAATATATTGATTGGGGAGGAATGATTTTGGGAAGAAATAAATTTTTCTGAGAAGGGTTACCCAACTACCCTTTTGTTCGTCCAATTTTTTTGGAATTTAGTAGGTTATTATGAAAATTGAATGGTGGGGAAGGGTCAATTTGGGAATGAAGGCCCTATCTACCCAATTTGAGAAGGAAGGTGCACGTGGGTGTGGCCTGTGTTGTCTGATAATTGGAGTATTGGACAGAGAGTGTTGAGATTTTTTTTACTCACATCCTCAGTCTGAGGACTCTAAGCAGAGGCAAAACGACGTAGTTTTGATCATTGTTGCCTTCCTGCAATTTTCGTTTCCTCCCCCTACGCTTTTTTCCTCCCCTTCTGCGCTTTTCTTCTTTCTCTCGATTTCCTGCGGAAGCTTGTGGTTCTTGCCTCTTCTGACTCCGAACTGGAAAATGGATTGACGTTTTTCTGTTTGGAGGGATGGCCAAGCACTTTTCTTTTCCTCTTCTTCTTCCCTTCCTTTCTCATTCTTCATCTTCTCTGATTTTTTTTTCCTTCTCTCGGTGAATCTGTTTTTCTTGGCACATATTCCATTGTTCCAATGTGTAAGCTTTAGTTTAATTTTGGCTTATTTTATTTATTGTTTTGAATTCTATTGTTTTCATTTTTTCCCCCAGTGGAGATGGGTTCTTGCTGGCTTAGGGTGGTTATAGTATTATTTTGACTGTGTTTAGGGTTGTTTTGTTTTATGTTGTTGCTAAAGGATCTCATTTTTCTCAGTTTGGCTCTAGGTTTCGTTTCGCCGGCGTTAGGGTTCATTTGTTTTCTTTTATGTTGTTGCTGAAGGATGTCAGTCGAGAAGGCGTTAAAATGTCTGCATTTTGGTGTGTTCTTTGACCGTGTTTTTAATTTTTTGGTTTTTTCCCCACCCTTTTTACGGTAGCACGTAAAAGTTTTTGTGTTTGAGTTATTTTCAAACAAAATCGTCCCTTTTGGTTTCAAGATTTACTGGTTTCGAGCAAAATGGTTTAGAGAAAGGAAGCCATAATAGAAAGATAGGAAGTTTTTGGGATTTGGTTCCTGGTTAAAAGTTTTGTTGAATGATTGATTGATTGGCCTGCTTAGGACTAATGTACTCAAGAGGAACTGTTTACTTGGTCTGGATGTTGGTGGTAAATATGTTGGCTTGGCTGTGTTGGATGTAAACAACAAGATTGGATTGCCTCTCAGGTGAACTCACCTATTTAGTAATTTTAGAATTTGCAATCTTTTGATGGTTTTAATGATTTAAATGATGATTATTTATTAGTTTAGAGTAGTTTGTGTGATTCCGAAATGCACTATTGCACTGTCTTAAGATGCTGCTTGTTTTTTTTGTAGTTCTGGTACGAAAGAAAAATAACATTGACTGTTGGTTAGTGATTTCCAACTTCTGGTGAGTCCTTATCTTCTTTACAGCATAGAGGAAATATATGAATTCTATAACTGCTCGCTTTACTTGATTCGATTCATAGTTCTCTTCCCCCTTCTCAATTTTCCCCTTCCTCTTCATCTTCTCTGATTTTATTTTATTTTATTTTGTTCCATTTTTTTCTCTCGCTTGATCTGGTATTATTATCGCCTGTTAGTTTGAGTATGAGTTTGCAGTCCACAACTTTTTCTTTTTATGTTTGTACAGCATTCTTCAAATCACTGAATTTTAGTGCAAAATTTGTGTATAGATCAAGTTCATTTCTTCTGTTCTTCTGCTTACTAGCTTGTTATGATGACTGCAAATGCAATTTGGTGTTGTGTGGGTTATTTGTTGTTCTTTTCTAATACTCCTGACATCTCTGTATTAGGTGTTCTTTTCTTGATTTGTTATGCTCTGTATTAGCTTTACTTACGCTGTGGTTGTCAATTGGTTGCTGCGCTATGGATAAGTCCTGTGATTGAATCTAATTATTAGTGTTGTTCCATTTCCCTTTTTGACTTTTTATAATTATGAATGTTATGGATCATGTAGCTGGACGATGGTTACTTGCTTTTATTATGGCTCTGGTTCTATTTCTTTCTTCTGCGTCTCACCATTGCTGCTACTCTGTTTAGTGACTGTTGCGTTTGCTGGTTTCTTTTTTTTTTCTTATCTTGTATATTTTAGTTTATCATGAGGTTCCTGTCTTTTTTTTTCTTCATCTCCTGATGTTGAGTTTATTTTTGGATTAGGATGTTAATGCTCCCTAAAATCCCTCCGATATCTCTGTTCTTGGGTTGCAATGTTGCTTGCAATTAGAAAATCCTTGTTGCTTGGAATGCTCTTGGCCATTGTTGTTGTTGTTGTCTTCTCGGTGAGCTTTTCTTCATTTCTCCTTTGTTTATATACATATATTTATTTTGTGGGTGATATTGTGGTATTAATTCCTTCATGGTAGAAAGATTAGGGCTTTTGCAAAGGTTGTTTTTCTTTTTCTTCTATTCTTCAGTCCCCTTGCACTTTTGCTTTCGTTCTTTTCTTTAATTTCCTTCTCCCCTCTTGCTTCTGAAACTCATACCAGCCTAAGGATGGGTTCCAGGCCCTCTTTTTTAGTGTTTTTTTTAGAATTGTCTTTAAGCTCAATTTTAAGAGAAAGAAACAAGAGGGAATTCAATTCTGGGTTCTCTGTCTGTTGTTTTCTTGTTGTTGATTTTGAGAAATTGGTCTAAAATTGTGGTGATAGTTTGTTTGCCTATTCCTAACCCTGAATACAAGGGTCCTTGGAAGGCCAAAAGTATGCAGAGTTTGAGAAATCGGTCTAAAATTGTGGTGACGCTATTCGTGCGAGTGTGTGTGTTTTGTGTGGGGGTGTGGTGAAATGGGTGGTGGGGGGGGGGGGGGGGGGGGGGGGGACTGAGCTATCAACTGAATTGTTTTTAAGATTTTATTTCTTTGGTGCTAAATTTTCTGGTTTATCTCATTTGATTATCTTCAGTTAAACTGCTGCTCAAATATTTTATCTTGCAGCGGGGAGAGTGGGGCTGGGAAGACTGAAACAGCAAAAGTCGCAATGCAATATTTGGCTGCCCTCGGAGGAGGCGGCAATGTCATAAAGTATGAAGTCCTGCAGACGAGCTGCATTTTGGAGGCATTTGGAAATGCCAAAACATTAAGGAATAATAACTCGAGCAGATTTGTTAGTTCTCTTCATCCATGTGTTTTATCTTTTAACTATTGTGAAGCATTTCAGCTTTATTTGGCATTAATAGTATTCAATATTCCATTTTGTCTCATAATTATTGTTTTTCATTACAGGGGAAGTTGATTGAAATTCATTTTCTGCTCTAGGAAAAAATATGTGGTGCTAATACAGACCTGTAAGGATCCTTCTCTTGGAACTTGCAAACCATTATCTTATGCATTGATCTTTCTTCTTGTTGAGCTGACTTGATTCGTTAGGTGATCTTTTTGCCTTCAATATGGTGACTCCTGATCAATTCCTCTTTGCTACTTCTCTTTGCAGCGATTAAAAGGACAAGTAGATGCAACTTACATAATGATTTGGAATAGAGAGTGGCCTTCTACTGATTAGGAATAGAGAGGGCCATCTACTAATTTAGAAAAGAGAGCCTTATACTGATTTGCAATGATTTGGAAGAGAGAGGCCTTCTCTTAATTTGAAATAGAGAGGGGCCTTCTACTTATTTAGAAAAGAGAGCCTTATTTTGAGAGAGGACTTCTCCTGATTTGGAAAATAGAGAGCATGGAAAATAGAGAGGCATTTAGAAAAGAGAGCCTTATTCTGATTTGCAATAATTTCGAAGAGAGAGGACTTCTCCTTATTTGGAAAATAGAGAGCGGCCTTCTGTATGTACACAGTACTTTCTTGAAATACAAATCAATATATTTATAGCAAAACCTTGGGTTCTGCAATTTCATAGCAAAACCCACGTTCTGCAAACGGCAGAATCGGAAAAAAAAACAAAAAAACCGTCTTTTTCATCGTTGTCTCCTCCTCCTCCTCTTTGTTCTTCTTCACTCCCTTGTGTGTGCATCTGCCAACAAATTAAAAAAAAATTTAAAAAAAAAACCTTCGCGGTCCTCCACCAGACATTTTCTGGACTTTTGCTCCGGCCGGGCGAAAATTAAGAAAATTTCCGCTATAGAACGCACGAAGTTCGGTTAATTTTTCCCCGAAAGGGGGGAAAGTTTAAGAGCCTTCGTGCGTCCTGTGGTGAAAATATATGAAACTTTCGCCTAAGCCAGGCGAAAGTTAACTGGAACTGAATTTTTTTTCTTTCCTACTGTTTAAGTTAATGTTGGTAATTTTGATATAAATAGAAGTAAGGATATTTTTGTCTTTTCACTACTAAAATTTAAAAAAATATCCTGCATATAGTAAAAAGTGTCCTGTAAATAATATGCCCTTTGTTAATTGAGCCTCTTGCCTACTTCTGTTTGTTCTTCACCTGCAAATTAGACCTCCTCCTGCTCTTCCGCAGTTCGTCTGTCAGTGATTTTCACATTCCAATGATTTTTGCTCATAAGTCCCTCTCTCCTTCTTCATTTTTGTCTTGATCTACACTGTTTTTTTCCCTCTTTTTGCTAGCTGCTTCTGTCATGGGATTCGCCCATCCGGGTCAAATCGTCCAATTGTTTTGTTGTACGCTATTTCTTCATTTTCTCTCTAAAATAAACAAAGTAAAATATATTTATTATATATGATAATAATTATAACAAAATTTCCACATTAATAAAAAGATTTAATCACATCCTAGTATATACTAAATCCGTATACGAATAGGGTTTTTCGTCTCAAGTCCAATCTGGAAACCTAAACTTGTATTAATTATAATTCCTATTTGGTTTAGTGTTTGTTTTGAGAAATCTAGTTGTATGTTTTAACAACACTTTGAACTGATGGAGCGGGTGCCTCACTTGATAGAAACCGGACGGATTCTGTTTTCGCCAGAGCAGGAAGGGAAAGTGGTGGAGGAGAAAGAAGAAATTTCAGAGGCAGTGGGAGATGTGTATATTTTGATTTCACCAGTCTCAGAATTTGTTGTGTTTGATTTTTGAGATAGGAAGCTTGGAGAAGGCATCTAGTGAAAGCATCTCGAGGGCTACTTCACAGGTAAAACAGAGGAGCTAAAGCCAAAGCTTAATGCCTCCATTTTTGCCTGTAAAAATTTCTGGGCACTATCATGTTGCAGGATGCTAAAATGGCTCAACAAATGCTGCAGCATCACAATCACAAGTTGAAGCTTCTTTCTTCAATGGCTTCATATTTTCTTTGTTTTGCCCTTCCATGATTTTGTTTTTGTCTTCTTTTATTTTGTATCTTTTGCTTTTAAGGAAAGAAAAAGAAAAGAAAAGTTTAATTCCATCAAAATGTATATAAGCTATACTTATTGAACATGCATGAACATATTCTTCTCAGTGTAAACATGTAGGTATACCTTGATCGTTTCTAATTAATATTATCATTTTAGACAAGTTCTTTTATGAGATAAACGTTCTTATTATTATGTGGACACTTTAATCACAGATATACAAAAATCTCATTCACACGATCGATAAACTTTAATACTTATACACATGGTTCAACATTTGAGAATATTTTCATACACATAACACATATATAAACATTGCACACTCAAAGGCCACAATGATACACATCATTTATAACACATGCATTTCACTAAACATAAATTTAACTATTTCATATATACACTAACATAAGTAGAGTATGCTAACTCATATTTTTTACTCATTTAAAATATTTAACCGTTTAGTGAGAGCACTCACCTTGTATAACGGATACTTTCCGAGCAAATCTGCATTACATAAGTTTAACTGTTTAGACTTTATCCTTGAGTTTCTAGTCAATTAATGAATGAGTCATAATTAATAATTAATTAAGGTTTTTGAAATTACAAAAGGAATGGTAAGAAAACTTAAGATTTTAGTTTGAATTTTCCAAATACTCATCTTTCAAGGTAAGATCGGTTTTACTCGCTAAAACATCGGCAATAGCCGATTTCTTGAGTTTCAGACAAGAAAATCCATTATTGCCTGAAAAAGTTCGGCAGTAGCTTATGAAACATCTGTTATAACCTATGTTCTTGAGCTTCAGCTTCAAAGATTGGTTATAACATATGTTTGATCAGTTATAACCGATTTTCTATAGCCTCCATCGGTTATAACCTATGAAACATCTGTTGTAACCGATTTTCTTCAGGATTTCGGTTCCTTCAAAATCATTTTTATAGCATATATATAACATTTCTAACAATTCATAACATTTATTTTCCCAAATTGAAAACTGCAAAGGTGTATAACATTTTAAGAAAAGTGGAGTCCGGGCTCAACAAGCTCGGGTTCCAACGGGGCGACGTGATTGTGATTCTCCTTCCCAATTTTTTCCTGAATTAGTGTTCCCTTTGCTTGGGGCGCCTTTCCGGGGCGCGATTTCCATCTTGGTCAACCCGTTTTTCACTTTGGCGGAGGTCGTCAAGCAAGCCAAGGCCACCGGATTCTTCATTTCATTTCTCTCCCACGCAGAAATTTCTCCTCTTTCTTGATCAGAAACGCCCTGTTCTTCATTTGATTCACCGGAACCAGATGAAGTCAAGTCACTATTTGACGCCGCCGAGTCCGCCTTCGACTCCCAGGTCCACATCCTGGTGAACAGCGCCGGCGTCCTGGACCCCAAGTATCCAACCATCGCCGCCACCCCCCTGGAGGACTTCGACAAGACCTTCGACGTCAACACCCGGAGGGCCTTCCTGTGCTGCAGGGAAGCCGCCAATAGGATCAAGCGAGGCGGCGGGGGAAGAATCGTGTGCCTGACGACGTCCCTGGTGGCATCCCTGAAGCCCAACTACGGAGCGTACACGACGTCGAAGGCAGCGGTGGAGGCAATGGTGAAGATCCTGGTGAAGGAGCTGAAGGGGACAGGGATAACCGCGAACTGCGTGGCGCCTGGTCCCATTGCCACCGAGATGTTCTATGCGGGGAAGACGGAGGAGATGGTGAAGAAGGCGGTGGAGGAGATCCCGCTGGGAAGGGTGGGAGAGACGGAGGACGTGGCTCCGGTGGTGGGGTTCCTGGTGAGTGATGCCGGAGAATGGGTGAATGGACAGATTGTTCGTGTCAACGGCGGCTATGTCTAATTAATTCCAATATGTTTTTACTTTTGAAAATTAGATTTAAATTTTTTAGGTAAGCATTCTTTTGACTGTTGTATGGTACCAAAATTAAAGATAAACTCTTTATTAGAATTTACCTGATGTAATAATTTCATGCATTAATACTATATCTATAATTAAAATCATCCGATTTGATCATTCAATCCCACTGAATTTGTCATTTGAACGTTTACCTCAAATTCAATGATAATAAGAATTTTATAAATAAATAAATTTGTTCAAATCTTAGTTTAAGATATTGAGTAGCCAGCCATATGGTACGAACAAAAAAATAAATAAATAAAGGTTTCTGAAACTTTCTGTTTTCATTAGAGTTCACTTGGTTGGAAAATGAAGGATGGAAGACTTTTTTCTACATGTGATATGCACATGCCGTTAGAGTGGTATTTTGGGCTAAAAAAAGATATATAGGTACATAGTGTGCCGTTGACACTTACTAAATATATTATGTTTGTGTAATGTTATTAAATTTCAAAAGTGAGCCTTATGTCCTTTGTACTTAGTGTCAAATTAAAATTAAAATTTCTGAAATTTTAAAGTACAAATCTTAACTAAATATTATAAATACCAAAGCAAATTAGACTTAAGAAATTAAAATGACTTTGATATATAAGTTTAATACATTGTTATATATCTATATTTATATATGTAAGTTTTTATACATATAACGTAAGGATGATATTATCTGATTTTGTATATACAGTTTGACATAGACTGACCCCATGACCTATTGACGTCCCTTTAGCATAACCGGAAATATTGCCTAAAATGTCATTGTACATTTTGAAAATTTCATGTTAGGTAGCTTATATTTCGGCTATTAAGAAAAAGGACCGAAGTTTGTAGTTATATACTTGTTGCATGGTGACTCGTTTGTTTGTGTGGTCTTAAGTGATAGTATTATGTTTAGCCATCAATGATAGATCGATGATGGCTTTGATTTGAGCTATTTCTTTTAGTATCTCCGTTTTCTTTTTTTTCTTTTTCTTTTTTTTTTTGGGTGAAGAAATGTCAAATTGGTGACGGAATTAATTATATATCTTCAGTTTCAGTGTCACAGTGTGAGTGGCTCCTCCATTCCATATATACAAATCCATCTCTAAAAAATCAACTACTCAATTCATTTCAATCGCTCTTTCTCTTTTGCCAAACCCACAACGATATGGCAGCTCAAGGAGGTGGCACCACTCCTCAATCTACCTTCCCCCTGCTAGACAGAGTAACCATCGTCACCGGCGCCTCTAGGGGAATCGGCCGGTCCATCGCCCTCCATTTGTCCTCCCTTGGAGCTCGCGTAGTCGTCAACTACACCTTCAACTCCGCTCAAGCCGATCTCGTCGCCTCCCAAATCAACAACAGCAGCACTATTGGAAATCCTCGCGCCGTCGCCGTGAAGGCAGACATCTCCGACCCAGATGAAGTCAAGTCTCTATTCGACGCCGCCGAGTCCGCCTTCAACTCCCAGGTCCACATCCTGGTGAATAGCGCCGGCGTAATGGACTACAAGTACCCAACCATCGCCTCCACCTCCCTGGAGGACTTCGACAAGACCTTCAGCGTCAACGCCCGGGGGGCCTTCCTGGTCTGCAGGGAAGCCGCCAACAGGATTAAGCGGGGAGGAAGTGGAAGAATCGTGTGCCTCACGACGTCCCTGGTGGTTGCCCTGAGGCCTCTCTACGGTGCGTACGTGGCGTCGAAAGCTGCGGTGGAGGCGATGGTGAAGATCCTGGCGAAGGAGCTGAAAGGGACAGGGATAACAGCAAACTGCGTGGCGCCTGGTCCCATTGCGACGGACATGTTCTATGCGGGGAAGACGGAGGAGATTATAAGGAGGATGGCGGCGGAGAACCCGCTGGGAAGGCTGGGAGAGCCGGAGGACGTGGCTCCGGTGGTGGGGTTCCTGGTGAGTGATGGTGGAGAATGGGTGAATGGACAGATTGTTCGCGTCAACGGAGGCTACGTCGTCTAGTTACAACTCTCCAATCCATTAGGCTACTTGCCCATCACATATTGGTTTTGAGGCATACTATATGCAGTAACCGTTTTACTAAACGCAATAACATTCCCCAGTGAAAAGTCTATTTTATCCTTAAGTATTAAAAAAAAAAATTTATAAAATTTTACACTATTCACAGGAACATTGGTACTGCCCACAAAAGGCTGTATTTTTCCAGAAAATACCGCCCACTGTGGGCGGTATTTCAGAAATACTGCCTACAGTAGAGAAATACCGCCCAGATGGGCGGTCAGAAATACCGGGCGGTATTTCTGAGATGGGCGGTATTTCCCCCAAGAATACCGCCCACTTGGGCGGTATTCCCAGGAATACCGCCAACAGTGGGCGGTATTTTCAGTGAAAATACCGCCCACAGTAGGGCGGTATTTCAGAAAATACCGCCCTTTTTGGGCGGTATTTTCGTAAAATTTTATCCCGTTTTGAAAAAATGTGTAGGTTATTTACATATCGTGTAATATGGATCATACTCGTGGCTATAAAATCAAATGTTGTGCGGTATTTTTTTTTATATAAAGGGTAAAATAGACTTTTCATAAGAGAATGTTACTACGAATAGTAAAACGGTTACTGCGTATAACAATTTCGTTGGTTTTTTATACTATTTTAGTCTTGCCCATGCTTTTGATTGATGTATGGTACAAGTATTTAGACCACATAAATAAAATTAGTGTTTTCAAACTCGGATTATACTGTTTGTTGGATATTAAATAAATGACGACGTTAGATGCTTTTGACTTCAGCTTCAGCTGAGGTCGTAGACATATTTAAAAAGATACTTCGGACGACGTCATTAGGTGAAACCGGCCACGTGGACAAATGGTAAAGCCTTAAAATGACACGACACCTCCCCACTTGACACATCAATCTCTCCTCCCTCCCGCTATAAATATAGAAAGATTACTCCATTTGAAAGATACTGAATCTTTGATTAAGCCATTAATATTATTTTTAATTTTTTTTTTGACTTAAAACATCTGAGTTGAATATGGGATTTAGTCCCAAAGGCAGAGGAGCTAAAGGAAGGTTGACGTCAAAGGAGTTCCGTTCAAATCGAGAATTCAACACTATTCATAATTTGAATTTTTTCAAATTCAGACATATTAAATTGGTTTGTTGTTGAACATCAAACGATTAATTTAAAGAAGTGACGTTTGCAGTGACGTGACACTCTGACCATTTGTGAATCAATTCATTGAGATTTGAATCGGCTGACTTTTACCGAAAAAGAAATTGAAATGGTTGTTGAATCATCCTCCACTTTCCCCCTGCAATTGCAAGACAGAGTAGCCATCGTCACCGACAGCTCCATGGGAATCGGCCGGGCCATCACTCACCATCTCTCCTCCCTCGGAGCTCGCCTAGTCGTCAACTACACTTCCAACTCCGCTCAGGCCGATCTCGTCGCCTCCCAAATCAACCACAGCAGTAGCACTAATGGAAATCCTCGCGCCGTCGCCGTGAAGGCAGACGTCTCTGATCCAGATGAAGTCAAGTCCCTATTCGACCCCGCGGAGTCCGCCTTTGGCTCCCAGGTCCACATCCTAGTGACCTGCACGGGCATCATGGACCCAGCATCGCCACCACCGCCCAGGAGGACTTCGACAAGACCTTCAACGTCAACATCCGGGGGGCCTTCTTGGTGTGCAGGGAAGCCGCGAATAGGATGAAGAGGGGCGGAGGGGGAAGAATCGTGTGCCTGACGACGTCCCTGGTGGCTGCCCTGAGGCCTAACTACGGCGCGTACGTGGCGTCGAAGGCAGCGGTGGAGGCGATGGTGAAGATCCTGGCGAAGGAGCTGAAGGGGACAGGGATAGCGGCGAACTGCGTGGCGCCTGGTCCCATTGCGACGGAGATGTTCTATGCAGGGAAGACGGAGGAGATAGTGAGGAGGATGGTGGAGGAGATCCCGCTGGGAAGACTGGGACATGCGGAGGACGTGGCTCCGGTGGTGGGTTCTTGGTGAGTGATGCCGGAGAATGGGTGAATGGACAGATTGTTCGTGCCAACGGCGGCTTTGTCTAAGTTGTAACGCAAGATGTACACCTGTTGCTGTAAGGTTGAAAATTAGACATGCAATATTTCTGAGGAATTAAATCTATGCATCAACCAAAATTGATACACAAATTAAAAGTTGCACTTAACTGATGAACGCAATTCAAAGGGCATGAATGTACATTTTCAATTCAAATGCTTTCATTTATTACTTTGGAGGAAATTTGCATGCATTGAGTTCGGGTGTGTGTGACATGTTTTATACACTTTCGAAAAATGTTTGAAATATTTTTATTTTTAAACTGCCCAGTTGTGTGTGTGTGTGACCGAAATAGGGTGGTCACCATAGCTCGGTCACAAAAGGGTCCGTGGTGACCATTTTTTGAGGTCGGTCACCAAAACGTCCATTGGTGACTAAAAATCGGGTAGTCACTAACTTTTGGTGACCACGGAGTTGGTCACTGAATGGGTCACCAAAAGTCCCCAAAACGGACATGGCCGTCAGAGCCGTTAATATTTGGTCAGCAAATTCTAACGGTCAACGTAACGTTAATTTTCGTCAAAGCAGCGTTGACCTAATATGCTGACCAAAAAAAGTGGATGTCAAAGTGTGTTGACTAAAATTGGTGACCAAAAATATGGTCACTAAGTTGAATCGATAAATGCCACATTGACAGTTGTTCGTGACTAAAAAAAGTGGTCACTAAAATTTGGTGACTAATATATTTGGTCGCATAATAAAATTTTAATAATATTAAAATATTTTACAATTGAAAAACTAATAAATTAATGATTAAATAATAGTTACCGACGACAACAAACACTAAAATAATTATAAAATAAATATATCAGAAAATCAAAACTCCAAAATAGAGTTCATAGAATCGGAACAAAAGCATCAAGTTGACAAACCAAAAATTTCACAACGAAAAGTTAATTCCTCTCAATCACAAAATTAAACTTTAATAAACAATTCGTATGAACATGAAGGCTGCATGCGCTAAAACCTCCTCACCATAGGTAGAATCAACCTTCTTAGCAATGATCCCACCATTGATTTGGATATCTGTAAGACATGCTTAATTTCTTCTGCTTCACTCCCTTTTATCTTCCGTCGCTTGATTCCATGCATTGCTAAAGATTATGCAGCTACAACAGCACATATACGTGAAAGCTACACAATCTAAAAACCATACGAAATGTAATCAAATATTAACAAACTTTATTGTTAGAACCAACTGAGTTTTGTGAATGTTTTCATACCTTTCATCTTAACATTTTTGGAGTACAAAGAATATAGGATAATTATGAAGGTCGCACAGATATACACCCCCTTTAATAATGATCATGATAGTCTCATACAGTACTGTTACTCAAAACAAAAAAAAAAACTTCAGAAACTTTCCCCACCATATGATGAGTATAACTGAAAAAAAATCAACATTAAATATCACATGATAATAAGAACGTTTATCTCATAAAAGAACTTGTCTAAAAAGATAATATTAATTAGAAACGATCAAGGTATACCTGCATGTTTACACTGAGTAAAATATGTTCATGCATGTTCAATGAGTATAGCTTATATACATTTTGATGGAATTAAACTTTTCTTTTCTTTTTCTTTCCTTAAAAGCAAAAGATACAAAATAAAAGAAGACAAAAACAGAATCATGGAAGGGCAAAACAAAGAAAATATGTCCAATGGTTTAGAATCAAGATTAACGCCTTCAAATTCAATTTTCCTATTCTTTCCTATTTTTCTTTCTTTTCCTCAGTTTTCTTCCTTTCATCTTTCCTCTTTGCTTCTTCTTGCTCTCGTGAATTTTTGTTATTTTTGGTGCTTTTGGGAGAGTTTTTATACTCCCTTGAGTGATAAACTTCTAGGATATTGACCCCTAGGATCGTAGCTCACCTTTAGAACTTGGAGAAGTTTTTTTTTTTTTATATCTACGGGTGACGATCGATTTTTTAACCGATCAAAGTCAAGTAATAACGGATCTAACAAAGTCAGGCAATAGCCGATCCAACATCGGTTACCTGGGAGTCGAAGGCGGACTCGGCAGCGTCGAATAGTGACTTGACTTCATCTGGGTCGGAGATGTCTGCCTTCACGGCGACGGCGTGAGGATTACCACCACCGCTGTTCATTTGGGAGGCGATGAGATTGGCCTGAGCAGAGTTGGAGGTGTAGTTGACGACTATGCGGGCTCCAAGGGAGGAGAGATGGAGTGCAAGGCCCGGCCGATTCCCCTTGAGCCACCGGTGACGATGGCTACTCTGTCTTGCAGAGAGATTGGGGAGTGATGCTGCTGCTTCCTCCTTCAGCTTCCATTGGACTTCGACCTCTTTTTCAATATAATTTGGCAAAAGAGAGAGAGAAATTGAAATGAATGACTTGATTTATTTGGTTTTCGCTTTTATAGATAGATCTATGTATGGCAACAGTCTCACGTCACTGCAAAGGTATTATCCGTATGGGATGGACACCGACACTAAAGATAACAAAGATTATGATTATCTTCCCTCACCCATCATTGGCCTCAAAACATACTACTATCACTTAGCCAGATTCTCCAACTATTGAGAGTTAAGAGCTAGTAAAAGAGCACCTCCTCATTATACAGCAGCTAAAACCACTCTTTTTGCCCATCTTCAACCATAACAAGTTATCAATGGATGCAATTGCCATCACAAAAAGAAAAAACAACACTTCTATCAAACCATTGCATGCCTACCTGCCAACCTATCATATGCTCTCACGGAATGTTTCAAACACTCACAATACCAAAGCTCAAAAATTATCTGTCTGCCCATTTGGAAGCTCTCCATCAATCAAGCAACAACTACATTGTGTGGTATGCCTCAACAACCAGTCCATCTTTGGCCATGCAGGGCAGCCATCTCTCACCCCTAATATTTTTCAGTTCTGCTACTCGTTCTTGCTCTCTTTTAGCTGATGCTTCTCTACCTTCCAGTTTCGCCTGCAATTTCTGCCTTGCATCTCTTGCTGCAGCTAATATATCTGTCCCATCAGAAGATATCAACATCCAATAAGGAAGCAAAGATGGATTAATCACTATGCATCATGTGTCACAAAATAAAAATAAAAAAGATACCTTCTTTGAGTTTTCATCTATTTCGTTCCCTGGAAGTAGTCTTGGTTTTTGGTTTGGTCCTTGAACTTCATCTGTGATAAGGAAAGCAAATGTAGAGTGCACAATTAATAAGACCCAGCATCAAGTCGCTTGCCAGCTAGAAGAATTTTTCTACTTTTCATATGGGAGCAGAGATGCACCAACCAACACACAAATATTTTTGCTCCACATCAAGATCTTACTTTTCATATCGAATTGAATCGAGCTTATCTTAATTTGCCTTGATTAGATAGTTTTCTTAACTATGTTCAACTCAGAAGCAGCTGAGCTGCTGCAGAAACTATCCTTGGATTCACTTGGCAATCCCCTCCAAGATCCAGAGCCTCCAAAGAAGAAAGAAAAAAAAGAAGAAGATGGTTTGAATCATCGGAGAAGAAGAAAGAAAGGAGAAAAAAAATAATAATAAAAAATAAAGAAATGAATAGTGAAATGACAAAAATGCCCCTAAAAAAACATGTGAGATGCACATGTTGACTATTCCGTTAGCTCTAACGGAATGACATTCCTAGCCACTTTTTGAAAGTATGGTGATATTTTTGGGGGAAAAAAAAGTTTAGTAACCAAACGGGAGATTCTGAAAAAGTATAGTGAAAGGGTAACCTTTCCACGGCAGTCCAACCTTGAACCGCCGTTCCACGGCGGTTCAACCTTGAACCGCCGTAGAAAGTTTACCCTTTCTACGGCGGTTCAACCTTGAACCGCCGTGGAAAGTGGCTACTTTTTATTACAAATATCACCAATTTACAAATATTACAAATATCACCAATATACAAATTTATTACAAATATCACCAATATACAAATTGAATTTGCTTTTATAATACAGCATATCCAAAAAATATTTGTACAACTCTAATATGAACAAGTTTAATTAGTGTCCTTCTACTACGACGGATGCTCCAAAATATATCTAGCGCATATTTTTCGCACTGCATCTATATCCACATTGCTTAATGGAGTGCGGTCGATCTTGAAGTGCTGCAACAGAGTTTTTTGAAATTAAAAACTAGCTACCCGAGTAAGCAAAATGAAATACAATCAATTAAGTAAGTAATGAGAAATATATATTTACCTTTTCAAGTGCAAATGTGGATGATTTCATTGCTATTTGGTACATGTAGTGCATTACATAGTACCCACACTCCCAATTATCCGTTTGCTTTTTATGCTAATGAATTAATATATACGAGTTAGAAGATCATACAATTAATTGTATACAACACAACGGTGAGTAAAAAATTTCTACGAATATTCATAACTAAACTCGTATTAATCTAATTAATTAAATAACTAGGACTCACTAATTTCTACTGATCGAACGGCAATTTGCATGCTTATATTAACTAACCTACAGTACTGGACTCACAGATTGCATGCATAATTAATCAAATACCTCAATAAATAACTTGACTAACTAATAAATTAATTGACTAACACTATACTAACTTAGGCTACTAGACTCACGGATTTAATTAAAACAACTAACACTACTAATTGCTTAGGCTACTAGACCCACGGATGTAATTAAAAATTTATAAGAACCAATTTCATTTACCTTAACTACTATCCACGAAGGTGGCATATGCACATTTGTGGGCAATCCCAAGAAAGCTTGATAGTTAAACATCACCCTATAAAAATGAAATCGGCACGAAAATAATTAGCAATATATGGATATATAGGCATTCTAACAGTTGTTAATATAGATAACTCACTCGTCCATAAGCTCCACCGCCTCATCCTTCTGTGGATTTTGTAAAGAATCAAACCAGTATACAACCTTATCTACTGGTCTAATGGCCATTAGCATCCAATGTTCACTGCCAACAAAAAATTTAATGACGTACGTCAGATCTTTATATCAGTGTTTCTTAAATATTAGAGAATCGCTTACAGTGTCACTTACCCCTGAAGATAAGGCACCAGATACATTTCTTTATTCCTATCCTTCAAGATTCGCGCAATGTAGTTCACCCTATCTTGAAGCGTAGTTTGTGTGGGTGTGACATGATCAGCCGAAAGGAAACCTATCCCCTTTTTCCCATTCCTTTCAGCTAACTCATGTAAAGCTCTAAAGAATTTAAAAAAAGGGCTTCATTGGTTAGCCTATGCACATGGAATGCATAATATATAACATTAATAATCAAAAATAGTTTATAAAATTAAGTGGAAACTCACAGGGTGAACAACTGCATCAAACTGTTTGAGACCTGGCTTTCTCTGGTCAATAACTCTAAGAGATCCCCTCGATCCATCAGATTAGGCAGTTCGAAATCTATGACTTCTTTTGTCATTTGAAAGCAGAAGCCATTGAAGCCCGCATCATTATCCATTCGGAGCTGTAACTCTTGCAATGGATCAGATGTCGATGAGGATGACTCCTCAGTCGGAACCTTCGCCGAAGGAGATGTCTTGTCATCCATAGAACTCATCCGGCCTTTTTTCTTTTGGGCACTTTTATCCACCTAACATCATTTGAAATAACATTAAATATACAAAAATGTATTAAGTAATACACAAATAAATGAAAGAATATACCTTTGTTACCGGAGCCGGCCGAATAATTTCAATCAACTCTTTAGGCCATTCCACGAAAAAGGACTTGGCCATTCCCACTGTTGCAGCCTCTTCCTCAGGAAATGGCAGCGGGGCACAGTCATCATAGGAAATTTTAATTGTGACCCTCGCGCAACCTGTCCTACCTCGCGCCCGTGGTGCTTGCTTTGCTTATAAATATTTCCTTTTGCCACAAGCTTACGCCGCGTTTGCGAATCCTCATGAAGGAACAATGGCATTCACACCGTCCTAAGATAATAGGAAAGCGAATGAACATTAGTCAACTATTAAGTCTAACTTAACAAAGCACTGTAATAATTTCAAAATAAAATTTTGAAGTATTAAAAGAAGCCGTCTCATTTTATTTACCTTGTATTCGCCTAAAGCACCGCCGTCAGAGGCTTTGATCGGCTCCGTAGGTGCAACATGTAGCATCTCCAAATCGGGCAACCTCGTAGGTATCAGAGGAGAAACAGGCTCACAGGGGATACAGGGACCGCTCCGGAGGTCTCTGGGTGCAAGCTCTCATCCGGGGCATTATTCATGACGGTGGCTTTTAAAGTATCATAATCGGTTCCCATCTTACCACATATAACCCCAATCATCATCTTCAGCTGTGTCTGACATTCATCTAGTTGGGCAGTGGTTTTCTGAAGCTGTCGCTTAGTTAAATCAAGTTCCTCTTTAAGCGACGGCTTTGTTTTCTGTGGGAAAACCTCTGTGATACGTGCCCGCGTAGAATGGCCGCGATAACGACCGGGGTGATCGCGCTTGCCCGTTGCAATGACAAGAATGTCATTCCTACCCTCTGCAACGGTCTCCCCTTGGGACTCGCGGGAACATAGATTTTCCTACACATGTTGCCAAATATAGTAAATGTAAATAGATTAATTAAATATAAATAAATACACATATACAGAGATTATTCATTTCTTTATATAAATTTTAAATATAAAATTGATAACCATAATTATAAAATATAAAAATATACATATATATACAAATTAGTCATTTATAATTTACTTTACAGTGACAACTAGATAATAATAATTTGATATAAAATTTAATGACAACCAAATTATTAATTAGCATTTCATCATAGATATCTAGTAATAAATAATCATTTATAATAAAAATCTATACACATAGACTTTAAATATTAAAATAATTGAAACATAAGAAAATGTAAGGTGCAAAACTTACAATTTCCTTCGCTACACCTCAGCCTCTGGCGTGAAGAATTCCCCTTTTTTGTTCGTATGGGCATGTATCCAAAGGTCATGACGGCCTGGCCCAATAAGAATCCTCGCCTTCTTCTTCGGACTGACCCTCCTCTGAAGGCTTCTTTCCGGATGCACTGACTTCCTCGTCATGCAACTGCTGCTTCAGCAGTCGGTAGCCACCGCGAGATAAGTTATGGTAGAAAGCATTTAAATTGGCATTCGTTTGTGCTTTTCCACGAATGGCCTAGAGAGAAATATAATGAAAAATTATTATCCCTAAACTGAGCAATTTCAAATATCCAAAAAGAAGAAGGAAATCAATTTTAAAAAAATATACCTGCCATTCTTCTGTCTCGCGGCTAGCCTTGAACTTAATCCATGTCTCCCTAGGGATAAATTTATATTCCAAACATGGGTCCCTACCCTTCATGGGACCATGTACATATTTCCCTAAATATGATTTGAAATCTTTCCACCGTTTGCCGGCATAACTAATCCACTTATCTTCGAGTTCTTCGGTGGACTCGAAAACAAATAATGCCTACAGTGAAAATTAGGAGTAAAATTTAGTGAGGAATTTGAGTAAAATTGTATGGAAGAATTAAGAAACAAAGAATGCATTATAATTAAAGAAAATACCCGTATTTCCATCCAAACTCTCTTCTTGAGCTCCGCGGGAACTTTCGGCCATGATTCATATTCCACTAAGTCCACTTTGCTCCGGGCCGTATATGCCACAAAGGTAACCCACTGTACATGATATACTATAGGCTCGAGCCCGGAATTAAAAGAAATGTCAAGAGTTTCCCCATTCTTTCGCATTTCCAATAGGCCATTGCAATTTGTGGGCCCTCTAACTCTACTAGATTTAGTAGAAGAACCATCTCCATGCTCCGTATTGCTTTTTCTTTTTCGGGCCATTGAAAGTACCTTAAACTTCATTTACATAGAAAGAGAATTCAATATAACATTTATGCAACTAAACAAAAGCTTTAATGTCGAATACAAGAATGCTTGTAATGTTGAAAAAAATTGGTACATTCGCAAATTAACTCCTACAAATACACAATTACCATTAACCAAATTAAACCAAATGAGGGCCAAAAAAAAGTGGATATCTCAAGGGTACCATTGATAAAGTACTTCACATTTCACAACCAACAACTAATGAGAACATTCATTCATTTCAACTAAAGGAATAACATTTCACAAAGTGGAATCAACAACAAGCATTTTCCTCATTATCACTAAAGGAGGAACACTAAATCGAATAAAACCGAAATCAAACACCAATGTTCTAAAATTAATCAAGCAAAACCGAAATAATCATTTGAGTTTCTCATTTAAAAAAAAAAAAACCCGAATTTCAAAGGGTACCTAATGGAACATTAATCAAACCCTAGGTTCTCAACTTATGTAGGACAAAATACTCAATTCAACAACCAAACCAAATACTACATTTCACAACAAACAATCAATAAATCCAAAAACTTTCCAAACTTTCATCACAATGCCTAAAACCGAAATCAACCATAAATATCAACCAACAAAATCCTAGTGCAATGGTAAGCATTTGCAAAATGTAAGCTTAAATACACAA
Organism: Leptodermis oblonga; assembly: GCA_016801395.1. NCBI lineage: Eukaryota > Viridiplantae > Streptophyta > Magnoliopsida > Gentianales > Rubiaceae > Leptodermis > Leptodermis oblonga. The sequence continues at coordinate 47,017,778 of CM028750.1, read as the reverse complement.
AAGTTTAAAATGAAAGCATAGAAGGTGGAACCTTTTGGGGAATGCCGACCGACGGTGAATGGGAGGGAGGAAATGGAGAGCGACCGACGGTGAAAGCTTGGGCAGCCGAACAATCGGTGAATGCTTGGCAGCCGACGGATGATCGGAAGGTGGAGGAGGTCGCCGGCGATGGGAGAAGCAGCGGAGAACGAACGGGCGCGGTATGAAGATTCGGGAAACAGGGGAAGTGAAGGGGAAAAGAAGGAAGAAGAAAGGAGAGAATGAGGGAGGAAATGAAAAAGGTAAAAATTTGAATTATAATTAATAACCGGTCTCGGTTCAAACTTTCAACTGCGGTTCAAGGTTGAACCGCAGTTGAAAGTACTTTCAACTGCGGTTCAACATTGAACCGCCGTTGAAAGTGTACTTTCAACTGCGGTTCAACCTTGAACCACCGTTGAAAGTGTACTTTCAACTGCAGTTCAACCTTGAACCGCAGTTGAAAGTATACCTTCAACCGCGGTTCAACCATGAACCGCGAACCGCGATTGAAAGTACACTTTCAACGGCGGTTCAGTGTTGAACCGCCGTTGAAAGTGTACTTTCAACTGCGGTTCTAGTTTGAACCACAGTTGAAAGTGAACTTTCAACCGCGGTTCGCGGTTGAACCGCGGTTGAAAGTCCGCACTTTTTCTCGATTTGAGTGGAGGAAAAAATTGGAGCGAGTTCCCGCGCGGTCATATTTTAATATTAAATTTTTTTATTTTCCATTTTCAAAAAACTATTCCCACAATTTGGTAAATATAATAATACATACCCAGATTTTGTATATTTATTAATTATGTACACAATCTCGACTTTTATTAACCATTTCATAATTAAATTTCAAATTTTTAATTGAACCACATATTTGCATTTACAATTCCCGCGCGTGCTACTACACGTACAATAATTATAGGTCAAACATAAAAAGTAATAATTTCCGTAAATTTAATACATATAAGAGCAAAGAAAGTAATAAGCTTCATTATGTTCCCTAAAATTCCTACTTTCTCGACTTGGCGAACGGGATAAAAAAATCAAATCCATAATGCATTAGGTACGTATTGTAATATAAAAATTAATTAATAAAATTTAAGTGGCCGAAAATATTTTTTGCTGAAAGTCATTAAGACTTTATGAGCCTTATTTGAAATTAGCTAGAAGTTTGACTTTTAGACTTTTAAATACTTAGAAGATGAAAATTGGTCAAATGAAATTAGAATGATATTTTAAATATGCTAAGACCAATTTTGAAGTTAAAATACTCAAGCAAAGATGAGTTAGGCAAAATAGAGAAAAATTTGAGAAAATTTGAAATTTGCATTTGATTGATGAGTCTTTGAGTGATATAATCCTAGAATGCCATGTTTATAGTAAAATGATGCATTAGGATCTATGTCATCTTTGGTATCTTGAAATTCTTGCATGTTAAAACGGTTGAAAATTTTCATTTGAAGATAGGTAGCAAGAATTAAGCATGTTTGCATTACATAAAAATGGTTGACCAAGTTGTTGACTTTTTAAATATACATGCTTTAGCTTATTTGAGAGTTTAAGAATTAACTTATTGATAATTTGAAGTTGCTGACACGAGAAAATTAAGGATATATGCTTCAAAATGGCAAGCTTCAATGATTGTATGCTTTGTATGCTTAAAATTGAAAAAACTTGACCAAGTAGTTGACTTTGAAAATATGAATGCTTTGGATTGTTTGAATCTTTATGCATAACTACTTGAGCCTTTGAAGGTGCTTGGATGATATATAAAATGCTTGATAGAAACTTGAATTTAGCAACTTTCAAAATTCAAAGCTTAATATAATTAAGCTTGAAAAACGTTGACCGATAGGTTGACTTTGCACATATGCATAATTTGAAATGTTTCATTCCTTCGAATGTCAAAGCGAAAATCCAAGAAAACGGTGGCGCTTCACTATATATCTTTTTCCATCTTAAGAGTCACCGCGGTTAATTTATGAAAATCGGGAAAAAAAACTTAATAGAGAGTAGGGTTTAGGGTTTAGGGTTTAGGGTTTAGGGTTTAGGGTTTAGGAAATGATATGAAAATAGAAAATTCATGAGTAGCGCGGGAATTGCCTCCAAAAACTAATTTTCTACTGCGGTTCAACCGAGAACCCGCCGTAGAAAGTATTTTCTACGGCGGTTCATGTTTGAACCGCCGTAGAAAGTTTCATTTCTACGGCGGTTCAACCTTGAACCGCCGTAGAAATCTAGTTTTTGGAGCCAATTCCCGCGCTACGTACGTACGCATGGATTTTCTATTTTTTTGTACCAAATTCAAAATACATTATATATATATATATATAGAAATAATTATAAAAGTTGTCTTAAAGTATTCAATTATTCAAATGAAAATATTTTATTTATGTAGTGGAAATTTACAAGATATCGAGAGCATAGAGGATCGAGAGAGTTGGATATATATGATGTGCATCAAGAGGGGAAAGGAGAAAAGCGAAAGATGTATATATATATGTTATATATATATATATGTTTGTAAATTAATGAAATCCAGTGTTTATTTTATTTTTTTGGGCCACATAACTAATATTAATTAATTTTTATATTACTATACGTACCTATTAATGCATTTGTGGAAAAAGTAGATATTTAACGGAACATAATGAAGCTTATTATTTTATCATCTCTTACATGTGTTAAATTTACGAAATTTATTAATTTCTATATTTGACCTATAATTAATCAATATACACAATCAGGGTATGTATTATTATACTTACAAATTTGTGAGATTAGTTTTTTGAAAAATGGAAAAATAAATTAATATTAAAATATGCCCGGCGGGAATTAGCTCCAATTTTCTACGAGGAGACCTTTCAGCGGCGGTTAAACATTGAACCGCCGTTGAAGATACACTTTCAACGGCGGTTCACCATTGAACCGCCGTTGAAGTTTAACTTTCAACGGCGGTTCAATGTTGAACCGCCGTTGAATATACGGTTAATTAAAGTTCAAAATTTTTGAACGTCCTTTTCCTCCCTCATTCTCTTCCTCTCCACTCCCATTTTTTCCCCTGCATTTCCCCTGTTTCCCGAACCCGCTGACAAATAATTGATAAAGAGTTAAATATAAAATAAAACAAAATGCACTGCGTATAGATTTCCTTGGAAATTTTACCAAAGTACTACTCCTTGGAAGAAAATAATAATAATAATACAAGAAACATTTATTCATAAATGAAAAACAAGGAAATCTATTTTCCGAAAAATTGACAAAGTCTCCCCTATAAATGTAACGTACTCCCTGTAAATTCGATGCACATATACTTCAATACTTCAATAAAATTCCAACTATTTCGAATAATACGGAATTCAGTTTCAAATCACTTCAGACAGAATCTCCTCTGCTTGTTTTTTACCAAAACACAAGTGCAATTTAAGATCAGCACATAAGCTTCACACAATTTCAAAAAATAACATATTCATTTATAAACAGTTCTGCATATGAATTCCCTGGAAATTTTGTCCCTTGATTGCGCGGCTTCATCCGAGGTGTGACCTGTTTCAATCCCACAGTACGAAGGATAAGAATAAATGTTGTTAAAAATTTATTGAATCCTCTCTTCATTAAAATCAAAGAAACATATACAAATACACAAACACACATACACACCCACGGGAATTGAAGCTTAATAAAAACAAACAATATACCTGAAAATGATTCTTAACTTATTCTCTTTCTCTTGTGGGACACTTGATCCTCGAACCATAATCCTTCGTTGTGGTCATCACGAAGTATGTATTTATCAAGTTCCCTATCTTCCTCATCTGCTCTCGGTTCAGGTAACCCACTAGAGAAAGGGCCAGCCTCATGAAGCCCTTCTTCTGTATCTATCCATTCCACACCGTGATGTTGTTTACCATGAAGAACAACAGACCAATGTTCGTCTCAAGGATCGGTGATATAAAAAACTTGTTTCGCCTGCGATGCAAGTATAAATGGTTCCCCCTTGAAACCCTCCCGATTGAGGTTGACCAAGGTAAAACCCAATGGATCATCAGTTCGAACCCCACTATTGTTATCAACCCATTTGCAGCGAAATACAACTACTTTGAAACAGACATAGTCAATCTCCCAAATATCTTCGATCTCCCCGTAATAAGCCATGCTTGCATACAATGGATTTTTATCCTTCCTGCTAGAAACATGTAAAGCCTCTGAGATTAATGTAACACCACTGTTTTGTGCCGTACTCTCTCATCTTGTCTCTTAGTAGCAAATGAATATCCATTTATGTCATAGCATGAAAATGATCGTACCGCAGGGCTGGGCCTAAATGCCAACCATTTCAATGTCTCCGAAACGTCTTTGCCCAGGACAGCATTACCAAACCAATAGACAAATGTCCGAAATGTTCATTGAGCACACGTTGATCCGTCCAAGCAGGATAAGACGTTCTTATTGACTGTATGTGGTCTGTCACATAGGGCGCAACTTCTTCAGAATTGCGCAGAATGTAGAGATGCGCCTTCATCAATTCAACATTAGACGGCAAAAAAACATTTTCCTCCCCTTCTGCCCATACCTGTAATCCTCCCATCGTGCCGATTCTTAGATATTCCAATGGATGCGTTCTCGGCCAAGTACTCAGTGCAAAACTCAATTACCTCCTCAGCTATATAACCTTCAACAATACTAGCATCAGGGCGACAACGATTCTTCACATACCCCTTATATACTTTCATATATCGCTCGAATGGGTACATCCATCGCAAATGAACAGGCCCGCAGATTTTTATCTCTCTGACCAAATGAATCACCAAATGCACCATAATATCAAAGAAGGCGGGTGGAAAATACATTTCTAATTGACAGAGGACAACAGTTATTTCATCTTGTAGCTGATCAAGTCTTTCGCGCGCGATAACCTTGCTACATATAGCATTGAAGAAGAAACAAAGTCTTGTTATACTGGACTTAACATGCTTGGGCAATATCGAGCGAATAGCTACAGGCAACAATTGCTGCATTAAGGCATGGCAATCATGAGACTTCAAACCAACCAGTTTTAAATCTTTCAAGGAAACAAGTCTGCTTACATTTGAAGAATATCCAGATGGAACTTTGATGCTACGCAAACTTGAACACAGTTGTTTTTTCTCCTTTCTGGACAAAGTGTGACAGGCAGGGGGTAGATATGTGCGTTGTCCTCGAGCTACCGGTGCTAAATTTGCTCTTATGTTCATATCAACCATATCAAGTCTCGCGTTATAACCATCCTTAGTTTTACCAGAGATGTTCAAGAGCGTACCTAAGAGGCTTTCGCAAATATTTTTCTCAATATGCATAACATCGAGACAATGTCTGACATCCAAGTTCTCCCAGTATGGAAGTTCAAAAAATATGGATTTTTCTTCCAACAACCTGTATCATTGTTGCTGGACTCCGAAGTTTTACCAAACTCAACATTAATGTCCGTCACACGAGCTTTCACCTCTGGCCCGCTCAAGGGTTCTGGTGCTTTTCTGAACTCTTGGAATCCATTGAATGCTCTTTTCATACGGCGATACGGATGAGTCTCGGGAAGAAATCTGCGATGCCCAAGGTATACTGTCTTCCTCCCATGTTCAAGCTGACAAAAATCTGTACTCTCCTCACATATTGGACATGTTTTATGCCCTTTAACAGAGTACCCAGACAAGTTTCCATAAGCAGGAAAATCATTAATGGTACAGAACAACATGGCACGTAATGTGAACATTTCTTCACGGTAGGCATCAAACACAGGTGCGCCTTCATCCCATAACTTTTTCAAGTCTTCAATAAGAGGAGCAAGATACACATCGATGTCATTTCCTGGTTGCCGTGGGCCTGAAATCATTAGAGACATAAGTATGTACTTGCGCTTCATACACAAGTAAGGCGGCAAATTGTAAATAACCAACATCACCGGCCATGAGCTATGTCTGCTACTCAGACTGCCAAACGGGTTCATTCCATCAGTACACAGACCAAGCCTCAAATTTCTGGCTTCTCCCCCGAAAGAAGGATACATTGAATCAATCTTTTTCCACTGATCTGAGTCTAATGTATGCATATCACCTTGTCATCATCACTGGGAATACACCAATCTGAATGCCATGTCAATAGTTTTGCATCTTTTTCATTAGAGAACAACCGTTTAAATCTCGGTATTATAGGAAGATACCACAGAACCTTAGCCGGCGACCCCTTCTTTTGCGCATCAGAACTGTCTTCAACAGCATCACACAGCTGCTTGTTTTTGTATCGGGGAGTGTTACACTTAGGACACCGCAATAAATCCTTATACTCATTCCTGTAGAGGACGCAATCATTTGGGCAAGCGTGGATCTTCTTATACTCCATACCCATTGGACACAACATTTTTTCGCCTCGTAAATTCGATCTGGAAGTTCATTATCTTCTGGGAGCATATCTTTCAACACCCTCAATAAGGCTGTAAAACTAGTATCTGACCACCCATTTGCCGCTTTCAAACTAAACAACTTCAAAACACTAGACAATCGTGTATATTTACTGCAACCCTTGTATAGAGGCTTCTCATTGTCACCCAAAATCGAAGCAAGAACTTCCGGTTGATCAGCAAAATCCTCGGCCACATCCTCAATCATGGCATCTAATCGATCTCTAGTAATCGCATCATCTCCTTTTGCATGAGATTTTCTTTGCTCAGGTAAACCATCAATACTTTCACCATGCCAAATCCACAGTTTATAAGAAGGATCAAACCCGTGTCGATATAAATGGAATCCTATTGTATCTGAGTTATCAAACCGCGCCCCATTTTTACAAGATTTGCACGGACAATGAACGTACTTTGTATTCTTATAAGCGAATTGAATGAAATTCTCAACTTCTCTCGCATAAGAATCGGAGGTCCGATCACCACAGAACAAGATATTTCGATCCATGTGTAACTAAGACCTTGAAATAATTAAAAATACCAAATAATAATTCAACAAACAATGTACAAAGTATCAAGTTGCATGCTTGTCTTAGCACATGTCATAATACTTATGTTAGTCATATATGTGCAAAACTACTATAATACCTCAATGAAAAAAATAATGCAATGACAACACATGCGCAATAGACATAATCGAATGAAGAAGAAAAGTTTTTCATTCATGCATTTCATCAAACACATAAAATGCATAAAAAAATAATACACACTCTAAGTAGGGCTAATTATATGAACATCATCCATCAAAAATCAAACACTATAAATCAAATTACATCGCCGAAAACTACATAGTATATAACTAAAAGGTTCCACACTACTAAGGTTCGCCACATACATGGAATATGCAACTTTAATTTTCAGCCATGCAGCTACGATAAATAAAAATAAATGCTATAGGATGACATATCTAGCTAAAGTACAAGCATAAGCAATTACTGGAAAATTTTACAAGTTTCTAACCTTTAGGTGGTAAATTTTAGCTCCAAATGACGATTCTTTAGGTTCAACGTGCAAAACCGTAGTAGAAATTTGGAGACAGACACTCTCGGGCGCGATATGGGAATACACGGTGTTATTTAGGTTTTAATATATATATACGTCAATACTACTGCGGAGAACATTAAACCGCCGTGGAAGGTGGACTTTCCACGGCGGTTGGAAGGTAACCGCCGTGGAAAGTGTAGAATTTCCACGGCGGTTGCCCTCCAACCGCCGTGGAAAGTCCACTTTCCACGGCGGTCGGTTTGTCCCAACCGCCGTAGAAAGTCCGTTTCTACGGCGGTTCATTTTTAAACCGCCGTAGAAAGTCCTGTTCTATGGCGGTTCATTTTTAGACCGCCGTAGAAAGTCCGCATTCCCTTTATTACTGCGGTTTTCTATTTTTCACCGTTAATTCGCAGCCGTTAAAGCTCCGTTTTGTAGTAGTGATAATTAATTCAAAATTTTCAATTTTCAAAATGATCATTAACTATTCCTACAATTAATTTTATCTAGGAAGATGAAGAGTACTCTTTCATTTTTCCAACAAATTTTTAACTACTGGACTAACTCTTCTTTTAAGAAGATGAAGAGTGTTCTTTCATTTTTTTCTTATAAATCATCTGACAAGCAAACTTGAAGCAAAAAAGAAGAATTTGTTTCTTTTGGATGAGAAGAAGAAGAAGACCCAGATAAAGTAGAATCTGGATAAGTGCTCTTTCTTTGGGTGGATAAGAAAAATTTTGGCGTTACTTAAATGTAATTAGCACTTGGAAGGGAGTTTTCAAATTTTCATACGTGAAGCCAGTGGGAAATTAACAAAACAACGGGAAGTAAATTAACATTGACAGTAGTATGGTCAGAGTTAATAATATCTTAAAAATAATAATTGATTTTAATACATAGAAATAATAATAGTAAAGTCCTGCACAAATTACAATATTCTAAAAATTACTATCAAATAAGGGTGATTAGGTAAAATAATAACTTTTTTCCAGAGAACAGAGAGAGTAATTTTAGTGTTATAGTAACATTTTCGTAAGGAGATCAGCACGAGCTTTCAACGTGTCTTTCAAAGTCAACTCCCCGAATAGCTTCTCGAGCGCCGCCACCACGTCGACCTTCCCCGGCCGGAGAACACGTCAAACGAAGGCTCCCGCCGTTGTCGGTGCAGCAGGACGAGAGAATTTCCCGGAGTTCTTTGGCACGTACTCCAGAGCCTCCTGGGCTGTGAACATGGGCCTTCCGTCTCCCCCCGAGTGAAGAGCATCCCGGCCACCACGTCGAAGAAATCCGCGACGCGGTTTCCAGACTTGCGGCGAAGGGTGGCTTCCAAATGGGCCAAAGACTTGGCCGCGAGGACGGCGTCGATGGAGAGAATCCTTACCCTTCCAGCTCCTCCGGGATTGGGCTTTTGAATGTGAGGAGAATCGGTGGTGGGTTTGGAACTGGGAGAAGAATCATGGTAACCTAAGAGGAACGTGTTTTCAAGAATGGAGAAAACTTCGAAGGTGAGATTGTCCTTGTCCAGGTGGGCGTTGTCATCATCGTGATGATTAAGTCCAGTCATCGAAGCTGCCATTGTTAGACTGTGAGCAAAACGTAGAGAATGAAATCAATTGATGAATGGAAGAAGAAGGAATGGATATAAATAGAAACAGAGGGGAGGGAGAGTCTTCAGTGAGTGGGTGCGGAAAGAAAGATGCATGCGTACGTGGGGTTGTCCGTATAGTAATAACAATCCAACACCCCATAGTAGTAAATTCAATCTTCTACTAGCCAATTAAAGAATTAGGTTTCAAAATATAAGATGTTCTAAAAAAAATTTCACGCCTAATAAGATACTATCAGTAATTAATGTAGGCAGTTACTTTACTCGTTCCCAAATAAGTACATTTTTTTAGGAATAAGCATACAAATTAAGGAGGTGAGCTAATTTACTCTTTTACCCCTATTTATATTTTGTCGTTTAACTATGTATTCAATGAGAATATGTGTAAGACTAGTGTCATTGCTATAGCTCTTTTTAACATCCAGAACAAAATATTTACTTTGTTACCAAATTACCCTTATTTATTGTTAATTCTTTTCCTCTGATTTTTTTAAATTTTTTTCACTGGTTTCGTCTCCCTCTATCCATATTCTTCCACTGGTTTCATCTTCCTCCATCTCACTTCATCCCTCTAAGTCTATTTATTTATTTCCAGAAATTTCATATTCTTCTCTCCCACTCTTCTGTATCTTCATTTAATATCTCCTCCCTCACCATTTAATCTCTCCTCCTTCAAACATTAAATATGAAATTATCATTATGCTATGTCTTTTTCTTTAACTTCAATTTTGAGTATAGGAAGAAAATAATAATCAAGAGAGGAAGAAGATGAATCATTCGGTAGACAAAAATATAATCTCTTTAATGTTTTCCTTTCAACGACATCTTCCGGTCCGAGCCAAAAGATGAGAAGAAAGAAGAAAAAATCAGATATGTTGAGGGGTAGTGTTGGAACCTTTTGATTTTTTTGCATTGAAATATGTAAAGGAACACTTAGTTTGGAACAGAGAGAGTGAATGTTTTACTAATAAGGACAAATTTAAAAATAAAATGTCAAAAATAACTAGAATGACTTATATTCTAAAATAAATAGAGTATTAAAAAATAAAAGTTTATATTTTCTTTGTTTTATTCAAAGAGTTTAGAGGTATAATTATTTTTGAATCACAATAGACAATTTGAAATATGATTATTGAAATAGTGAAATGGAGTAATTGTTTTTTTTTTTTTTAAGTATATGATGTGTGGTTGGTGGTGGGGAGAAGGGGGACCAATATTTGTGTTGTGACTAATTGAATACTAGTTGTGATTAGGGGCCAACATTCTTCTCCATCTATGCTTGGAGAGGAAGAACTTAGGTGAAAGGGAAAGGGGAAATTTTTTTAATTTTATTTTATAAAGTAAGAGAAAATGAGGTAGAATTGACCAATTTGAGGTGAGTTATTTTGAATTCATCTATTTTATAGAATTGCTTTTAAATGGATGATATTATATGAGTAAATTTATAGTTATGAAAAAGTGTTGTCGTTATTGTACATAAGTGTTACATATGTACCAAAACGTTAAGGGTCTATTTTTTTTTATTACTTTGAAAACATATTTTTGAAAATTAATTTTATAATGTAAAAATATATAGTTGAATAATAAAAAATTGTATTAAAAATTACGAAAAATGATTGTAATATATTAAATTTGCTGTTGCAACCAAAATCAAAACCAAAAGAACAAGCCAAAAAATGTAAAATAAAAACTGTTGCGTGATAGCATAAAGTGTTACATTTGTTTGAAAGGTGACAAACGAAAGAGTATTGCATTAGGGTATTAAAAAGTGTATCCTAAAAAACAAGTATTGCAATAGCTATCTATTGCGGCAATTCGTAAGAGTTGCATTAGATTGAAGAAGCGGTGCCATAGATCTAAGGAAATAAGACATTGTGCAATATTCGTAAAAGTAGTGTCTTAGCCCTAAGGCAATAAAAATAAAAATAATGAGTTAAAACAACATTTTTGCAGTGTTCCAATAGTCTCATTTTCTAGCAGTGAGGGGTTAAAAGAGTCGTGTTTTTAAAATCGAAAAACTTGCTTCATATTAGCAAGTGAAAAGGTGAAGGTTCAGGGCTATTTCTATTGGTGCTTCAACGGCGATTATGAATTGCTTTTAAATATTAGGCAATAAAAATTTTAAAATTTAATATGTAAGGGAATAAAATTAGAAGTATAAATTTTTTATATTTGCGGGGATTCGAGGAAAAGTTAGACCATTTATCGTTAACCCATTCAATGTAATTATTTGACCATTTATTTGACATAATAAATTCACAATATTTAGCCAATAATCGATAAATAAAAAACAAAAATGTACTTGTTGCGTTTGCCGGGAGTCGAACCCGGGTCTATTGCTTGGAAGGCAATTATCCTAACCGTTGGACTACAAACGCAGTTGTGAGAAATCTTTTAGAAAATTTTATTTCATAAATTCTTGTGTAAAAGGAAAAACAGTAGTGACTTCGCTTCCTTACAACAACAAAAACTACGTGTTTGATTCGCTACATGGGATCGATTATATAAATCATATTTTGCTATCATGTGTAAACTCATATGCTTACTTTCTGAAGAACATTTTTCCGAGTGATAATGGTGAAAATTATAGGGCATGTTCTTTACTATATTCTGAGAACAAGTTTCAGAACATGTTCTCAACCCAAATGGGTTTCAACCCATTTGTAAAAAACAAGGTTCTGAGAACTGGGTAAAGAACCAGTTCTCAACCCATGGTAAAGAACATGGGTTTCAACCCAAATTTTTTTCCAATACTTTTTTTCAAAACTTTTACTTTTATTAGCAAATAAAACCCCAATTTTTCATTTTTTACATATTCAACCAAAAACTAATTTTTACAGTATAATAATATTTCAGCCCATAGTAATTGTTCTTAATGTTAATGATATATTTAAGTTTACATAATATTTTTAGTTTAAGATAGTTTAATATTTAATTTTTCGTATTTAATTTTTTTTTTTTAAATAAGTTAAAAAAAAAAGGGAGAAGCTTCGCAGAACCAAAAAAAAAAAAGGCCAACTCTTCGGTTCTGCAAGCAGGATGGAAGAAGACGAAGGCGCGAAGGAAGGGAGAAGGTCGAACGACATCGCAAAGGAAGAAGACGACAGACGCAGGGGAGATGACAACCGGCGAAGGAAGAAGATGACGGGCGCGGAGGAGGAAGAAGAAAGAAGAGGGGAAAAAAAAAATGAGACCTGGAATGGGTTTTTTTTTTTTTTTTTGTCTCAAACCAAAAACTGAGACCCGGTTCTTCCTCCATTTTGTAGAACATGGGGTTCATCACATTTTGGGGGGATTTTTGGTCTTAATTCCAAAAATTGGCCAGAACCAGTTCTTAGAACTGTGTAAAGAACAGGCCCATAATAACAAGCTCCCATTTGATGGGAATAAAAAAATAATAATTTAAAAATCCCTCTTTATTACATATATATTAGATAACTACTAAACACAACCCACACCTTACTTGGTGTTAGATGTTTATTTGATATTCAATCGTCCTTAGTAGTTAATTAACAATACTTACTCATTTTCTTGATCATATTTGTCCAATAGCACTTTTTTATGTTCTTAAATTTAACCATCATAATCATATTTCTAATAGGGGCATGTTAATTGTAGGACCGATTTTACTAAACACATGACACTTTTAAAATTTTAAGTGGCGAAAAGACAAAAATAGCCTTGTACATTTCTACTTTCATAAATATTTTTACATACCAGGCGATTTTCCCAATTAAAATCGCCTAGACCAGGCGATTTTTTCTTGTAGAATCTCCTGGTCTAGGTGATTTTATGAGAAACAATCGCTTGGAATAGGCTATTTTTTAGAAACAATCGCCTATTCCAGGCGATTTTCCCATTTAGAATCGCCTAGGACAGGCAATTTTACAGGACACAATTGCCTAGACTAGGCGATTGTTTCCCGTAAAATCGCCTGTCTAAGGCGATTTTTCAGGGAACATTCGCCATCCTAAAATCGCTCCGCCAAAGCGATTTTACCTTTCCGGCAAACTAATGCATAAGTAACCTTAAATTTTGAAAAAACAGCCTCAAAACGCAAGAAACACCCAAAAAAAAATCCTAAACACATTATCCATACAATTTATAACACCAATAACATTGCAATTTCAGTTTTATTCCAAACCAAAAATCAAAAAAGGAACCGGCGTGGGCGCAGCGATGGAATGGAAAGGAACCGGCGTGGGCGCAGCGATGGAATGGAAAGGAACTGGCGTGCGGCGCAGCGAGGGAGATGAAGTTCTTTCTGCAGTAAATTACTACTTTTATTGCAGGAGGAAGTAGAAAATGGAAAGGGCAAAAAAGTAATTTCAAGTGTAGAATTTTTAAAAAGTGTCATGTGTTTAGTAAAAAATGTCATCCAATTAACAATTCCGTTCTAATATTCAACAAAATAGATTCTATAACACCATCATATACGCTGAAAACACATTTTCAGGGGACATCGTACACGTTTTTTCAAATTCTTGGTTTTCAAATTCTGGTCAATACTTTCCCACCTTCTCTTCTCACACCCTTTCTGTCATTCCCAATTCTCACAATTCTATAACCATATTTTGCAGCAATCAAGTAGGAAAGCAAAGGATAGGAGAAAAGTGTGTGACAAAGATATATAGGAATGGTGAAAAGAGAGCCATTTTTTGGGGCCCATCTCTTCTCCCATTCTCCCCTAATAAATAATACTCCCATCCCTTACTATCATTCTTCAATTCACCCTCTTTATCTCCCTCTTAATTATATAGATTTTTACCCACAAAAACCAAACCAAACCGCCCCTTTCTTGATCTTGTAGAGGCTTGTTTGTTGACTGGTTTTCCTTTCTCTTTTCAGAAGAAAACGTAAAGAGAGTTGTGAACCAACATAGCACCCTCAAAAAGTCTTTACTTTAAAAAAAATTTATTTTACATCCTTGCATCCCCTTATTGCTAGCTCTCTAGTAATGGAGGCTTTGTCTTCTTTAAGCTCCTCCATCTTCTCCAACGTCCCGTCAGAAAACCGTGACGTGGGGAGGGGGGGCACTGGTACTACTGTTACGTATACTACTATTACATCAAGAAACAAGCTTGGAAGGGGCTACTTGTGCTGCAGAGTGAAGAAGAGTATTAGTGTGTGCTGTCAAGTTGGTGGCGGTGGTGGAGGGGGCGGCAAGGCCATTAAGTCTAGCGGGTCGTCCTCGGTTGTGACTGAAAGGTCAAATCTGATCAATGCAGATCAAAGTGCAGCTCTCATGGAAACAAGCTCGGTTTTGAGTCCTAATGGAAAATCAACTTCTCTGATGGAAATGCCTGAAGATGGAATTGGGATTTCCAGATTTCTTGGAGGGAAAACATTTTTTGTCACTGGTGCTACTGGATTTCTTGGAAAAGGTATGCTTTCTTGATCTTTTCTTCAAGAATTACCTTGTTATATGAAAAGGGTCACTCACTTTTTGCATTTAGCAGCTTCAATTCATCCTTCTTTCTGTTTTAACAAGCCCTTCTGATCTTGTTGTTTCTGCAAAAACAAAATCAAATGATATCACAGTTCTTATAGAGAAGATATTAAGAACAGCACCAGATGTTCGTAAGATATTCGTCTTGATCAAGGCAAAGAACAAGGAAGTTGCCATGGAGAGATTGAAAAATGAAGTAAGCAAAACCACAATTTCTTCCTCCTCTCTTCTTTCATACTTACTGATGGTAAAATTTCTGGGAAAAAATTATGTCTTTATTCGTAGATTATCGATGAGGAGCTTTTCAAGTGTCTCAAGCAAACCAATGGGAAATCATACCAATCTTTTATGTTGAGCAAGCTAGTTCCTGTTGTTGGAAATGTTTGTGAATCCAATCTTGGTTTAGATCAAGAAACAACTGATATGATTGCCAAAGAAGTTGATATTATAGTCAATTCTGCTGCCAACACAACTTTTGATGAAAGGTAAGAAGATTTGCACAAACTGATCATGGTCATAATAGCAATCACAACAGAACATTTTCACATTTGGAAATTTGAAAACAAAAAAAAAACTGCAGATATGATCTTGCTCTGGATATAAACACAGGCGGACCAAGCCGTTTGATTAGTTTCGCAAAGCAGTGCCACAAGATTAAGCTCTTTCTACATGTGTCTACAGGCAAGTATGCAAGAACTTATATTACATGCAAATTTTACCTCATTCTTTGTCCTTGGGTTTTTCAGTTTTCAGTTGTGCTTTTGTTTTGCATCCAGCTTATGTCAATGGCCACAGACAAGGAACGGTGATGGAGAAGCCGTTCTGTAACGGTGACAGTATAGCGAGGGAGAGCCTCCTCTATGGAGCAGACCACATATTCCTCCCTGACTTGAATGTTGAAGATGAGATAAAGTTGGTGATAGAGTCAAAACAAGTTCTGGAAGGTGATGCTCTGGTTCAAGAAATGAAAACTCTTGGTTTAGAGAGGTAAATCAATGGACTTGTTCCAGATTTATTATTGCATTATTACATAACTACATATTGCAAGTTGCGATTCTTCTCAAATTTCAGGGCAAACAAATTCGGATGGCAGGATACCTATGTGTTCACAAAGGCTATGGGAGAAATGATGATTGACAGTTTAAGAGGTGACATACCAGTTGTGATCATTAGGCCGAGTGTCATTGAAAGCACGTACCGAGAACCATTTCCGGGATGGATGGAAGGAAACAGGTATGACTCCAGGTGCCCAAGTACCTTAAAATCTTGATAGGAATAGGAATATCACATTTGAATTAAAGTGCAGCTCTTTTTTTCCAGGATGATGGATCCTGTTGTCCTGTACTATGGGAAAGGGCAGCTCTCGGCATTTCTGGTAGACCCCAACGGTGTTCTTGATGTTGTAAGTAGATCTCTCCTAACATAGTATATAGCTCTGCTCTGGTTGCGGCAAGAACCATGAACATATCCTGTTAATCATATCCAAAAAGATGAGTTCTGTCATGGTTTGTGTATCAACAATGTTATTTATGATAAAGAGGTTGTTTTAGGTTCCAGCAGATATGGTCGTTAATGCAACTTTAGCCGCCATGGCAAAGCATGGGGAAGCTGGAAAATCAGAAAGCAATATCTACCAGATTGCTTCATCGGTTGTAAATCCTTTAGTATTCAAAGACCTGGCAACACTGCTTCATGAACACTTCAGCTCCAATCCATGCATTGACTCAAGTGGCGCTCCCATTCGCGTTCCAAGAATGGAGCTATTCAAGTCTATGGAAGATTTCTCCTCACACCTCTGGAGAGAAGCAATCAACAGAAGCGGTCTAGCAGCTATGGATCACCCTGGTGGAAAGATATCCGAAAAGCTTGAGAACATCTGCAGAAAATCAGTGGAGCAAGCAAAGTATCTAGCCAACTTATATGAGCCATACACTTTCTATGGTGGAAGGTAAAGTTTTCTCACTAGTAATTCTTCACGTCTTTGTTTTCGCTTACTGACAAACGAAAATATTTAACAGGTTTGACAACAGCAACACTCGCACGTTGATGGGATGCATGTCTAAAGAAGAAAGAAGGCAATTTGGATTTGAAGTTGAGAGCATAGATTGGAAAGATTACATCTCCAACATACATATTCCAGGACTAAGAAGACATGTTATGAAGGGTAGAATGGGATGCAGCTAATTCTTTCCAAAATTTAGCTCAACTCCCCATCTTTCTATACAGTTAGTCTATATGCAGCTATAAACTTGTAATGAAGTTTCTCCTATTTCTTCCAGTGCTGTAATTTTCCTACAAGAGGGGCAATAAATAGTTGAATACCAAAAGTTGTCTATTTACTGGTGATGTAAAATCATTCTCATGTAACTCTATTATGAACCAATGCAACATAGATTTCCTCGTAACGAAAGACTCTATCATGAACAAATGCATTATAGATTTCTTCACAATGACAAGAGCAAAGATAAAAGGTAACTGAAATTCACCAAACAGAAACAAACGCAGCATAAGACATGTTCAAGATTTCAGCAAGGCAAGACATTTCGTACCTTTGCCATATAGTAAGGGAAGATCAATGGAGCAGCAGATGCCTGAGCAACATGATAAGTAATAAGGCTAAAATGCTCTGCATAAACAGTTGAAATGCAGAATTATAAACTTAGACATGCTCTCAAAAGGTAAAGCTTGAATTAAACTTTGGGGTATGTCTTCGATAATTCCAAGCAAATACTCCAATTCTTGGCAATATGCATGATCTCAATGATCAATAATGAATATTAAGTCTGAAGTATTAGACTAAGGCTCTGTTCTCTTGTGGTAATTTTTCAAGAATCATCACTTTTTTTTTCCAAAACTTTACACAAAGAAACAACTTTACTTTTTCAACAATTTAAAATTAAAATTTTAAAATTCCCTCTAAATACCTACTCACATAAATTCAAAAAATAACACAATCATTACACTTTTTTATTTCTCACCTACACAATTTCCCAAAAAAAACTTTCCTCCAAAAAATTTCTAACAAAAAACTTCCCTCTACCAAAGCCACAAGAGAACAGAGCCTAACTGTAAGCACTTGAAGAAGCTACATATTATCTTTCAAGCTGACAGCTTCAAAAGTGTCGGTTATCTCTCTGTTACATAAAATAATAAACTGTACAAAGATTCGAACAGAAAGCCTATAATATAGACACAAAAATACATTCCTGTTCATACCCCAAAGGGCCGCAAGGAAATGAGTCAAAAACGAGGGACCTATACAAAAAAACTTACAAACTTAGAAGTGAAAAAACGTATGGAACAAGATCCACAACAGACCATGCAAGGCCGGCATACTGAAGGAACCTTATGCCAGTGTCAACATCAAATGTCTCTTGGTGGGAGAAAAATAACAATTTTTGGAGATAGCCAGCTTGTTTTTTCTCATCTGACTTCTTACTCATGGCCGCAGCACTTAATGCTGGGATATAGCCTGTTGATTTAACTGAGATGCCCAAAATATTAGCTAGAATAGGCAGAACCCATTTTGCAAGAGCCTTGCTACAAAACTTTACAAGAAGTATCGTGGGAATTCCTACTAAAACTCTACCCAGAAACACAGGAAGTGATAGCTCAGATGTAAAGATGCGGGGAACATATTCGTGGTGAAACTGATGATACGTCTGCTGAACCCCGACAACCTGTGCAATATCATTTACACATTTTGAGAATACAAAAATAGCAAATATTGACAAAGGAAGAAAAATAGCCACTGAATAAATTGAAAAGAAAAAACACAAACATAAGAAATTAAGAATTTAGAACAAGATCAACATAACAAGTTCTTCAATGTAAGTTTAATATTGCAACCGACAAAGATTATGCCTTTGAAGCAACATATTTCCTGAATTCCTTCATAGTCTCAGTGATTTGTCTTTCTTTGCTACTTGTTCTTAAGTTGCATGAAGAACTTATGCAACATTATGTTAAATTCCTATTTTTCATTAAATTTAAACACAATTATCACAATTAAAATGTCGGATTCTCTTTCAACCAGCTATAAAAAGTTTAGTGAGATAAGCAGTTCCTTACAATTCCAAGAGCAACACCATTGAAGGCTGTGTGAAACTCATAACTTGGAGTCGCAAATTCGGGCGTTGGGTAAGCAAACAGCAACAAGAAGCTAAGAACAGTCCAGAAGGTTGCAACTAAAACAACATTGAAAATATTGATTAAAAAATTAAGTCAAAAGCTAAACTGAACGATATGTATAGATATATGCCCCAAAAATGTTATTTTGCTCAGGGTGACTGACTATACCATTCTGTTCTGAAACAATGAAGGAATCTATGTACTCGTGAATGGAAAGCCACATTGCCAGGACTGCCAAACCAAATGCTAGACCACCAATGATATCAATGACACTGTGCATGCCAAGGTAAATTCTTCCTACACAATTAACGGCTTACAGTTTACATCTCTAATAAAACGAAATTGCACATATTAGTAGGAGCAACTGGTAAAACCAGAGGTAGCTTACCTAAACCGATGAGACCAACCATCAAGCATACAATGGCCAACCCCACTAGCTCCGTTGATATACCTTCAATTTCAGCATAGGATAGGAAATAGTGCAAAAGATACCTGGATTGACCCCCAAAAGGTACATGAAAAAGATATATGACAACACAAAATGGTGAAAAATAAGAGAGAAATGCTGATCAAGATGATTTCTTTCTACACTTTGTCATAGATCTTCAATTGCCCCAATATAATGAACTAATAGAATACACAAAAACAATTTCTAAGCTAACACTCCTCTGTCTCTTTCAACTATGTAAGCCTTAGGTCATCATAGTAGACAAGAAGATAAATGCAAAAATGGAACTAAAATGCCAATGGACAAAACCACATCTCGATAATATAATGTAACTGTTTGAGGAACATAAGCTCAGCTCATAAACACAGTATGCTCATCCAACAAGGGCTAAACATTGAGAGAAATTTGCCTACCCGGACAGGCATACGGTGTTCAGAGTATGCGAAGAAGGCAATCCATACTCCAAGGCATTTTCTTTCTCATCCTCTGTGACTGTTAATCGCCTTACTGGCGGCGAGCTAGGTCTAGGAGCAGATACCACATCCTGTTAATCACGTTAAGTATTAAGCCTAGCAATAACCAAAGCTACTGTCTCTATGAAAAAGAATAATGAGAATGGCATAAAAATAGTATACAAACAGAATGAATTACCTTAACACAGTTGCCAATATAATCACACAAGGCCATCAGAAGCGTCATCTGCCTAGCCAATTTGCAATGCCCACTCTACAACACAATTAACGAAAATTCACCCCATTCAATTTCCAGCAATCCATACAAATTACTACAAAATATTGGCAGAAAGCATTCACAACATTACCAAATATGAAAAAAAAAACATACCCAGAATAGCAAGGGGAGGAAAGCAGTGTAAAAAGGCACAGAAACAACACAAGACAATCCGGAAAACAAAGCATCCAAAACTCCATTCTGATATTTCTGCAACAAACAACAAAAGAATGATCAAAAAAAATTCAGACACAGAAAAATTAAACACCTCATGCATAAAAGAAAAATCCCATCAAAAACACTAAGCAAAACCTGGATCCTTAGAATAATGGGAGTGCCGGAGATAACTTGACGAGAAACCCATGGCTGGGTCAAAGATCTAATCTTACTGGTAACATTGAGCAATGAAGAAACAACAACCCATGATGCAATTCCTCCTAAAAGCAGAACCTGCCATCCATATACAGTTTCCATTCTTGATTCTTTGATTTTTCTTTCTTTTTCCCCCCACCCCTTTTTCTCTCTGCGCTGCTTCTCTTTTTTTCCTCTTTTCTCAAGAGGAAGAAGAAAGACAGGAGGAGCGATGGAAATTACAGAGACCCACAAACCAAAATTGAATCAAAAAACATTAATTAGACTTGGACTAGGACTTAGACGGTTGGACCTACCACCACAAACAATTTTTTTTTTCTTTAATTTCCATTGACATTAATACAGTAATAACAAGGAATGGGTCAGCCGCAGATGGTACTTTTACGTGATTAAAAGTATGGGAAAGTGGTGAGATCAGTGAAATGGGAGTGGGGGAGACTAGGTGATGAATCTTTACTGGATTTAGCTGGCAGAGAAAAGTCGGGCATACCGTACACAACACCATAGACAAATATATACGGTCAGGAAGAACCTTCTTTCCGAGTTCTAATGATCTTCATATTCTATACTTATTAGGATTATTATTCTATACACAATGCTCATATTATTATTAGATTTGCTGCAATATCCAAATTGGATTAACTCAAATAACCATCATTTTTTCTATAATTTATGGAACTCCTAGTCGATCTATTTTAAGCTAAGATATGAACTTGCAACTTTTTTTTGATAAGTTTGTTTATCTATTAAACCATTGTTTGATCCCTATAACAATAATAATTGAGTTTAATGATTAACACACTCAGAGATGTGATCGTGTTTGTTAGTATGTCAAGGAGGAACAATAAAGTTGATTCATCTATTTTATTTTTGTCTTGAAGTTTCGCACAATTACAATTATTTCTATAATCGAGTAATAGCATAACAAATATCTTCACACTGTCACCCCTTTGAAAACTTGTTAGTCGTACAAAAATTAACACAAAGCTAGTGAACTTTTTTCATTACTTAAAAAATAATTCAACAATCAAAGGGTGTTAGTAATTTTACAATCACCTAAAAGTTCGTTTAATAGTTTTTACAAACTTTTGATGTAAATGTAATAACAAGAAAACAACAATAATAATAAGTAAACTTATGTAAATCACATATGTATTGTTGATACATATTGATGTATTTGTACAACAATAATACAACAACTTGAAACAAAACGAAAAATGGAATTGCAATGGTTAGAGAGAGCATCTCTATTGAAAAGCTTTTTGCTTTCTTTTTGATAAATTTTGAAATATAATTTTAGTTGGAGAAATGTGTGGATCATATCATATATAACACCAAATTCACGTGTGATGTTGATTAATTAAGACCAACTGAACTGAAAAGCATCCAATGCAGTGAAATTACTGCATTATCCTTTGATAAAAGAGAAATCCAATGCAACTTTTATGGCATTCTCGTTTGGTGATTTTCCAGACTGGTTTTGCAAGAGTATGGATTTCGAAAACTGTTTTAAAACTCCAATCTCATTTGATACGAGTTCAAAATTTTGTTCTGCAAAATATTCTTTTAAAAATAAATTCTTTTTTTGAACACTAAAAACTATTTTTTTTCCCTAAACTCAAACTTTGAGCAGAAGTCTTGTTTACTTCCTACTACCTTACTAAACAAAATTTTGAAAAAGTTTTTTACTAAACATGGTTTTTAAAACCTTGTTCGGTTACTTGTGTTTTAAAAACATGATTTTGCAAACTTGTCTTCCAAGACCTTTCTTAAAACCTTTTAGCGAACATGCCCTTAGTACTTTAATTTGAAAACATGTATACTCTTTTGAAAATAATGAGAAATAACCTTATTTATATGTGGTCTAAAAAATTTTAAAATGAAAAAATTGGGATTTTAATTTACAAATGCTTAATTTAAGAAAAATGACTGTGGAAACGTGGAGCTCTTTTTTCATGCTTGGAAATCAAATAATCAATGGCTACAAATTCAAAATATATTGACAGTGACAAACTAAATTGACTCTTTCATTTCAAAGTAAACAATAAATATAATATTTTGTTTGTTTTTTTCCTTTTGGTTATTCAAAAATTTGTTTAGATATAGAATATAAAAATAACCTAGCATCTGAAATATTTTTTTGAAAAACCAAAAATTATAATTTTTAAATTTCATGTGAAATAGAGATTCACGAGATAAATTTTTACTACACAAAAATTTATTTAATCTTTACCGTTGTATCTATCTTTTCAATGCAGCAAACTAATAGAAAGTTGACTAAATATTTCCTTAAAATTGGTCAACACGTTTTGTACAAAGTTGACTAAATATTTCCTTATATTTTTTTCTCCAATAATGTTTATATTAAAAGCAAAGAATGTCAAGCGTGGAATCGTTGACCAAAGCCGACTGGATTATATATTTATCCACCCAATAAACGTCTACAACGTGTTAATTACTTATGTTTAAGACCAGTGATTTAATTTAATCCTTTATACATAGTTTATTTAAACGTTAAAGTTTAAACTTTAAAATCCTCGTCAACATGCTATTATTGGAAACTTTCCAATTATGGCAAGTTACGATTAATCAAATTTTATGTTATTGAAAATATATAATTCATTTCTAATTTTAGAATTTTTTTATTAGCATTTTACTTTGAAGAATAACATATAAAAATACTAATATGGATACTATCCACAATATAAAATATATTTTCAATTTTTAATTACAATTTGAAATACTCTGTTGTTAATAAAATGTACAATATATTAATAATAGTATATAATTATATTAATAAGTAATAAAATAAAATTTAAAAACTATTTAATAACGACAATATAAATATTTTTTATTTTATCGCACAAATTTGTCTATGATGTGTCTAACTGTCCGACACGTATCAATGTTAACAAGTTCAGTATCAAGTATAAATTTTAAAGCATTCGTATTGTTTTTATATGTTGAATTATTGAGTATAACCTATGAAGTATTGTGTTTACGCTAAAACAACAAGTATTGGGAAATAAGTTCAACATCGAGTATAATTTTTAGAACATGCATACTGACCCGTCAAATATCACAATTATGTTATAACAACAAATATTGAAAATCAGCGTATAAATTTTTAGCCATTATTGAACTATCAAATAGTCGGGTACGATAATATCTTGGAAATATAAAAATACACAATTACAATAAAATGAGCAATAATTAATAATGGGATATTGTTGTCCCAACATTGTTGTGCGGATATGGATATGGTGGTCACACTACCCATTATTTTGGCAATTTGTATATTTACCCCAAAAAACAAAAAACCAAACAACTTCATATAGCATCAACAAACGGCCGGCAAAACAAGAAAATGGGAAAGAGACCCCTTTTATATATATTTCTCTTGTCCAACTCCCTCATACTATGGAAGTCTTTTGTTTTTCCTCTATGAATGTTTAATATCAATCAATATAAAAACTTTTTTTTAATCTATAAAAAATGTTATAAAATAAACTCAAAATGTAAGCAGTAATCAATTTTGTGACTTGTTTAGTGATATTGTCAATTTTAAAGTAAATTGATCGATAAAATTTTATCTGTTGTTAACTCTGCCAGCGAATCTCGTGGTTCTAAAAAATTGAAATATTCATAATCAAACTAAATTCAACAAGTCTAAACCTTATTTCATTTGTAGCCATAGTTGAGAAAAAGAGGAACCTTTTATTATCATGCTTTTTTCCAATCAATATTTTAATATAAAGTTCATTTTTAGTCATTTCCTTCTTGGATTTTCTACATCGTGCAATCTTTTGGTTCCATATATTTCATTTTGTTTGGCTTTGCATGTTATTGAGTATCAAACGTATGGAATTCTGATTTACATTTTATAATAAATTTTCATTATTTTTTAATATATTTTTATTATACGTTCAATACACTTTAATATTCACCCCGTTCCATTAAAATAATCAACTTTGAAAAACAATGATACGTGAATTATTTTGGGTTGAATTAGTCTAAGTGATAATTTTACTTGGATGAGATAAGTTTTACTGTTAGTTATTAGTGCTAGAATTTACTGGTTAGTGTTCCTAAATTATAGGAATTATATTAGTGCGTTAGTATTTTATTTCATTATAAATAGCTAATTGTACAGTTAAAAGAGAGAGGACTGAAAATCAGTTAAACTATGACTCTTTTTCCCTCTTTCTTCTTCTTCTACGGTTCTTCCTTTTCCCCTCCCCTATTTATGTTCTTAACAAACAATTTTTGTTTCACTAGAAGATCCCACTTCAAGTTTTATACTCCTCCTATATTTACTAATATAATCACGTGTGGTTCATAATTAGTCCATAATCAAAAAGTAAGAATACGAATGGCATATGGTGTCAAATTAACTATTTTTGATATTGTACATTAACATTCATAATAAATTGTACATTTGTTAAATTAGACTTTTCCAATGGAATAAGTACATTTTTTAAATGAATTAAAATCAAATTTTCAATCACCACTAATACAATTTGGTTTAGCATCATGTCTTAATTTAAATTTTTTGTTTGAACTAATGTCAAAATACTAATATTTTTTATGATTAAAAAAATATATATATTTCATTACTTTCATGTAAAGAGTCAGATTTTATATAAGTGCTAATATAAATTTTTATATGGGATATAAATAATATTAAAAATAATGAAAATTTATTGTAAAATATAAAATGCAAATTGTGTCTACAAAGGCACATTATCAAATGAAAAAACAAGTAAAATAAAGAAAAAACACAAAGCTTTATTTGTAATTTTGACAAAATTAAATATAAATTAAGAAAAAAAAAAGAACGTATTTGTAATTTTACCAAAAAATCGTACATTTGTAAATGAAGTTTGTCCATAAACAAAATTGGGGTGTGCAAAATCGTGAGTAGGACAAACATAGGGACCTCACTATAAAATACCAAATTAGTTAATAGTGTACGTTTGAAATGCCCATTAAATCATTTTCCCGCTCTTTAACCCTTCCCAATTCCCACTCATTTAAAAAACCCAACCTTTTACGACTTTCTAGGGTTTTCCATTCCGACACCCCCAAATTCTCCGGTGAGAATGCACATCAAAGAAGTTTGTTTGGAGGGGTTCAAATCCTACGCAACCAGGACGGTGGTGTCCGGATTCGACCCGTTTTTCAATGCCATAACCGGGTTGAATGGGTCCGGCAAGTCTAACATACTGGACTCCATCTGCTTCGTTCTGGGAATCACCAATTTGTCGCAGGTTAGGGCTTCCAATTTGCAGGAGCTGGTCTATAAGCAAGGCCAAGCTGGTATTACCAAAGCTACGGTGTCCATTGTGTTTGATAATTCGGATCGGAGCCGGAGCCCTTTGGGCTATGAGGATTGCGCTGAAATCACCGTCACCCGCCAGGTTTAACAAAATTTTAATGTTCTTTTGCAGTGAAATTTTCATTTAATTGTGCCCATGTTTACTTTAACTTCGGAGGAAGTTAATACTTGAAGGAAATGTTTTGATTTTTGTCAAGATTTTTTGAAAGATGAAAGCTTGGGAAGACAGAATTATTCTCTACGGAACTGAAATATTGAATTCTGTTTGGGTTTCAGGGGATTGAAGTAATGTAAATGAAAATGGATGATTTGATCTTTAGGGGAGTTTGGTTTCCCTTCTCAGCATACTGCTTTGCGGATTTCATGTTTTCATAAGACTTAACTGCTCTATCATGAACGTGTAATTAAAAAGGCAGCTAATACAGAAGAACAATTAAAAATGTTTATTTTCACCTTGAAGCTAATAAATGAAGGTCATAACCTAACTTTGAGTTGACGGTGAAAGCTTGGAAAATGCGTTTTACAAGAAAGGAATAACTGAAGGAAATGCACTAACTTTTGTTAAGTACTCCTCTAATGGTGAAAGCTTGGAAAAAGGGCTTTCGAATAGCACAAAGAATTTGTCCTCTATAGATCTGAAATGTCGAATTATACTTGATTATAGGAGATGAAAGGAATGTAAATAAATATGGAAGATTTTAGCCTTTTACTTTAGGTTCTGTTTTCCTTAGAAAACTTAATATGCATGGGTTCAAATTTATCTAGTTCTCAAGGTGTTTGAAACTGTTAGGGTTGCATAAAATCCCACACTTGCAATGTACTTTTTATTGGAAGGCGGGTTTTGTTGGTTATTGTTTTGAGGAATGCTGCATGTATTTTCAGATTGTGGTGGGGGGAAGAAACAAGTATTTGATCAATGGACACCTTGCGCAGCCCAGTCGAGTACAGAACCTTTTCCATTCAGTCCAGCTGAATGTCAACAATCCTCATTTTCTGATCATGCAAGGTCGGATTACCAAAGTTCTAAATATGAAACCTCCGGAGATATTATCCATGCTTGAAGAGGCGGCTGGAACAAGAATGTACGAGACAAAGAAAGAAGCTGCCTTGAAAACCCTGGAGAAAAAGCAAAGCAAAGTAGACGAGATTGACAAGCTTCTTGATCAGGAAATACTTCCAGCCCTGGAGAAGTTAAGGAAAGAGAGGATGCAGTATATGCAGTGGGCTAATGGCAGTGCTGACCTTGATAGATTGAGGAGGTTCTGCATAGCTTATGAATATGTCCAAGCAGAGAATATGAGAGATAATGCTGTTAAAATGGTGGAAGAAATAAAGGCCAAAATTTTAGATATTGATAACAACACAGAAATGATGCATGGGGAGGTACACGAGATGGAGAAAAGAGTGTCGGAACTCACTGCTGAGAAGGAAGCAAGCATGGGTGGTGAAGTGAAA
Organism: Leptodermis oblonga; assembly: GCA_016801395.1. Taxonomy (NCBI): domain Eukaryota; kingdom Viridiplantae; phylum Streptophyta; class Magnoliopsida; order Gentianales; family Rubiaceae; genus Leptodermis; species Leptodermis oblonga. Next base: position 46,990,758 of record CM028750.1, on the reverse strand, counting down.
CTTCTCTCAGACAAAGTTGATGCCCTTTCTCGAGAACTGGTTAAGGAAACCACTGTATTAAAAAATCAAGAGGAAAATCTCATGACTGAGAAAGACAACGCTGGAAAGGTATAATAGGCCGGAGCTTTTCTCTTTTGATTAACTCTTTGAATTAGCTCTGCACTGTTGATTTTTTAGGTTGCAAAGTTTTTCCTTTTTGTTTTAACTTCATAATGTTCAGCGCCTGACAATGCCAGATTGAGAGAGGTCTTGAGGAGTTGAAGCAATCTGCTGAAGAGAGGGTGGCAGCTGTAAAACATGCTGAAGATGGAGCAGCTGATCTCAAGAAGAAATTCGAAGAGCTCTCTAAGACTTTGGAAGAGCATGAGAAGGAGTATCAGGTAAAGACTCAAACTAATTGGCAGAAACTGCATAAGTTATAATTCTGGTTAGAGCTTGACATTTAAAATGTCATTCTAGGGCATATTAGCTGGCAAAAGCAGTGGAAATGATGATAAATGCCTTGAAGATCAACTTGCTGATGCCAAAGTGGCTGTTGGAAAGGCAGAGACTGAGCTGAAACAGTTGCAAACACAGATAAGTCATTGTGAGAAAGAGCTGAAGGAGAAAACTGATAAGTTATCGTCAAAGCAGGAAGAAGCATTGGCTGTTGAGAGTGAGCTCAATACTAGGAGAAATGATGTCGAAAATGTTAAAAAGTCTTTAGAATCTTTACCTTACAAGGAGGGGCAAATGGAGATATTACAAAAGGTATATTTGATTACTTGCAGAGACCTTGAGATCAAACCTGCTCTCAATGATTCAGTGATTTATATACATGCATCTAACTTTAATATTTTCTGTGTTAAATGTTGCCAGGACCGTGCAACTGAGTTAGAGATTGTGCAGCAGTTGAAGGATGAAATGCGAATGCTTTCTTCACAATTGGCTAATGTATACTTCTCATACAGGGATCCTGTATCAAATTTTGATAGGTCAAGGGTGAAAGGTGTGGTCGCAAAACTCATCAAAGTGAAGGATAGCTCTGCAATGACTGCCTTAGAGGTTGGTGTTTTTTGTGTAAAACCTAAGTGGTTCGTCATGTTTTAGAAAACCAATGCCTATAATTTATGTTCTCTGCAGGTTGCTGCTGGTGGTAAGCTGTTTAACATCTTGGTTGACACAGAAGTTACTTCTAAGCTACTTCTGGATAAAGGCAAACTTCAAAGGAGAGTGACAATTATTCCTCTGAACAAAATTCGTAGTAATCCTATCTCAGCAAGAGTTCGAAATACTGCTATTAATATGGTTAGCATTTGTATTCAACTATCTGTCTGAGATAATTCACCGACTGTTTCTTTGCCTGAAGATTACTTTCATCAATCACAGGTTGGCCAGGGAAATGCTGAAGTAGCTCTTTCTTTGGTTGGATATGACGAAGAACTAAAAGTGTGCCATCTCCCCTTTTCCTTTTACTATTGGTGTTTCTTTTTTCTCATTTATGCCGAGTATATATTGCTATTTTGCAGCAGTTAATATTGTTCATATTTGTTAGTGTCCCTAGAAGTTTGTGATTAATACATATTCATTAGTGGCATTTCCGAAGACCAGAGGATTTTGATATTTCCTTGTTCCAATGAGCATGCAAACATGCTCATGTTTTTCCTTTTCCTTTTCCCATTTCTCTGTTTTTGCTCGAATGATTTTCCTCTCTCAACGTACTCATAGAGATATTGATTACAGAGTGCAATGGAATACATATTTGGTTCAACATTTGTGTGCAAAACCATTGATTCTGCGCGAGAGGTAGGTTTTTCTCTGTGATAGTACCATGCCATTTCTGCAATGTTCCCATTCAGTCTTATCTATTTTCTTTACTTGGTGGTTCTCAGTTGGCTTTTAGTAAAGAGGTTAGAGCACCAAGTGTCAGTCTTGAAGGAGATATCTTTCAGCCTAGTGGACTTCTGACTGGTGGTAGCCGAAAGTAAGATTTATTGTGTGCTCTCAGATCCTTGTGAATTGTTGTGAACATGTCCAATGTTTACTGGAGAGGCTAAAATTTGTACCTACAAGTAATTGGAATGCCTAAATCCTTTTAAACTGCAACTTTCAGAAAAATATATGTATTATAGATGGGATGCCTCAATCCTTTCAAATTATAAAACCATGTAGGAAAACATACATGGGTGTTTGTTATGTTTTATTATTTTACTTGAGATGCTAACTTATTTTTGCAGGGGCGGTGGGCAACTATTAATACAACTTCATACTTTGGCCGAGGCTGAATCAAAACTCTCTTTCCATCAGAAGCGCCTATCAGATATAGATGCTAAGGTTCACATCTCTCTCTCTCTCTAGGAGCATAAGGAAACAGAGAAAGAACTAGGGGAAAATGCTGTTTCAGTTCTCAGAGATCATCTAATAGACTAACAAATACTTATTCTAACTGTGTTTCTAGTCTTTTTTTTTTTTTTTTTTTTTGCCCCCCCTTTATTTCTAGTAATCATTTTGTCATTTCAATTCAGATTGCTGAGCTTCTTCCTCTTCAAAGGAAGTTCAATGAACTGAAGACACATTTGGAACTCAAGTCATATGATCTTTCATTATTTCAGAGCCGAGCTGAGCAAAATGAGCATCATAAGGTTGCATACCATAACCGATACTCTCAGCTGTTTAGTTCATGTTTTAGTTGGTCAAACCACCAATCCCGGTGCCCTTTTCATTTGTTTGTCAATATTTTTAACAACATATTCTGTTATCTAGCTCGGTGAACTAGTGAAGAAGATTGAGCAAGATCTTACAGAAGCAAATTCTGCAGCCAAAGAAAAGAAACAGTATCACGAAGTGTGTGTTCATAAGGTTTCATCCCTTGAAAAGTCAATTCACGAACACGCTGGTAGCAGGGAGAAAAGGCTTAAAGATTTAGAAAAGAGAATTAAGGCAATTAAAGCTCAAATACAATCTGATTCAAATACCCTCAAGGTATGTCTTTTCAGTGCATTTGACTTTTTATTACTTTGGATCCTGTTATTCTTGGAGGCACAGGCATTTACCATTTATGCAGCCTGCAATCAGAACAGAAAATGTTCCTCTATACTCAATTGTATTTCTGAATACTGGTTTTTGTTACCTCTTAAAAAAGAGCCACCAGCCTGGGGTGAATTCCCAGAGTAACTAGTAAAGCTTTGTCAAAGCATTTTCTTAAATACAATAGTCAGTCTTTCCAATCATTTGTGGAGATAATCCGTATTCCATGTCATGACTCTTCCACTGCTGCATAATCAATTTTGTGTACGAAGTAAACCCAGTCTCCACCACAAGTATCAGATGTAAAAGGCTGTGGTAAATCATAATAGGGTTGTCCATCACTTATATGCTCCAGAGATATATAGAAAATTTAGCAGTGCAGATAGGCTATACAGCACGACACCAGATTGTTACTTCTGGGAGGCTTTATATATTTAACATTTCTGATAATGTTTTTGTCAATGACACTAGGGGCACGAGAATGAAAGGGAGAGGCTTGTAATGGAAATGGACGCAGTTAAAAAGGAACAAATGTCGCTGGAGGGCCAATTAGATTCTTTGAAAAAGCTGATTGACAGTCTTAACCATGGTGTTGATGCTCAAAAGAACAAGGTAATTTTTGCATATGATGATTACTGCACAATGTGTTTTTTCTTTTTGTTTTTCCTCCAGTGACTAATGACTACTTTTTTGTACTTTATTATGCAGGTTGCTTCATTGAACAATGATCATACTCAGGCTGAATCTGAGCTTAAATTGGCTCGTATGAAAATGAAGGAATGTGATTCACAAATCACTGGCATTATAAAGGAACAGGAGAAAATAAAACGCAAAATTGCAGATGCCAACCTCGAGAAGAAGAGGATGGAAAATGAAGTAATCTGTTGATTTAATTTCTGCTCTTCCTGATGTTCTTATTTTGGATAGGAGGCTCATTTGCTTTCTTTATATAATAACGTCTAGGTGAAAAGCATGGAGGTTGATCAAAAGAATTGTTCTTTGAAAGTTGAAAATTTGATTGAGAAGAATGCTTGGATTGCCTCTGAGAAGCAGCTTTTTGGAAGGAGTGGGACTGATTATGACTTTGCATCTCGGAATCCTTTGAAGGAAAGAGAAAATTTTAAAAAGTTGCAGGATGAATTGTCTGGGTGAGCTGGAGTTTTGTTGTTCTTTTTAACTGGCTGATCCTGTGATCTAAAAATTTCAATCCTGGCAATAGATAGCAGTAACATCATCTTTATCTTCTTCTTTTTGATATGCAGCCTTGAAAAAAGGGTCAATAAGAAGGTTATGGCCATGTTTGAAAAGGCTGAAGATGAATATAATGACTTGATAGCTAAAAAGAACATTATTGAGGTAAGTGTCGTTGATAACTTCAAATTAGTTGAACATAGAGAATCAACTTATAACTTGATATGCTTTTATTGTAGAATGACAAGTCAAAAATAAAGAAGGTCATGGAAGAGCTTGATGAGAAGAAGAAAGAAACGCTCAAAGTCACTTGGGCTAAGGTTAATAGGTGAGCTTTATATATTCTATATATGTCCAATCCCCTATTTTGTTTATCTACATATTCCTCTAGGATAATCTGACCACAATAAACTTCAAAAATCTTGTCATACATTGCAGTGATTTTGGATCTATATTTTCAACTTTGTTACCGGGCACCATGGCAAAACTAGAACCACCTGAAGGTGGCAGCTTCTTGGATGGCCTGGAAGTTCGTGTTGCCTTTGGAACTGTCTGGAAGCAATCCTTATCAGAGCTTAGTGGAGGACAAAGATCTCTACTTGCTCTTTCTCTTATTCTGGCGTTGCTTCTTTTCAAACCTGCACCACTATACATTTTGGATGAGGTACAGAAAACAATCTTTGAAACCCATTCCAAATTTGATTATGTTAGGTTAAAAAGGTCTATGGAAATGCTGTCAATCGAAATTCAGTAAATTTCTGGTCTTTCCTTTCAGGTTGATGCAGCTCTTGATCTAAGTCACACACAGAATATAGGAAGGATGATAAAGTCTCATTTTCCACATTCTCAGGTTCATTATTCTCTTTGCCTTGGAAGTTCGAATTTCAGAAGCTTCTTCATGTTAAAGCATAAAAGTTACAGAAACATTGACCTGCTGCATTCAAACATTGCAAACCAGTAATTTTAGGTTGCTTTTCACTATGAAATTTGAAGAAATTCAGAAAGGGGAAAAACTGTGATTCTTTAACGTACAGATTTATAGTCTTTAACCCTATAAAGAAGGTATAATGCTAATCAGAAATTCTAAGAATCAGGGAACCTACAATTTAGGACTTCATTCCTATTCTACTTTAATTTCCATACTGATTTAAGGAAATAACTTGACTAACACTCCTTGCCTTATTCTAGAAGATTTTTTTCTGATTCTTTCAACAAAATTTCACGATGACATTCCCAATGGAGGAGTATAAAAGAGGCATCCAAATATCATTAGCTTAGCAATCTAGTAACTTGACATTCTTGATTTGTTTCTTTCTTTCTTTCTGCAGTTTATTGTTGTTTCTTTGAAAGAAGGCATGTTCAACAATGCCAATGTTCTTTTCCGTACAAAATTTGTGGATGGTGTATCAACTGTACAAAGAACGGTTACATCCAAGTCCAGCAAGTGATGTCAACTATCTCTGGTAAGTAAGCAAAAATCTCACTTTGCATTTTGAGCAATAGTTGTGTAATAATCTCTGGTTGGCTAAAAAACTACCAGATGCCCGGTTTAGTGTTGAAATCTTTATTAATCCTTTCGTCTCATATAAAGAGTCATGTTTTGAGTTGTACCACCGGACTCTTTTAATGAGACGGAGGGAGTAGTTTCAACTGTGTTATCTTTTGAAGATCATCATACTTTTGGTCAGCCTATTCTGCTGGATTCTGATTCTTCTGTTTTTTCCCTTTTTCTTTGGCCTAAACAGTTGACAGTGAAGCTAATCTAATCTAATCTAATCTTTTGTGTGAATTGGAGAGGAAACATGGGAAGTTGTAACTGAGATTGTGCTCTTTTTGTGTATGTACATACTGAAAATTTGGTAATTTGTTGTAATACTTAGCACCTGAAGGTGCTTGTACTTGTACTATTATGGCCTGTAAGTGTTTCATTTCATTTTTATATTTATTTGTCATATATAGTTTGGAAACTAATTCTTTTTTGCACTTTATCATTATATACAATGAAAGGAATGCTAAAATAACTTTAATTTATTTTTTCAAGACGATAACCTTTCTTGTACATTTTTTACATATTCAGTTGCTACATTTATGCTTACCATCTTTGTCCCACCGAATATTCTTTTTTCAATTGCTAATTTTTGCATGGAAGAGTATTTAACTACGTGCAAAAATATAGCAACTGAGGAAAGAATATTCGATTGGACAAAAATTGTAAGCATAAATATAACAACTAAGTATGTAAAGATGAACAAGAAACAGACTATATATGTCTTGATTTGAGCAGCATTATTTTCTAAATCTAGATATTTTTGGGGCATGTTATTTGCAATACTTATTTTACAAAACATATGACACATTTTAAATAGTGAAAACACATAAATACAAAGACCTCTAACAAAAAAATAACTTTAATTTTTTTATTATTTAAAAACACCATAGTTGCTGGAACATTCATTGGCAACTATGGTCGGCTGGTAGCGAAGGTTGTAAAACTTTCGCCACAGTTTGACGAAGGTTTCTGAACTTTCGCCGGCCTGTGGCAAAAATTTGCTAGGCTTCTTGTGGCAGAAGTCTTTTGAACTTTCGCTCGGGTAAGACCGAAGTTTAAGATACTTTTTTTTTTTCTTTTTTTGAAAACAGTTTAAGATACTTAGTGTGTCTTGTCATGTGGCGAGAATTTGTTAGACGTTAACTCGAAGAAGGCGAAAGATCCACAAAATTCCACCACAGTTTGGCAAAGTTTAGGAACCCAGGACGCACGGAAATCAGTTTGAAAATCTGAAAACCGGAACAAATTTCATAGCAAATCGATCAGAAAAATTGGAATCATATATGGTACCTTGTTTTTCCGACCGAAATCGATGGAAATATAATCGGAGACCAACGTCGAACTGATTTCGTCGGTTCCGGTACCTTGTTTTCCGGCCGATTTCGATGGAAATAGAATCGGAGACCAACATCGAACTGGTTTCATCGATTCCGTCGATTTCGATGCTTGTCGCCTCGAAGACAAAGGAAAGAAGAAGAAAGGATAAAATAAACTTCAAAGGTTAGTTCAGTAATTTCACTGGAGAAATTTAAAAAATTGTCTTACGTTTAATAAAACAGATCATTCAAGTAACAATTACCATATTTTAAAGCAAATTCTGAAGGCATTTTTATGGGGGAAAAAATATTGTGGTACTATTTTAGTCCTAGCTTAATTTAGAGAAATAACATACAAGTATATTGTAAGCGCCCACAAGATTGATACACGTTGAACTCTCGTTGGGTGAAAAAATAGATAAAAGGGTTTTTTTTTATAAAAAAGTAAGTTTAGTAATAATATATATTCTCTCGGTTCCATTAGAAGGAGAAATTATTGAGCGCAACGGATGTATAAGCCTCAGCACGATGAGGTGGTACAATCATCAAATAATTCTTTGACACTTGTGCAAAATTGACCCCTAATCAAATTATTAATATAAATATATATTAATAATTTCATCTTCCTTAATTATAAACTACCTCCCTCTTTCTTCTTTATTTATAGGATTTCCTTTCTTCTTCTCCATTGATTCGAGTCCTCCACGACTCCACCATAATTACTTTCATTTTCTCCTACTAACTTGTGGTAATAAAATTCTGATGAAGAAGATACGAAAGGACATTCGAGGAGGCTTCTCCCACTCCATGTCCATCACAAGTCAATCCCTCAATTGATGCCATTAACAATTACCTCAATTACTGCCATTAACGACTAGTTAGATGGCGGAGAAGGCTTTTTTTCATTTTTCCTACCTTTAAATACCCGAAGCCTCAATTTGTGGGAAGGAAAATTTTGAAAAGAAGATTAAACGTTAATGTTGATGTCATGGGTTCATATATGAAGATTTCTTCTTCTAAGTTGTATATATTGCAATGTGGATTGAATATTGATGATGTTGAAGCCTTTGTGGGTTTGGAGCCGTGGAGGACTGGAATCTATGGAGAAGAAGAAAGGAAATCCTATAAACAAGGAAGAAAGAGAGAGGGAATTTCTATAATTAAGGAAGATGAAATTATTAATATAAATTTGCATTTAATAATTTGATTAGGAGTCAATTTTACACAAGTGTCAAATAATTATTAGATGGTTGTACCACCTATACATCCGTTGCGCTCAATAATCTCTCCATTAGAAGGGTCTATTTTCAAGCAAATACAACTTTTTATGAATTTCAATATACAATTCATAAATTAGCTACTTTGTAATCACTTATTCCATTAATATCTTACTTTTTAAGTGTGAACTAATTATGAACAACACATTATTATATTAGTAAGGATATAAAGAGTAAAAGAATTGAAAGTGAACTATTCTATTAGAATAAAAAAATATTTTTCAAACTAGCCACTTGTTGTAATGAAACAGGATATATATATATATATTATTGATGTTTTTTGTGAGTTGCTTCCGTGTAAATGTGGTTGTAATAAATTGTCGATTACTGTAATAAAATTGATTCGTTTTAAAAGTGAGGCAAGATGAAAAATATAAATATTAGTAATATATCAACTTTTGTGAATGGGATTAAGGGATAAGATCATGAGAATGGGAGAAATTTTTTAAAAAAAATATACAGAAAGGGCAATTTGGTAACAAAGCAAATATTTTGCTCTGAATGCTAAAAAGAGCTCTGACAATAACAGTAGCCATTAAAGAAATGAGATGCTCGTAAATGAATTTTAATATTCCCAAAAAGTCAAAGGAAAGTAAAATTTTGTATTTAAGGGGCATAGAGAGAAAATCCCAAAAAATCAGTAGAAAAAAGTTACGAGTAGTCACTGCTATTTCTGTGGGTTGATTTTTTGGTGACAAAACGGTATGAGTTTCCGTCGTTTTTAGTCTAACCCTTTTTCCCCTTAATTTTCTTATCTATCTCTTCCCGACTTCCGCCCTAGAGTTTTCAAAAATTTCTATTCTGCTTTCAAATTTCACCATACGAATTCGCATTCCCTCCACGAAGCTCTTGATCTCGCCGCCTATCCTGTCAGGTCTTCTTCTTCTACTTGCTTCTCTTGATGCATTTTGGTTGAAAGCTTTTTGGCAAATGCTACGGTAGCGTACTGTACCCGATCTTAATGTAAGTTAAGCATTTGCTAGTTGATTTAAGCATTCTTAATCTACATTCTCTTGCCCACGTTAAATTGCCATCGTTAACGTTTGAGTCCCTATAAGTTGCATTTGGTCCTTATCGTCCCACTAAATGCACTACGGTGCTGATTGCGCCTGGCGGTTAGGACTTGACGGAAGCAATCTCCAACGGATTGCTTGCCACACGGTACGCTTTTAATAACCTCAAAGAGCGTCCTGTGACACATTGGCAGGTTTTGAATAGTACAGAGAGAGAGAGAGAGAGAGACACTTATGATGAAGATTACTAAAAATTGTTACTCCATTTTATTTGGTTGGGAGGGCTTTTTCCCACTGCACACAAAAGTTCTTCCGTCTTTTCTTTTTTTCTTTCCGTATACACACGGTATATAAGGAACTCTCTCTCAACCACAAGTATCACCAATATGGTAACTTTTGAGGTTTGGATGGACCTTGGATCTTTCTTACACACTCAATCTGTTGGTTCAGTGTACCTACTTTTGTTACTTTTTGTAGGTCCAAAACAAAGTTTAAATTTCTTAATCCAACACAACATAAAAATTAAAGATATTTCCCTAGTAGTATTGAAATTTATTGTAAATGTATGGGAAGTGGTTTCTAACAATGGTTTGAATTGTGAGAAAAAATTGCATATTACAATAAGAATGTGTTCGACATCTAACAATTCAAAATATGATTTAAACTTTACTTTTATAACCTAAGACTCGAAATGTGGATTAAACTTTGATCTGACCGAATAGAATGATTGGAACCAATGGGACAGCTCTTATTTATGGCTTTTTTCCTTTGAGAAAAATAAGAATTTTCACCGTATAGCATTATTTTAGGTGAGAGTTTAATATTGCATCAACTAAATATCCATATATAGCTTTATGACTGTGGGTGTAAATTTATCATTTTCCTATTCTGTGCAAGAGTAATTATTGGACGCATCGAAGCCTATTAAAAATACTCTTATTGTATGCGATTGCACAAAGTGCAGCGAATACACCAAATAATCTATTTCTTTATTGTATCATACTATTTAGTGTAGCAAATACACCGAATAAGCTCTCTAAATAAGGAGAAAAAAACAATGAATTAACTCTTTCTAATTTTGGTACGGGTGGTACTCAAAGGTAAAGGTGGTTGCCATGAATAAGCAGCCAAACGACAATGGCGACGACTCCCACCACCCCACCTTCACTTCCGTCCATAAAATTCCTTTTAAGGGCGTAATAAGAATTTAAATTTTTTAGAAGGATATAAAATTTTAAAAATTTCTATTAAGAGCGTAAAATTAGTTTTGTCATTTAATTAATTATTAGATGCCTATTATAACCTTACTAATTCCTCTGCATATAGATTGTCTGCAAATGGGCAACTCATTCCCTTATAAGTGTTTGATTACCTTAAACTTGTAAAGTCTTGTTTTTCACAACTTTTCGGTTTTTAAAATCCATAGAGATGGCAACCTCATTGCTATCCAGTCTGTACTAACGTGGTGTTGCTTTCTGTTTCTGGCAGTATATGAATATATTGCAGTTTAAAAAAAAAAAAAGGAAGATAAGAAAAGAAAAGGGAGATTAGGAATTAGCAAGGTTATAATAGTCCTCAAATAATTAATTAAATGACTAAACTAATTTACACCCTTAACAAGTAAAATTTTATGCCCTTCTTAAGAATTTGAATTCTTATTACGCCTTTAAAATAAATTTTCTCATACAGAATTCCCTTTCATCTGTCTTTGTGTGCTGTGCAGTTTGTTGCACGAGGATAAGAATATAAAAACGAGAACGGGAGTATTTTGCATATGTGAAGAAAAAATAATAATTAATTAAATAAATTTTGAGAGTATTTTGCATATGTGAAGAAAAAAAAATCTATTAAATAAATTTTAAATTGATTTTTAGAAGATAGGATAAACATTTCAACTTTAGAAATGATCTACGCTTTTCCTTACATCTTATTCTCACGCGATAAACATATCCAATGAATGAGTGGCTTCGTAACCGAAATGCAACATTTTAGTAGTGGAAGTGGGAACTTCTTGTTAGGACTACGTATGATATTATCTTGTTAATCTTTGTGATGATACTTGCCACATCCACGTTAACATTTAAAGACATAACACCTTCTTTATTAACAAGCTCACAAAAAAGGTTACAAATAGGGCCAATTAATATTTACCTCCCTAAATTTTGGATATAATTATGAATTTATCTATGCTATTTTGGAAAACAGAAATAATTTAATGAACTTACTGGACCACAAACCCAAAACCGTAAAAGGTGTAAAATTCCTAAAAACATTCTTGGAAAGTATCTAAAAAAAAAAAAAAAAAAAACAGCAGGGAGTTATTTGTGTTTTGACGAATTTGAGTTTGTTGTCTCATGACTCCAAAAGGTTACTCCCTCCGTTCCATTATAAATATCAACTTTCACAAATGTACAACTTATTATGAATGTCAATGTACAAAACCTAAAATAATTATTTTAACATTCTTTATTCCATTTATATCCTTATTTATTAAGTATGTACTAATTGTACACTACATATAATTATAGAGCAAATGACAGTTTTCACCCTGTATAATAAGCCCCGTGACAATGCCCCCATTGTATTATCAAAATACACAGTTTACCCCCTATATTATGGTACTAAAATGTCACTTTGATGGAATTAATGTTACTAAATTAAGGGTGAAGGAATATCAAGGGCGAATTAGTGCGATTAAACTACCAAAATTTATTGTTTCAAACTTTTGTCTTCTCAAAATATCTCTCTAACTATATATTATTTTTGCATATTTTTTTTGAAATTGCGGAATTCCATTATCACAACTGACAGCCACATGTTTACCCTCTTCAACATGATCAGATTCGAGGGAGTTACTATCATCTTTCTCAAGATTTTCTTGAGAGTCATCAATTTTCAATTTCAAGAATTTATCAATTTCATCATCGAAGGTCACACCCACAACACAGTCACACCCACAACACAAACATCATCAAATTCCCTGAAGGAAGCAATATTCATTTTATCTTCTAAATCATTGAGAAGTTTGAGAGAATTACCTTCATTGTCGTTCACAACATCTATTGGAGGATTCGGTTCCTTCATTTCTGCCACTTCATGTCCATTTGAAGGAGTTAGGGTGAAATCTTGTTCAATTTCTCCACGAATGCACTCTGATTCCTTCACTTCATTGTCCCCGAATCTCAAGATTATTTGTTCAGATAATTCTGCCCAAGAAATTCTTTCCCTCGCTAATCCCCAAATGATAAGAAAACACTCTACCCAAATTTTAGCTCTATCTGTCAAGTAGGGTTTAATCGCCTCAATTTTTTGATGTTCTTGAGTTTGGCGAAGGCTGAAAATTTTATCGCATTTCTTGAGAAATAGTTCTCCATTAATATTTCCGCCATTGATAACAACCGCACAACTGAGGATTTCAGGGCTCTGATATTTGTCAGAATCCTTAGTGAACACAAAGAAAAGATGAGAAAAGAGTTCTTGAATTAGATGAGAAAGAAAGAAAGAGTTGTGGGATTTAGGTGAGAAGATACAATTAATCCGTCAAGATAGTCAAAATGATCGAATGAATCCCTCTATTCTCCCCTAATTCTATTTATGCTAATTCTTTAACTGCTTGGTTGCTACGTCAGCATCCTTGACGGCACCGGATCCTCTGTTACACGATTCCTTTCCTTTACCTATTTCCTCTACTTCTTCATCTACTCGATCCCCTCCCCGTCTGGCTGGCGCAGGTACGTAGCACCATGGCTTCCTCTACACCACCCATGCCAACATTTTATTCCCTGCGAGTCGGTTTCATTGTAGATCCCTCTCTCAATCAATCTCCATCTTCATTCAGCCTTTGCCCTTCAGAAAAACAAGGAAAATAATTTTACGAATTGATTAACTCATTGGGTGGATTGATTGGATCATTGGATGATGTAGTCGGTGGAATCCTAAATTAGATCCATTTTTTTTGTTTAGTTTAAATAATATCTTCCGTGGGTATTCAGAACCATGATTCAAAGAAACTCAATTGTTTGGGTTCATAATAGGAATATCTTGTTAAGGATATCCAAGCTCTCTGCACCAACATTTAAGATATTCCTTATGTGCCTTAATTAGATCCAAGTTCTGATGCACGGACGTAACATGGAACCAAAGATGCACCCCCACGAAGAATTAAAGTTATGCACAAATAAATTGTATTGATTCCTGCACCGGCGGGCGGGGAGGGGAGGGGGAGTAGACAAAGAAGGATAGGAGATTTGGAAAGGAAAGGAATCGTGGGAGATTTTTTTTTTTTCTTCTTCTTTAAAAAATCAGTTATTATTGGTAATTATCTTTTAATTAATTAAATATTTTTAACTAGAGTTTAAATATTTAATTTGGATTAAGGAAGATGACACATGACGACAATTTAAGTAATGTAACTGGCCTTCAAAATTAATTCCAAACAACGCCCCAAAATATATTTCCAAACAACTTTTGGGCTGATGGCTCACTTATTTCCTTCCAAAACATATCTGACATGATTTCCAACACAAAATATGATTAGAATTGTAATTTAGGCTGACTGCAGAACTTCTGAAAAGGATAAAAACTTTCTAGGCTCACTGCAGAACTTCAATTTTGCATGCAAATCCTTGAATATGTCATACAGCTTCACACATTCCGTATAAGATATAGTTAAAGCCATCAATCACAAAATTTGGATGAACTATTTTGGCAAAGATGAAACTATTTTAGAATAATTAAACTAAGTTTTCTATTAGTTTCTATTTCCTATTCAGTTTATGTTTTCTATTGGTTTGTTTCCTATTTGGTTTCGTATTTGTTTTAGGAAATAGTTGCAATCTGAATCAGTGTAAGATTCAGGGATAGTTTAGCCTATAAATACATGTCTTGGTTGCCAGTGTAATCACATATAAGATTACAAAGAAATCAAAGAAGCCTTTCGGCTGGTTTCGGGTGCTGCGAGTTTCACAGCCCATCGCTTTGGTTAATTCGGTTTAGCTTTAATTTTGTGTTTGAAGCTTTATTCTTGCTTGCTATCCTTTTCGGTTTCCGTGCAATTTGGTTCTGGTGCAATCAATTTCAATTGTGCTAGTTTGGTTTTCCGTTGCTACTGTACAAATCAATTAGATTCAATTGATTTGGTCTTTTACTTCATTGATCGGCTTTGCTCCGATTGTTCATTCGACGATTACAGCTTCCGCTATTATCTTGTGGTTTGTCTGTTCTTTGGGTTTGTTTTATTTTGGGTCCTACACAATATGATATATCCTCACACTTTTTGTCTTTGTCTGTTGATAAATGCATTTCAATGTATCAAGAAAAAACTATCCTTTTTGTTATGCAGTTTAGCATTTGTCTTCAACCAAAAATGAGATAAGTAGACATTCAATTTCCCTTAATTTAAAAATGGAATGCTTATCCCTTTTTGACATAGCTCATGAACTATATTTCCAAATAGTACTCTATCAATACCAGTTTGATCAACACTTACTGCAAGTGTCATTGTCTCACAGCTCCTCCATTCTGATTTCATGGATAACAATTCCAGAAACATAATGGTATTGTTTTCTTCTCTCTTTTTGCCAACTTCATTAGTGCTCCATAGTTAGCATCAGTCCGGAGTTGCGCTGCTGAAAATTACAGGACTTTATCTCCAACCCCAAATTTTGACTGATCTATCACAACATATATGGAACAAGGAACATCACCTTTCAGTAAGTTCACAAAACAATCTCTCTTAGTTCTCTAAGAACAAATCTAAAGGAGTATTCTGGTTCGCCCCACAAGATAACTGCTATATCTTCTTCATCATCATAGAACAATAAGAAAAGATAATTCTCTCTGATATAGTAACTTGAAAGCTTGGAACATCATCTCCTTTGATTTCTTTCTTGCTGGTCGCCTAACATAAAAACACTCAAGATCAGTATCGACATCTTCTAAATTCATTCAATGATTGAATTTCTTTCCTTCACACAAATCATCTGCACCTTATTGAGCACTTTACCATACTCAAAATTCACAACTCCATTTAGCTTTGCATAACTGTCCACAAACTCAGAAATTCTATAAGCAGAAACCAGGTTCCTCCTTTCCACCCAAGATTTTAGAACCCATTTTTCTTGTTTAATTACAAAACCATTTCTTCTTGGGAGATAACAACTGAACTTTCACAAATCTGCAGCAATCTGAATAGCATACTGGAACCTTCACTAATGGCTAAAGAATTCCATCACACGTAGTCCAATGCTTGGTAGTTTGCTCAAAAATTTCAAGTAACAGTTGAAATTCATCTTACCTTAAAAGAACTTTCAAAACTATTAGACTTCCTCCAAAAACTGCTATTAGTACCTCCCTTAAAACCAGTAATCATATTAGACTTCCTCCAAAAACTGCTATTAGTACCTCCCTTAAAACCAGTAATCATATTAACCCATGACATTTGACTTTTTTTATTCTTAATCAATGCTCCCAGGATATCCCTGAATTCCACCATAGAATATTTTCTCATTCATTATAAGTACTTTGAAGCTCCCCATTTTTCAATATCCATTATCTCAGCAACATTAGAAATTGAGATTTCAAGGAATTAACATAAATCAAACTTTCAAAAGATAGACCAGAATTACGATTCATAGCAAACCTATAATTGATTCCACATTTTCAAATTTTCCTTCAATGCAATTCGCATGACTGTTGCTTAAAACATAATGGTCCTCATACGTCATTATCCCATCTCTAGGGTTTTGGCCACAAAAATAGGGATAATCCATTATTCCATCCATAGAACACCACCATATAGGGTCAGAAAATTATGGTTCAAATCACAGTCCAAGGAAGTACTGCTTTGATACCAATTGACGGGATCTCCAACACAAAATATGACTAAAATTGTAATTTAGGGAGAAAGTAGAAGAAAAGGGAGAAGCTCATAGAAGAATAGAGCAGAAATAAGGAAGAAAATGGGAAGATTGTATTGAGGAAGAGGCAGAGTTTAGAAACAGAGCAAGGGTCTGTTCTTTAAGTTGAGGTTTTAGCAAACTAATTTTATAATGTAAAAAATGTATTTGAAAATGTAAGAAGTTGTAGTTAAATAGTAAAAAATTATATTAAAAATTATAAAAATTGATTATAATATATTAAATTTTTTGATGAAACCAGAACTGAGATCAAAACTAAACTTAAAAGACCAGGCCCCCAAATTACATATCAAAAAATTAGGGATGTCAAACGGGTGGGTATTAAATGGGTATTAAGATGGGTACCCATTATCTATTCAATTAATGGTCTTAGTTCAAATGGGTAATGGGTAGCTATGAGTACCCATAATACCCATTATACAATATATAATGCTTATTTAATGGTTTATTAATAAATTTTTTTCAAAGTTTTTTAATTTAATTTTGATTCCTTTTTTTTTTTAAGCGAATTATAATTTTTTGAATCTATTCTAAAATTTGAAATATTATATATTGTATACTTTTATATTTAATCGTATGTAATTTTTTTTATCCAAACACAATTTTTAATTTTTTAATATTTATATAAACCCGTGCATGTCGCGACCCGAGGCCTGAAACTGGGCCCGGCCCGAAATTGGCCCGAGGCCCAAAACTGGACCCGGCCAAA